>JAHXJK010000111.1:0-88779 GCA_019395245.1 Botrytis pseudocinerea
TCATGAACTTCCTTCTTAAATTTTGATACAAAAAACAGGAAGACGAAAACAAAAGAAAAAGAAAAGCCCGTAATACTTACAGTAACAAAAATTAACAAATAATAACTAGCCTGTCCCTTTGTGCTGCTGATAAAAAATCCTATATCACAAGAATAAGAACAATCACAAGTGTAATGCGCATAGAGAACTCCAACCAGCAGTCATCACTTCGATATTATATAAGTATAGAATCAATTTCCACATCTCCTGCTCCAGATGCGATAATCTTAGTGAATCAGTGGGGGATGTTCGACCTGCAGTTTCCAAATAGCCTTATGAATGTTGCTAGAAAAACAAATAACGTGGTTTATCAGCATGTGGGCCATATCAGTATGTGGGCCACCTCGTTTTACATACAAAATTCGTCCGTGCGTAACCGTGCACTTTCTTCATTTAATAATATAATTTTATAAAATCTGAAAATATGAAATTTAATTATATAATTATTATAAAAATCTAATTGTTTATTAGAAATTCGAATTATTAAAGTAGTTATTAAAGGAATAACTTTTTTGTAATGAAAATCGTGACAATTTCCTCTTTTTTTACAATATAATAAAAATATTTATATTAAAACTAGATTTTTTAAAAGCTGAATTTTTATTATTATTTAATATTCTTTTCTATTTCGAAAATAATGATTAGTTATTAAAATAAGAATATTGAAAAAGGCCTAATTTTGGTGTATTTTCAAATGGCCCACATGCTGATATGGCCCACATGCTGATAAACCACGTTAGCATCTTTTTCCTTTAGTTTCCATGTTGCTTTCACTGATTCTATTTACGTTAGAATGCCGTCATGTCAAGAGAAGTCGTCTGTATATGTAAATTTCTAATCGCTACTTATTAGAATTAATATATATTTATCATCAATAACATGAACACAACGTGAAATCTGAAAAACGTAGGTTACTCCCCTACAAGTAAAATTGATTTCCACCAAATACTCGTTGAAAGTCTTAATCGAATTCGATACTCCCAAATAAATAGTCCTCAAAAACGGATAATCTACACGCGCCAGCAATTTCGCTATATAATCAGCCTCAAAATCGTATTATTATTGTCGCGTGACGCGAAGCACCGATATACCTTACTGAAGTAAAAAGTTTCGCCTCTTAAATAATTCTCAACATACTCTCAAAACCACTACAGAAGCATCAACTCAACCAATAAATCTATATAAAAACAATCTGTGGAAATTAATATTGCTATCGAATTGTCTATTAGTCTCGGCAATAGCTATACTACCTCGACCGCCTTTGCTCCTCACCATCATAATGGAGAACTATGAACTTTGCGGGTTGACTACCAGAGGAAAGTTGATTACGGAATGGCCATGACATCCTACTCCCGAAAAAAGACGTTGCTCATGGGATTCAACCATCGGGGTGTCCTTTTCTTGAGTCATGTTGATCATATCTTCTCAATACTGAAATATCTCTAGTCACAAAATGTAGACACCCTAATATTCAATGGCTGGCATAAATTGGGACATTTATTAATATCCAGTCCGATTCATCTCCATAGTCATCATGTCATTTCTTCACAGCGAGAAAGATTTTAAAGCTGTCACTATCAGCAATTGATGCAATTACTCAAACAATTCTCTCAATATTGTTCAAACGAGATATGGACAGTATTTAAATCCAACTAGCAAATACATACATTTTCAGCTTCAGATGACTGACCAAGTTATTTTTAGTGCTATCTTTTAAGAGAGCATGAATGTATGCAATCCCAAAAATACATAAGTAAAATATCCCCAAGGTTTGATTTGATTACTGTTTATTCGATTCATTCGAAGATTAATTTCGATATAATTGTGATTACTATTTTTAAGGGTTAAGAAATCATTGATTATCATCTGGTATTAAAGAATACTAATCAATATGAAAGGAAAAACTCTCAAGATACTAATATTCATTGACTGGTTCTCCAATATGAGATGTTACTTTACTAATTAAATACACATACATTACCTAGTACAATGATATCTTCAAAAGCACTCGCATATATATCACACACAAAAATATAGTAGGATATAATCCAAGTGGATCATTATTTACTATACTCACCATTAACAAAACAGCCCTCTACATTCACAAATAAACAACATTAAATCGAGCAACTTTACAAAGTCAGCAGAATATCTCCAACCAAAAACACAAGCCCAAATGCGACAATATTAGACACATGATAACTCAATGCCTATTCTATATTATCTTGCATTGAAGTTGCGGATTCTTTTCCAAGAAATTCGGAATGAATTATACCATCAATAGTTCGCTTAAGAGACAGGCGCTATTGATGAATACGAAAGAATTCACAATGTGAGAATTAGTTCTTGAGATTTTAATAGTAGTGTAAATTCATATTTTAGAACCTATATTAGGTTGGAAACAAAGGCCCAAGAGAAGTATCTATTAGGTTATATGTATCTGAGGTGTGATATATAACCAATTTCTATTCTAACGTGAAGAAAAGCAGGTATCTCAATCCCCAAAATCATCCGCTCAAGATCAGATCTAATTGGCATTAATTAATGAAAAAAAAAACATCACGAAAGTCTCACTCCGGGTTGAAAACTCGCAGTCTAGTCTAACATCAACTGTATCTAAACCAACGGTTTCCTCTACTCACCACCATATTATCTCCACACTTCCAAAGCCGTGGCGAGGATTTACATGCACTGAACAGCCCACGCTCATGAAATAGTTCCCTGGTACACCAATTCACGGTATCCACTATCCCATTCTCATCAATCGGAATGACGTACTCGTGTCCCCACCAACGAATATGCATTTTGCTAGTGGCATACGGAGAAAAAATAAAATGGCGATGGATTTTGCATGCAGGCTGTATTTCATCAATGGTGAAAACCTCGCCGTCTTTCTCCTCATATACCATAAAAGCTAACGTGACGTCGATATTTTCCCAGTAGCTCATGTTCGCTTCATGGAGAAATTGCATTTCCAACTTCGTTGGATCGGCAAGAGCGGTGTTCATCTGATCAGAATTCAATATTTCCTCAGCTTGCGAACGGAATATATTAGAGACTGCAAGTCGTTCAATTTGTACAGCACGTTTTAGCTCGTTCATGAAAGTAGCATCTGTTGCTTTTACCACTGTCCGAGAACCGAAATGGCCTCTGGAATATCTCGACCCAGAAGTCTGATTGACATGGTTAGCAATCAACGACAGGTATTTCAGTCTAGGAAATTGCTCTTCGATGATAACTCGAACAGCATCCGACCACCAAGGATCATCATCATATCCGAACATAGGGGTTTCAGAGAGAGCAAGACTAGTAATTGCGGAGAAATCTGGGTGGCCCCGAAGGCATGCTAGCGTGGTAAAAAATATGTTCAAGATTCTCGACAACGAGAGTATCCACACCAAAGTCGATCCAGCCTTCGCTTCGAACTCGTACACAGGCGGCTCGTCGCGATCCCCGTGAACGATGATATTCGCCATCTATAGGTCTCACTCCTCGAGGTCGATGATAGTTTTCTAAAAACACCTCGGAGGATTCTCGACATATGCACCAAAGAGATTCTGGCGATAAATTCGCGCTTAAATCGTCGTCAAAAGACAACGTCGCGGTGATTAGATCGGGGTTTGAATCTTCTGCTTCGCACCGTGCGCTGTCGAGGTAATAGTTGGTGGTCAAATGAAGAATCACCGTGCGAGGCCCTGGTAGTGCCGAAAGCCATATATTTCGACGTAGTTCGAGAGGAAGTCGGGGGAAACATGTAAATGTATTGTAAGACGATTTTCTCTCAAGCTCGACCCAGTATTTACCGTACACATCTTTACGGTAATACTCTCCGCACCATAATCCTTGGTGTATAGCGTCGCCATCAATAGGACGATGCTTGGGAACGGAATTTGATGATGTGTCGCGCCAGGGGCATACGAAAGATCTTTCAGTGAGTTGCAAATTGATGGTTGGCTCTTCGATAGTAGCGTGCTTTTCATGACTAATATCTTCCTGCGTGTCGTTTTTGAATTGTATGTTTGGGACTGTAAGGATTGACTTGTCAGGATTGTTGTTATTGTTAGATAAAAGGTGGTCATGATCCATCATGACTTTAGCATCCTCGCGTAACGAAATATTCGAAATATTCGAAATATTCGATGCTGAGATTTCCTCATTCTTTGAGCCCATCATGACGTATCGAAGTGATGTAAACACAGAATATTTTTTCGTAATCAAAGATCTATATGAAATATATAAGTTGTGGAAGACAAGTACAGAGACTTAAATAATTGGAGGTTAATTGAAAGTTAGGTTTGTATACGGTTGACAGTATACAGCAGGTCCCTAATAATTTCTTCACAGCTCGAATCCCTGTAATGGTAAAGTCAATATTTTCGATGAAAAGAAATTCAATATAAATCTTTATGCAAATTTCTATTGTATATATTACAATTGTGATATATATTTTTGTTATCAATGAATATTTGATGTTTCAAATGGGATTTGTTTATTATCGAATTTTAGTAGAAAAAAAAAAATAGAAGTCTGGAAGGTCTTAGAGATTTGAGAATTCGATGAATATTAGAGTTGTAGGAATGTGGACGGAAGGGGAGCGAGTGTAAGAACTAGGAGGAGAAGAGGAGCAAACATAAAAGTTAAAGAAAGAAAGAAAGTAAATACACAAACTATAGAATAGATAAAAAGCATTAATCGGAAATCTAAAAGGAAAAGAGAGTAAAAAGTAAATCATTTATATCATTTTCAATTTATTCTTCAACCAGAAGTTTTATTACTACATCATACTATACAAAATACACTATATAATTATAAATACTACATAGCTTCAATCTATATATTCATATTTATTGATTAATAATCGAATTCAAAACAAATAAACATTCTAATAACTCTCAAATTAAAACTTAGAATTAACTTTTAAATTCAAGAAATTCATGAAGTCTCTTGAGAATAGAATTCTCTTGTTATATATGAAAATAAGACTAATCTAATCAACACTTTAAAAACGCTTTTTTTCCAATATAATATAAAATTCTTGAAGATTTTCTTGCACTAACGAAGTGGCCATTTCGTCAATCACTGATTCTGCCACCACAGGGGTGCTCTGCAAGTCATACATGCTCACTCATCAATAATGAAAGAGTGCGAATAATGCGCAAGTCATCAGGGCATGATTGAACAGTTATGATCCCCCTCCATAGCTTCTAGCCTCGACTGTTCCCTTATAAAATCCCCCCAGCTAGTCTGAATATACGATACCGTACTCTACACTCATAAACCCTGCCAGAACTCCAGCATCAATAGCTATCATTTGATCTCGACCATTCGTAGTAAAGAGACATTTCATTCATCTCCCACCAGATTCTCCCAACTATAGGAAATCACTACACCGCGAGCAATACCACCCTTCAAATCTTGACACAATTCAAATCACTCAAGCTAGCTCCCACTCCTTGGGAATTCCGTTTGCCGTTTAACGATAGTAATAAAAATAGTCAGCGGAATAATGTATAGAGAAGTATAATCAAGTCGAGTACTATAAAAATAAGACATTTGTTTTGCGAAGTAGAGATGTTTAATTAGTCTCTTTTATCTCTTGAATTATCCCTTGTGAAAGTAAAGAATGGAAGGTTAAATGACAATACCTTGGGCTAGTTTCCCCATCTGTCTTCTCTAATGACTATGATTAATATCAAACATACCACGAATATTCAACATAGATAATTAAGAAGATAAACCTTAACTCATTCTCATCAACCAGTTTATAATTTTTAATTGATTTATCATCCTATATATGTACACTGGACTCACTAGTTGAGTATTCTCTCTTCTCTTCTTTCCTCTCTTGATATATATCAATCCTTCAATCTCTTTCCTATAGATCTCTTTTCTCCTCCTCTCCATCACTACCTCTCCCCACCCCTATGATAGATAACATTACAACCCACCACCCACCATTCAAACCACCCAAGCCACTTATAAAACAAATAGTAAACTTCATAAACTCATCATAATTCATAAACCATATTTTTTCGACCTCTTCGATCGACCTCTTTCATCCTCCTCCTCTCACCTCATACTACTCAATCCCATTCCATCCCATCAAAACCCCAAATCACCAAACCCGCGATCTCAGATCGCACTGCATTATAATTAAGCCAACCGGTGACCTCTAATCGAACAGAATCGAGTCGAATCGAATCCAAGAAAAAAAAAAAAAAAAAAAAAAAAACCTGTATACAAAAAATCGGGTTCGCACCCATCCAACCATCTCATGAATTTTTTAAAAATTTCCCTTCTTTCATTCATAAATCATGTCTTCTTTAGTAGAGCGAAATTCAAACACTGTTAGTTCTCCTCCTAACCACCACCGGTTTCTGTGCATGTATAACCACCAATTTGAAACTCGCGTTCCACTTCTCGCATTCATCCAAGACCTTGATATCGGTAAAGATGCTTTTTGTTTCTTTCTCTTTCGAGTCCCCTCCTTCATTCTCATCGTTCTCCATCTTCGTTTTCGATTCAAAAGCAAGCAAGGAAGCTTCATAACATCGCCCATACCACCACCTTCCCACCTTCGCTACCATTCGTGTGATGCTTTCATCTGCAGATTCACTCTCCTCCTTCATCATTTCGGCCAAACTTCTGTCTTCTTTCTTTCCATTTCGTCGATTACCATCTTCTGTTGCCTTCTCCTTTCCACTCCTAACTCGTTCCAACACTCCAACCACCGGGATCCCCACCCGACAACTCTTCACATCACCAAATCCTCTTGCTCCAAGTCCTCTAAGAATCATATCTCCCAGACTGCCCAATACAACACCCTCATCTCTATTCTTCAATCTTGTTTTTAGACCTCGCACAGCGCGACGAGTACGAGGACCCATATTCAACATATCGAGATCGAGAAGTGTAATTTCGATGTATCCACCTGGTTTGAGTACGCGTCGAGATTCAGAGAGTATGTGATTATAAGTTTGAGTTGTGAGAGAGGACGGGAAGCGGAAAATCACGGTGCTGAATGTAGAAGACGGAAAAGGAAATTTGGAAGTGCTACTAAGAGGAGAAAATTGAATTTGTCGGTGGTTAGGAGGAGGAAGTAGATAAGCGGGATTCTTAGTACTGGCAGTCGGCGGAGGAGCGGTGGGGGATAAATTGTAGAATGTACAGGCTGGATAAGTTTCTGCGGCGTAGAAAGACCAGTCGTCTAATTTATATTAGTATCGTGCCAGGAATAAATTTCGGTCAAACATACCATTGCCAAGTCCATCAATAACTAAAATGGAATGACATTTCGTCCTGGGTCCATCCATCAAATTGCCTACCTCATCTCTAGCTGGACTAAACAATACATTCCCAAAAGTAAGCCATTTACTAACACTCATACTTCCCACTCTCAAATTAACTTGTGAAATCGGAGAACTACTTTCTTCAGATTCAATTCTCAAAAGACTAGCTCCTGATATCCGTGATGTATCACTAGAACCCGATTTTCGTGCTTCGACTATGGAAATTCGTCGAGATTTAGTTGAATGGGTAGAATCGTTGCGTTTGAGCAATTCGGGAGAAAATGTTGGCACTGTTGGCGATGGATTCGATTTCAGTGTATCTTGGCCTCCAAGTTTCATAGCCGCGTCGGCATCGATGCTATAGCAACTCGAAGCTATAGATGTGATTGCAGATCTTCGACGTGGTATGTCAGGCAATTCGCGATTGGGAAAAGGAGAAGCTTGAAGCATGGGCTTGATAATGCGGGTAGAGGGACTTTGATAAGTTTCATACTGAAATGGAACACCATAAGATGACGTTGTAGAAACAATGCGAGATTTTCTTGCCGTACTTTTCGTTTCGATCAAATCGTCGTATTCGTCCCAGACTTCATCTTCTGCTAACGCCGAATCAGGTTCGGGAATAATTGCCGTAATCTCAGCACCATTGATTGTGCTTGAACTACTGGTCGTAGCTGTGGAATTATTCCTGGGAGACCTTCTTGGTGAGAAAGCTAGAAATTCTCGTTGATATGATGGACTGTTGAATTGTGCTGGGAAAGTTTCAGGGCTGGAAAATTTCGGTGGACTTGCACCTAAAGCAACCGAATCTACATCAAATGAAGATAAATCCACGACAGGTTGTATAGTACTCAATCGTGCAAATGGTCTCGAGAAGGATATTGGAGATGTAGCTTCAGGTCTTGCGGAGACGACCTTTGGAATTCGACCAACTTGCTGGAGGCGACTTGGTCGAATGGGTGTTACTTCTCTCTGAACTTGAGAATCTGTTTGAGTCTGAGGAACTTGTGGTGGTGATGGCATTATTAAGTCCGGCGGTGAAAAGGCAACGGTTGCTGGAACCATCTCTGGGAGTGAAGGTGCCATTGCTGTTTGAAGCTCCTCGATACGTCGGATATTTTCCTTATAATTACTAAACCTCAGTTCGTTCAATTGCTCATCAGTTAGTCCTACCACCTCTGAATCTCTCAAAATTTCCGCTAAATCCACACTATCGGTATCTTCTGGCTCATCAGAAAATTCAAACATAGCGTAGTGGGGTATGGGCTTAACAGGTTGTCTACCAATGGTGACAGGTACCGCATCAGATTTGATCTCGGTCTCTGGCTTGGGCGCATGCCGATGAAAGAAATTCCACTTTCGTGGTGACCTTGCTCGCTTCTCCAATTTTGCCGGCTTACTAAGTTGGGCTTGTCTTCCACGCTCGATTTCTTCCAATTCCAGTTGTGATTCTCCAGACATTAAGCTAGGATCCAGGCTACTTATTGAAGATGAAGGACCTTTCGTTGGGATATTTAGTGGTTGAGGGATATTTAAAATTGGCGTCGCACTATTGAGATGTTGAAGCGACCTTCGGAATGCAATGGATGGATTCTTTGGCTGGTCTTCATCCTGGCTGTCGGAAGGCCTTCTAACTTTGGAAGTATCTATAGTAGAAGTTCTCTCACTATTTTCTTTTGGAAACGCCGATGGTTGCAAAATAGCTTTGGGCGTCGTTTGACTCAAACTATTCTGAGAAATGTTCTGATCTAGTATAGAAAGGCTAGTGTTACTTTCTGTACCACTGGCGACTTCAACAATAGAGTTGCGATTCTCCTTTATAGTTCCACCACCTGATATGATAACAGGGCTCATACGATCCCGGAAAAATGGATCCGTGGTATCCGGTTGGTCTTTAGATATTGGAGCTCCACTTAGACTTCTTTCTCGAGGCTTTCCTGTAGCAGGTCTGGTGGTAGTACGCCCACGCAGGGCATATCTTGTATATCCTTCATGGCCAGTACCTGCAGCTGGTCCTTTCTTTTGAGATTTTTCTGTCGAGATAGTTGCTACTTCGGGTGCCGTCTTTGTCCTTCGACCAAAAAGTCCAAAACGATGCTTTCCACTATCAACACTTGGACTTGGAGTGCGAGTGACGCGACCACGAGAAGGTGGCCTGAGACTTGGGATTATTCCAAGACCAGTAGGTGCTGGAGTAGGATCCCGCTGTAGTGGGTGGACTGGAGCTGGAGATGGGTTCCGGGATGACTCTAGTGATGCTTGGGTCACTGAGGTCTGAAGAGGGGACGATGCTGCTCTTTGTGAGGAAACACTATTGCTCTTGTTGTGTGTAAACCTCATACCAGTAAAATTGCTTTGAAGTACTGCAAAGTCTCCAATCTGGGACCTTAAATCCGGGGTACCATCCCTGCTAGGTCTTCTTGGGGGTGAAGGTCTATCGATCGTCTCTATCAATGGAACTGATGGCCTTGGAGGGGATGAGATTGGCGATGGAATCGATCCAGCGTATGATGGATTTGGGATTGCTCTGGTAGGTAACACCTTTTCTTGTGGTGACCTCTGGAATTGATTAGAAGACTTACGAGGTGGTGGACTAGGTGGAAGAGAAGATAACGACTTCTTCTTCTTATGTACCTTATCCCGAGCTTTTCCGTCCGCCTTTACCGTAGAATTAGACGAAGAAGAATTCACAGACTCTCGCAACGATGGTAGCCCGCGTGAATCATTGATTGCATTGTTGAGCTCATTTGATGCATCACTTCCGCGTCTCCGGGTAACAGGCGGCCTGGTCCTGGTCGGACTACTTCCTCGACGACTTGGAATACTAGACTTGAAAGGTACAAAGATACTAGGCGATACAGATGACATCGAAGTGGGAGTAGTATCTCTACTATAAGCGCTTGGACCTGGTGACTCGGAAAACCTTGTAGAAGGACTTGCACTGTATCCACTTCCACTATATCCGCTATACCTTTTGTGGCTGGATCCTGAACTTACAAAGCCTGCAGACATTGAAGGAGTTGGAGGAGATATCTCGGGAGTCTTCAATTTGTAGGGAATGTTAGATCCAAACTTAGCATTCAACTCCTCACGGTGCTGTTCCGGTTTCGTTCGATATCTATCCAGCTCCGGTATAATCCGTGGCGGTACTTCCTTAATAGAAGATGAAGAACCTTTTCGAACTTGCTGTGAGGTTTCTATACGTGGAGCTCCTGGATTTATTGAAGCTTGCGTAGTAGGCTTAGGTCCAGATACATGACCCCAGTTAGCTGGGGAACTATTCGCCGTCCTGGCCGTTGTTGGCCGACTAAACTCGGCATGTTGAGCTATCGATGAAGGCTTTCTCCTCAAAACATTTCCAGAAACTTTTCCGTTGACGGCCGGAAGCAAGTGTATGTTAGAAACATCTCCATTTGAACGAGCTCCAAGTCCTAATAGAGGATTTGCCGTTTCTCTAGATCCAGTCTCGGATTTCGATCTTGGTACTGGCGACGGTTGTCGTATGCTTGGCCGAGGTAGTTGTGTCTGCTGATTAAGCTCCAAGTTTGCCCTTCTTTGCTCTCGTCTGGATCGAATATATGCACTATCGTCTCTCATGCCCCGTGGCTTGCTAACTTCCTGTGGTTGGGTCGGGCGTGGAACTCTTCTTTGCGATACTGTAACATTTGGCCTGGATGGTAAACCAAATTGCATATTGTTGGATGCCATGACTTCTTGCTTCAAGTAACATTCTTCAAGGGAAGATGTGTATGGATCCACCGGTGGTTATAAACAGTGACCAGGGTATATTCTTGACATTTGATCTATGTTATATGAAAAACAAGCGTGGCCTCAACGGGAGAGTCTAAATTATGTCAAGACTAAAGCCAGTGAGTATACAGCGAGCGAGAGTGGAAGAAGTTACAGAGTGCAATACCTTTTTACAACTCTCTTAGATTATTGACCCGGGGATCTGCGTCTCAGCGAAGACTTTACTGCATGGGAATATTGAAAAGCCGAGATGGTGTGGTCGTAATGGCAGGAAATTAAGTGTGTATCCAGTATACTTGGATTTGAGCACGTGAAGGCAACAAATGGATCATGAAAAACGTATGGATCACCGCCAGGGTAGGGTATCTCAGGGTAGGGTATATGGGTATTGAAACAAAGCAAAAGCTGTAGGAAATCCCGGGCATGCAACGAAAGATTAATAAGTCGACTGTTCAAGAGCCAAAAGCAAAAACAGAAAGGAGAAAGAAGAAAAGCGAAGAAAGAAAAAATGCCGATGATTTTCTTAAGAATCTTTTGGAGGATTACCAGTCGTTGTGGTTGTGGTTGACCATAAGGTCAGGTCGTACCTAGCGGGAAAAGGATAGGTAATAGGGCCTAGAGTGTGGGGACTGTCACCGTATAGTTTTTCCCGTCTAAAACAATGGAGACGATGCTTTTTCGAGTCGACAGGATAACTAGGGCGATAGAGCGAGAATCCACTGGCGGCGATTGGACTTCTGGTTCCTGCAGCTCGATGGAGTCTCGATACTGGCTTCATTTATTTTTGGTCGTACTTAAAGTAGGGAAAGTGCGGGACGCAATATAACGTAGCGTACGAATGGCGTCTGTACATGATATGTACGTATGTGTGAGTACATGTATGGAGAACGTACCAATAATTAGATTGCAGGGCAAAAGAACCAAGAATTCTGGATATGCGGTGGAGAGAGATACATGAGAGAGTCATCATGCTTTCTGGACATCCTAGGAAGCTGGAGGCGGTATCATAGGCTCTTCTGCGTCCATGCCCGGTACTTGCTTGCTTTGTGGCGTTACTGTTATTGTGAGGTCCCATCTGGTCAACGCCATTTGTCTGAAGGATTGGGTCTCTCCCACGGTCCATCGACATGGGCATGTGTGACTGTGCCTCTGGAGTAGCCGACGAGACGAAGATCTTGACATGCATCCAGATTAGTGACCGTTAAATTGAGGCCCAAGGTGTGAAAGCAGGAGAGTCGAGCGTAAAAAGTAAAAAGCAAAAAGTCGAGTCTCGCTAGATTCTCAATTGAGTCGTTGGGATGATCAGCATTCTCGGATTTGGTGTAAATGTAAGGGTTAGAGTATCTGCATTGAGAACAACAAGTCAAAGCCAGGCACAATGGCCGTGTCGAAAGGAGTGACATGTAGTTGCAAGCCTATGATCTGCTTCTCGGGCCTCATGCATAGATTAATTGGCACACGATGAAGCTTGGGATGGCGTTGAGGAGACCATAATTGCGTGGAGAATATACACACAGAGTACACACATACATACATACACACCTAGCCAGCTAGCCATTTTCTGATTTTAATTTTCTACCACATATCCATCGATCCATCGGTCCATCTGTCCATCAATCACCCACTCAATCACATACCGAGTCAAGTTGGGCTCGAGATCCGATTGAAGAGTTTTCTTGTTAAACGCCAAATCATCATTCGTCGGGTAAAACAAGGTTACATTGCTGAGACAGCCAAAGAAACCGATAATTGGTAGATGAGGAGAGCCAGCAATAATGGATAATTGGCAGATAATAGATAACATATCGTGAAAGATTGACTGGATCGCCTTGCAGCGACAAGATTGTATGATTCGTGAATTTTCCCATTGGTTTTTCTCACGATGATCAAAATATGGGTTATGCCATGCGCGCTTGTTGCACACCAGTTGGTTCATTTTACTTTGCTGCCCATCCATCCCATGTGCTGAGCGGGTCTTTTGCGCTTCTGCCATGCCATCGTCGTATGTGTTGGTTGGGATTTTTCGGGAAGAAGTTGGTAACATTGTACGTTCTTTGGTAACATTCATGCTCACCGTCCGTGGTCATTGGAGTTTTGGTGTTGGACTAAACGTTGTCAAGCGCCTTCCTCAACTAGACGACTAAACTTGAAGCCTGCCGTATCTAGCTACTATTACCTGTCACCCGTTACCTCCTCTGTACATCCAACATCGCTCGCTCGCAAATCGCGCATTGCACATCGTCAATCGTAAACCACATCAGCTTTTAGCAAACCCATCCCCGTAAACTGGCCTCTCATCATCTCCTGCTGCACCCGGCTCACGACCAAGAATCCGGGGTTTGAAGGAGCGAGCCTATGAGACCCAATCTCGAGACGCGAACCTAGTACCGGACCGGCTCGAACGAATCTTTCTCCTTTCAATCCCGCTTCGGAGTAATATCGTCCATCATGCTTGCTACATTGCTATTTGTTCTGGTGGGAGGGGAGGGGGAGGAGTGCAGAATATCTTTACCCGTCTCCCTGTGTCTTCAACCATACAGACTTTCCACCACTAGCGACAATCCTTCCTTTAGGACTGATCGCCCATCACCCATCACCCATCTACTCGAGTGGACAAAAACAGTTATACGTCCATACCATTTGATCATCTCTGTAGCATACTAGCCCATCAACCCTTGCCCCCCAAAGTCCCCCAAAGAGGAGAAGGAAATACGCATACCATCTAGTAAACGAGCTCAGCAAATCAGTCTACCTATTTGCCCAGCCAAACATCCCAAAGATCTCACCGTCCTCTCTCTTAAACACCCAATCAGTAATATCAAGCCATCACCAGTCGGTCAGTACAATTACAATTACTTCCCATCTAATCGTATCGGCATACGCGATGCATGCTAAGTATGTACAAGGATCGATAGATAGACAGATACTCTTCCCAACACAGCAACTTCTGCTTCCCTTGCCTAGCTAGCTAGTAGATTATAGACAGATAACACAACATCACGATCAACAAATACAACACCAAGACCAAATTCCAATCCCACCTACCTCCCCTCTCCTCAAACTCAACCCCAACTCTCCAATTCCGCCACAGTCTACAAACGACTCCCAATTGCAAAGTAACAGTTGGCAGATGAGGCTGAGTATTCACATCCACATTCACATTCATATCCATCCATACCCATCCCCAAGGTACTCTCACGTCCCCCCCACCGATCCGAGAACTCCTTACACATACATACATACATACATACATACATACATACATACACACATAACACACATAACACACACATAGGTAAATCACCAAAATGACAATCCCTTCCCTTCCCTTCCCTTCCCAGACAAGCTGAAGTCCACCTACTGAGCCACTAGCCCCTCTTCACCCCATCCCATCCCATCCCATCCCATCTCATCCCTATCAGCCCACACCACACAACACCGCACCGCACCGCACAATGGCGAAAATGCTGCGTTGTCCCTCCATACTCCATACAATAACAATGCAATGCGGAAAATCACCGACCTACCCTCAACTAGACTGTGGCGAAGTACATACGCACATACAAAACACACGAGAGAAAATACGATGGAGAAGACGCTTCGTGCATTCATGCGCCACACATGAGGCGCCGAATCATTCTTCCGATTTTCCATTCCATTCCAAACTGTATACCCATACGAAGTGTTGGAATGTGGGATTTCTAGGTTGCTGTCTGTACTATCTCTCTATGCGCTGGCAGGCAAATTTTCTCGAATTTTTAATTTTTCAATTTTTAATTTCTAATTCACGTTTATTTTTATTTATAACAAAAATGAGAAGAGAAGAGGGGAAAGATCAATCAATCCATCATTCGATCAAATCAAATGAATCAAACGTGATGCCACAAAAAAAGATCACCCACAGAAAACCCTTTTTTCGGGATCCAGGACCGCACCGCAACGCATTTCCAAGCCACGGGTGATGGATATATTCTCAACGAGCAGGGTTCTAGAACCTCCCATTGGACCAGCAGAAGGTGTGCGGCTTTCCCTAACTTCGGGTCCAAATCAGTAACGTGATGCTGCAATGTATGGCTGTAAACCCAGTTACTTCAAACGATGAGATGAATTCGATTTTCCGTCTGGAACATCGATGGCGTACTAGAATGGGGAGATCTACGCTTCGCTAATGTGATTGGATGAAGATAATGTTGATCCAAGAGTCCTTTTTCCGGGCGTCGGTGTGCACGTCTTCTCAAGCGTGTAGATGCGGATAATTACCATTTCCTCTGCTACTCCTATCACATCTATAAGAGTCACTTGGGAATTTCCATTCGCGGTACTTGGTTCCATCAAAGGTATGGTGCAGATCCTTCGGGAAGCTCAAAGGATAATCGTTGGACGTCAACATTTGAGTCGACCTTCCCCTGGCACTATCGAGTGCCTATTATATCTCTTGCTCGAACCTCAAGTAGTTATTGGTTCCTTTTATCCTTCCCAAAACTCAAAATTCCAACTATTGCATGCTCAAAACAACATATTTGTCCGAGACCTGGATGGACCTTGCGCCTGAACGTTGAAAACCACCGAAACAAGTAGATAAAATACAACCGCAAATGTCCCCAGGGAAATGGCACTTGATCAAGAAGCACGGACAGAGCTTGTTTGGACGTATATTTTGGGAAATTGGTGAGCTCACGGGATCCAAACCAAGAGAGAGAAAATGTTTCGTATCAATGGTATTCTGTAAATGATTAAGGCCGCTGAATTCCGTGGAAAATTAAAAAAATAAATCACTAGTATACAGGAACGCTAGCTAATCGTGTTGTTGCGATGTATAGCTATGTCATCTCCGTAGGTCCCCTTATTCAGCAGTTGCAAATCTCTTTGCTCTAGCTTCCGCCTTCGCCTTCTCAGCCGGGTTATCGGTGACACGACCTGCTGCAGGCGGTTTTGGACCGGACTTCTGCGCATTTCTTGGGCCCTGTTGTGATCTCCTGGTGTCTGGTGTTGGTCTTTTTGAATTTCTTCCTCCTTGTCTACCATCTTCCCGAGCTCTCTTTTGTCTTCTTTCCGGTAATGCGCTGTCCAATCCCTCGACAATTTTACTGTTGTCCAATCCAAACTTCTTCGCACGCTCTGCTAATTTCGCGGCCTCATCGTCCTCTGTGATACCGAATCTCTTGGCTCTTGCAGCACGTTTCTCTGCCTCCTTCTGTGCATCAGATTTTTCAATACCGGCGCTGAAATCCTGTTTTGGTGCTTCTGGTACAGGTGCAACTTCAGTTGTGGTGGGACCCGAGGCTGCGACTGCACCGTCTTCAGCTGTCGGAACACCTTCGCCTCCGGTAACCTTCAAATCTGTGGTTTTGGCAGGATCAATCGCAGGTTCTTGATTCGGGACTTTCGTAGGGTTGGGAATCTCTTCTTTGCCTCCAGCAGCTGCTACCGCAGCTTCTGCGGGCGTTGTCTTCTTTTCGTCATCTTCGTCCCAATCGATCTCATCTTCTCCTGCTGTTGCTAAGAATTTTCAGCTTTGAATTTCTAGACCGCACTTTCCAATTGAACTTACCGGTAGCTTCACCAGCTGGCGCTTTCTCGGATTCTTGTAACCTGGCGATCAAATCTGCCTTGTTACCAGAGATAGGTAAGGACTTCTCTTGAAGAAGCTTCTTAAGCTCAGGGACCTTGAGTTGGGAGTAGTCCGTCATTTTGGCGGTGTAGTTGTGCTTTAAGTTCGGATATTGGTGAGTTGACAAGTATCACAATGGAAAATCAATGCCTTGATTGGGTTGATGATTGTTGAGGTCAAAATTGTAATTGAAGTTGAGGTTATTTGATGGAATTCTTCTGGAGCTAGGAACGCGTTGAGATGGGAAATGCGACGAAGTATTTCGCGCCAACGTGTGGCTGTACCTTGATGTTTATTTTAGTACAGAGTGTGGCTGAAATGGCGCTTGGACGTCCTTCTCTCCTGCCCTATCACCATACTAAATTGTAAGGACCTGGATATGGCTTAAGATTATCTGAGTTGGATCACTTCATATATACGATACTTATATTAGATACTTTCAATCTATCATCGTTCATTGCGACTTGCACCTCGAATTCTGGTTCATGTCTGTGTCCTATTTGGGAATACGTGATGACCACGCGTTTTCGGAGCGTCTGTAACAGATGCTTGTGACGCCACCACTGTGTGTAGATATCCTGCAGCGTAGGAGCGTTTCTTTCCATACTTTACTAGTTCAATGGAAGAGAACTGAAGTCTCAGTCTGAGTTATCTCAAGTGGAAAACATTATGACAAAGTGGCATGATGCTCTTCTCAATTCTGGCTCACTATCAAACATCCATCCATCTAGACTCACCGAGTCAAAACTCGTCCATTGCTGCTAGTCTGGAAATAATTATTGTGGGAAGGGAAAAACGATTCTTCTGCGGCAGATGATACATTATTCTACATTCACTTTTCGATAGCTTGAAGCCTCTTTTCTTGAAATTCTAGTCGCCCGGTCAATACTGCACATAAAAGATACGTTCTAGTCTCAGGCTATGAGTTTCACGATTGCAAGTTCGCCAAATCCAAGTTCAGACGGTGAACAAACATTTCTGCTGTAAAATGAATTGATTATCGTTTCTAATCTCTGTCGGCAGAATGACAAAACTATAGCAGGCAGAGGAAAACAGCAATGGTCCATGGATCTGTCAAATTTTAGGTCCGTCATCAAGACTTCAACTCCAAGATCTCATTTAATCGATAATCAATGAAGTTCTTGAGTGATGAACTGATTGATTATCAGGTCTTCATTATGAAGACATTGGGCATCGACCATTGAGACGATGATGCAATTGTAAAATGCATTGTCAGGCCTATCGCACTGATACCGAACCACACGAGAGGTACATATCTAACCAAAACTTTGGCACATTTCACAGCCATGCGGTAGTATGCAGTTAGCGACCAGGAGATGGATCTACTAGCCTTCTCTCCCAGGGTAATCTCGAACGAGGGACATAGTGAAGCTCTTGTATCAGAAGGTAGCTCCTGATCAGCACGTTAGGAAATTCTTCTGGTCGATATACTAGGCGATGCTCGTGTTAGACATTTCTTACCCAAAGTCTTTTGGTGTCAAAGGTAGTGAAGAGGAACTAACCAACGTTGTGAAGACCGAGGAGTGTGCGCAGAATAACTCCCTGAGTTACCATCATGATCTCATTTCTCTCACGAAGACTGACGTACCTCCAAATGAAGGAGAGACCTACCTCCCTATTATCAGAGAGCTCTTGCACAGTGACAATCGGAATTCCACGAGCAATCACATCTCTAAGGGCTATCTTCACAGTTTGCTGACATCGAGGCATTGGCGAACAAAGAATATGGGTAATGTGATGCGCGATTATGAATCCTTCGTTTATGAATAAGCGAGCTAGTGAGAGTGCTTGTTCCTTCCCGGCATCCGATAATAGCCCCGTAGATCTATCGTGCTATTGGCGAGAAATGAGTTAGCAATTTTATACGCCCACATGGAATTTACGTACTTGAGCGTGTCTCATTGCATGTATGATGGTAGTAGGAGGCGGCATGGTTTCGTGGATGATGAATGATGAATCAATGTTTAGAGATCAGTGAGAAAGACCTGAAAGAACTATTGGCAAGTACCGCCATTTATAGTATTCAAGATTTACTCAATTGAGACATTATTAAGATACTGGAAAGTTCGTCAAACTTCGTTTTCACACACTTCATTGTCTGGAAATTCGAGAAAGACTTCGAAACAACTTACTTGTTCTCCTACGAAACAGAACTGGTCGACGGGTACCAAACTAAAATTCAAATCCAATCTATCTCTCTCTGATTGGAAATACGTGAACTTACTCAAGTCATCTTTTCTCGTCGTCTGATGCGACCCCTCCACTCATGCCCAGCTTTTGGGTTGCTACATCACAATTCTTTGTTGGGCAGTCGCTGGCTCATCCAAAAGAGCTAAATTCATCGATTCATTTATGGAATAAACTTTATGGCTTAAGGTTTCTGCATAAAACAGTCTGTCAAGAGTACTGATGTATATTTCTTCTGATGAATTTTCCACAACGCGTCTGATAAATATTGTATTCAATTTTGTGGTAGTTAAATTGCTGCATTGAAAAAAGGTACATGCATTCTCATCAATGATAATTTGATACAGGAATCTAGAGTGCTATCTATCTGGTGCAAAGAAAGGTTAAAATCAATGGATCTTACCATGATGGAGTTGCAGAATGCGAGAGAAAGGGAATTGGATGGTTGGGCAAGGGTTCCTGTTGAAGTAGATTATCGGTTGAAATTTGCAAAGGGAGAGAAACCGGTTGAGGCTAATCTTTGGATTTTGAACGCGGTTTGGGAGGGGGATCGATGACTGAACATGTTGATCATGATAACGTTTTGGTGTGATCACGGTCCTAGGACAAAGAATCAACAACGTAAAGATTCTCACAAAGAACCATCCAATAACTTTTCTACATCTCAACTCCTACACAACAATAACAATCGCAGCGATATATTCATACGTGAAAAGCCCCTATGACAAAGAAAACGAAGAACAGCACCCAAACATCCCTCCCTCTATCACCACACCAAACCAGAACAACCTCTCCCCTTCCACATATAACCACCCTCTCCCGCCCCAAACCCTTCTTCCCCATCTCCAAAAGTCTCTCCCAAATCCCACACGATGCGATTCCCACTTCGGAAGAACCATCAGGCATCCATTGCGGACCCCTTTTGGAGTATCAAAAACCGAACTTCAACCTCTCACCTCGAGAATTGAAATCACCCAGTCCATGTCTTCTTCTCCCAAGAGAAGGGGACTCGATTGGAGGTAGGTGTGCGATACGACGCAATCGCGATTGCGAGTTACTAATGTGCGTGATAGGATAGATAGAAGAGATCGAGAGATGGGATGTAGTCGAGAAGTCGCAGATGAAGGATGGGTAACTGACTGGATTTTGGGAGGTGTTGCGAACCTGATTCTCTTTTTGTTTTTTGTTTTTGGCTTTGGGCTTTTGGCTTTTAGGATTTCTTTTTTTTTTTTTTTGGATCTAATGGAATTTATTTTTTCGGGAACTTTGGGGACTTTTGTTTGGCTGTGAATGTGAATGTGAATGTGATGCTGTGGTGTGGTATGGTATGGTATAATTGAAGGTATGCAAAGGTGTCACAGAGATGTCTTTGTGATGGATTAAATTGTAGAGCTATGATGACTTTTACTTCAATGATTGTCACCTCATAACCTCACTATGGCACCAAGAGAAAATACATCAGGCGATGGCATTAGCCATCCATTATAAATTCCGGACATTGAATCTTTCCCACGAATTTTGTTCAATTTCAGTATATCGATGGAGTTCTATGAAAACATTTAGACAAGTAAGTACATGAAGCAGGCCGTGTGTCAGAGCACAAGTATGTCGCTGAGGTGTAAGATGCGAATCCCATCGTATGACATAGTTTGAAGTTCCAAGAATATCATCTAACAATATGACGTTTTCCGAAAGACGACGAGTTCACCGTCCTCTTTGATACTATCAGAAGAATATCATCCTGGCCCAGTCACCACACGTAGTAGTGGCAAGAGTGAACATCTCGTCACTTACTCTGTTGGAATTCACCACCACTCTCAACTATGTCGCCTTTTTTTTGCCTTCTAAGCATTTCCAAACCGTTATTTCTTATGATTAATCTTTTTTTTTTGTTGTGTTTTCTGTATATTTTCTCAGGGGGGAGGGAGGGGGGAATGAGAGTTTGTCTTCTTGATGTGTCTTTCCGCCATAATAATTGAGTACAATTTGAAGACGACTTTGGTGCGTGACGTTACAAAGGGTCCATCCAGTCTCTGAATGTATCTTCATGCTCAACTATTCCAGCAAGTCATTAATAATTGAGCCATTCGTGCGATCGTGTTAATACCCATTGCGGAAGTGAAGATGTATTTGTGTTTTATTTTAATTTTTTGAAATTTCACAAGTTGCGTAAATCTTGAAAAAGATGCGTTCGTCACTACTGGCTTCGTCCTTACTAGCACCCATACCAAAATGGGAACGTTCTACAAGAGCGTCCGGCAATTTTTTCTCTCGTTTATTGACTCTGATTCTTGACAAGTCGATCGTCCAGGTTTGTGAATCTCCGATGCTTCTGTGACCTCCGCTTGTTTTTAGATATTGAAACAGCCCGGTACTCCACGTCTCGTCTAATGTCCAGCCACGTTTGACATATTCTGACGAAGACTTAGGTTTGGCAAGATCGATGTCGTTGGCTTCGAAAGAGAGTGATGGAGATTCACCAGTGTCAAACTTTATGATCGCTGAATTTTGCTTAATAGTATTGGTGCAGGAGATTGGATATGATGGAGATTTATCAGTATCAAAATTTATAATCGCTGAGTTTTGCTTCCAGTTGCCCTTAAAAGCTCGTTCTGACTGCTAGTATCTCAAGTACGAAAAAATTGCAAGCCTAGATGAAAAATTCCTCGTAGATCGAAAGCAAAGAACACATCTCAGGAATAGGTGAACACTGAATGACTACTCATTCAGCAATGTTATCACGTTTCCTTGGATTTCGGGCCTTGGGAAAAAGACTGAGTGTACGCCGATATGAATCAAGAGGAACCAAGTATCTCCAAGAGACACTAATACACAATAGTCCCGTTCATGTTTAAAATGCCCAGAAGAATGAAAGTTCGAAAGACTGAATTACGTGTATCGATTAACATCGCCCAGTCACGTCCACCAGTAGCTGCATAAACTGAGAACACTTCTCAACTTTTGAAGCTTCTAACAAATCTACGCTTCAATTGTGTGATATCCGAACTTGGATTTTTATTGTGTAATCACTAATGAATCATTCTGGTAATCTCTAAGATATGCAAATCAATATTTCAAGAGATAGTTATTCCTAAGTCTATTTTTACAGTGTCCTATTGGTCCGCATACCTCTTCAGTTGAATTCGATTCACGTGATCCGGTCTGGGGCAACTCTTTCAAGTGCCGATGTACTACCGAGGTTTACCCATAACTTGATCAGGTACTCTGCCATTGCTGCTGAGTGAGCAGAGCGGAATGTATATGGGGAAATCCTCTGTCTTCCATAATAGCAAATAGTTTTGGTATCAAGCATTGATATCGCAATGATGACGTGGAGAATCATCTGTGTCTTGCTGGCATAACAATTGTACACTTGGGTTCTATGCGCATCGAGTTCATGTTGCATGGCCACTAGGCAGTACCAACAATATTTTGCAGCCCACACGTACTGTCGCTTGAAAGCGACATCGAGAGGTTTGCTGCATGGCTATTTGCGCCTAAGTCTGCTCATCCCATGTGCGAATCCAGAGACGTTCATCTGTATAGAGGCAACAACCAATGAGCCTTGCCCTCAGTCGCCTCAAGCCGAAATGTTGCACGTCTCAAATTGGCTCTTATCCGCTGTCCTATCATACTGTTTCTCGTTGCTTCTGCTGTATCCAATACAACATAGTGTGTTGACGCGTTGGAGCGAAAAGCACTTGCTTTAACCTGGAACGCTCAGATGTATCTGCAATAAGGCTGAACTAAAACACCCAGCTACCAAAGCTTTCGGTCTGAATTGTAGCGACTATGCGAATGCATCTTCTAGACCTAAAGTCGTACAGTTCTATGAGTTGGTCTCACATCCAAATTCCACCATGGTGAATGGTATGGTGTCACCCCACTCCTCATACGAGTCTTTTATAACATCATCATGTAAATCACACAGAACTTTACATCACGCAACCATAAAGAAAGCGATGAATGTTTGTTGCACATCTGAATATCCGGGATGGATGAAGTTGCTGCATCTGGTAATTTTTTGAAGGTTCTCAAAGTTGGGAGAGAATCGAATCGAGATGCCCCCTCATGAGAATGAAGAAGATTGGTTGGGAGACATAAACCACACCCCTGAAATGATCTCGGATACTTGCTGACGCTGAGGTGAGTGAGATTCGTTTGGCTGGGTTTGTGAATAACCTGCGACATTATTGTATAACGCATGATGCAAATTTGTCAATTGATCTTCCATAATTCACTAATCTATTAACACTCCCAATCGCCAACCCAGCCAAAACTCCATCGTTCATCGTTCATCGTTGTGCTTCGTACCGCATATCCAATGGGCCATCGTCGCCTGAAATTTTCAAAACCCAAATCTGAGATCTCCACGCTCCTGACTCAAAATTACATCCAGGGCCCCATAATCCTTACTCGAATCACCAGTCTCCAATCAAAATAGTCAATACAGACCCACCCCAAATGGAAAAACCGGACCTCACATCCCATTTCTTCAAAATAACTGACTCGACCGAGGATTTACGACATGCAACAAAGAATTTGTTGACCCCATGAAAGTCAGTGATAAGTGGATTTTGGTAACTATTTAGGAAGGAGTTTGCATCGTATGATTTATAGCCAAGCAAGCAAAGCCAGCAAGCAGGACAGGGGAACTGAGCTGAATATGTAATGGAACCGTAATGGAAATAATGAGCTGTGAAGAGATGGGATGGGAAGGTGGGGGCTGGGATTGCGGGATGGCTGCAGATATGCAGCGGCATCCACGGGAGCATACAGGCAGGTGTAACGGTTTGGGAGCATAATCTTGTGTGTTTGGGTTTGCATCTCAAGGTGTACAAATTAATATACATTCTGAAAATTTGAATATCGACCGTGGATATCGATCGTTACATGAAATAAATTCAATCTCCAGAAGCAAAGGACATTGGCAGGAAACTGTGGCAGAAACGAAGAAGGTATACGCATCGCAACCAAACGCCTTTGTCCCTATAAATATGGAGGAACAGAGGACCATAACTAAAGAGTCCCAGCCAAACACTCAAGGCATGAGCAGTCCCTCGGGTCTACCCTTCCTTTACAGCTTCAATGATACTTCCAGCCCAGCAGGTTCCCATTCTCTCACATTCTTCTACAATTGCAGCATCATCCCACCACCATTTCCCACCCTCGACATAGGTTCCCCACATCTCTTTCCACAGCATTCTTCCCACCGCACTTTTCAACTGCCATTCTACTTGTTCCTCCCCATTTACAATTCCAACACATGCTAGAAATTTCAAAGATGATGCGCAGCTTCCCTCGGCCCAAAGTCCTGCATCTGCCAACCATAAAGGAAATAAACGAGTGGGGTTCAAACAGCGGAATTGCTTCTCCAAGTTTACTGTTAGATGGGTATCAAGCCAAGATCTCAGTCGCGGACCAAGTGACGAGGGAACTGGGCAAGGATCAAGGATGGTTAAATAAAGAATACCTGGTTGAGTGGTTCCAAGTCCACTGGTCGCAGTGGGCGATGCTGGGATTTCTGACGTCGAAGTACGGGAAGATGTGAGTGTACGATGGCACTCTTTTAGTATACTAGGGATAGAAGACGAAGGGAGTAGAGATGGCAGACCTATAGAATGAACCGCACCGAAGATATTTGAGGCGTAAGATAATTGTGAAGTAGGTCCCGGAACAGCGAGAGGATGGACATTTGGATATAATTTTGGCGACAAAGGGCTTGTGGAGACATGATGTATTTGTTTTTCCGGGTTCAAAGCTGAGAGGAATGATGCAGAAGCTGTTTCTGTGAGCATACTAATGAGAATGCTGGAAAGATTACTCACCGTGATTTTCATACAATGAGAGAATTTTCCCGGATTGTGGTGCTCCATTGAGCGTTCTAGAAGTATCACGAGTCCTGTCGACGCGATTGATAGCTCGCAAAGCAGTGAGCATCCAAAGTTGTTTCTCCAGCTCGAGCTCTCGATATACCGATGCGTCAGCCACTTCCATCCATTCCTCGTTCAATCTTTCTAGAATGATTTTATTCTTTGCTGCCTCCATTTTACGAATATTCATTTGCAAATGTGTCTGCTCCGAGTTAGAAGGTGAGCGATTACGACCACGAGGTTTTCTCCTTCGACGAGACCCTGAAGACTTCAATGAGGCTACTGATGATGCTGTTTCTTCCGCTGGACAAGCCCATGTCTCAGGGGGTCTCCATGAATCTGAACGCCTGTTCCTTGCTGTAATTGACCACTCGGTAGTTCTAGCACTGGTATCATTTCTAGATTTTAGTATTCTAGGAGAGCTTGGCATCTTTGGGGACTCGGGACTGTGTGTAGGTGGAAGTGGAAAGTCATATGTTGAGGAAATTGATGATAAAGCGGATCTAATACGTCAGCGAAGGCTCGGCCTAATCAAGACATAGATCCTTACTCTCTCATTGTGGTGTCTTGAATTTGGATAGGAACTGTTCCAGAAGTGATATGAACGACAGTAGCTAGTTGTTCTGATGCACTGAAATCCTCACTTGGGGCGACAGTGATCTCAGTACTTTGAGTGACAAAAGAATTTGGGCTCAGAGGCTGTATGAAACGATTCTTGCTTTGGCCATCTGTTATAGAGCCCCATGATGACTTGGTTCCCGCGGATCTTCCGGTATAACCAGAGAAAATGGACTCTAGATAGAATTAGTTCGAGATCAATATTAGGGAAGTGGAACTCACCGTCTGAAGGACTTCTCTCGGATTCTTGGTAAGATGGAACTGTTGGAAAGAATCCATTTACTGGAATACGTGTAATAGTTGTCGTAGTCGTTTCACGTACCTCTTGTGTTGATGTTGATGTCTCTGAAGTGCTAGTATAGCTTGACATTCGACGAGAAACTTTTGAAGACTGTTCGGTTCTGATTGCTGGTGATTTTGGAGATGTCACAGCTACTGGAGTTGATATTTTTTTGTTGCCGCTTCCAAAGAAACCAAAGATAGAGTGCTTGATTGACTTGGAAGAATCACTGGACTTCGAGCTTCTTATTGACGGCGATGATCCCCTGGTAGATCTTTGATCTTTGCGATGTTTCCTCTGACCAACGGTCTCCCGTGTGGGATCAGTCCACGAAACGTCGAACATAATTAGAAAGTATGGTTTCTAGCAGGCTGTCTCTGCCAATAGAAGGAGGGAAAGTACCCTTGAAATTCAATGATATGATCAAGAGGAAAGGAACATTAGTAAGTATACGTGGAAATGATTCACAAAAAATCATTGTGATATATGTTCTCCGGGTAGTCCTACCATAATGTTTGTTTCAGGAGGTTGAAAACCTTATCGCTCATGCGAGGAGTTTTTTTCACTCGCATGGTGGCAATTTGCGGGATGTAGACTGGTGCCACTCCTCTTGGAGTCTCTCACATACTTCGTGCAGGATATCCCATCATCTAACTGCACCATCCCGTGAGTCGAGTAAGTTCAGGTCTTCAATTCGGCAGGTGGCTTTGAAAGGTGGATGATGGAAGAGTTTTTGGGAGAACACAGCATTTAGTAAGCAAGAGAAATTGGAAGACACCTTATATCAAGAAAAATATGTTGTACATGGTTGGACAATTCAATGAATTATGGCTGTGGTATGGGTGCAAATACTACAACGGGGAAGCATTAGCATTAAGGGAGAAGGAAGGGAGGAGGAAGAAAGGAGGCACCTTGCCTTTTTCCCAAAGAGGTCTAATTCGGAAAGAGCCGCGATCATATTTCGCGATTGTGATCAGAAACAAACTTATCGAACACAACATCAATTATTTTCTTGCTTTTATCACAACAAAAAATCGGTATCCATCAATCAAACTTCTAATTGATAATATTCAATGACGTTGAACGCTTTTCTTCCATTCTTCCATTTCATCTGAATTAATCAATAAAACCCCATGGAGATTTTCGTCTAGTCCACTCCATAGGACCACAGCTCAATATCTACTCTGTGGTCATGATTTTCAGGTGATTATTGTACAACATGCACCCTCCCGAATTATGTCGTCTTTTATCTGTTTACCCCCTGGAGGATTCACCACTTTCTGCAAATCTCATGCAGCTACGGTCGGGACTAGGCCCAAAAGCTGTGTCCTGCAAGCCATGCATAGGTATCACAGGATGATGATTGGGGATGAAGTTTCACAACTGAAGCCACAGGCTCACGAGAGCCCTTGATTAGATATAAAGAAGTCGTGGTACCTGCCTTCATGATTTCAATATTCTCATGGGAATATCTAATCCTTCTGAACCTCATCGAGCTGCTGAAATTCATGCCAAGAGAATTCACCGGGAAGAATAATATCATTTCCGGAAACGTTGATTCACAAGGTATTCCGATCTATCACAAAGAGGCGTTCCCCAATCATTATTACTCAAATGCCATTATCCGTTGATTAGTTCGCGAACCAGACTCAGCCTATCATTGTGTTCCCATTATCTCCCTTGCCGAATTATGCAGTCCTACGCGGTAGTGTAGACTGCCACCCCTCTTGATCTCTAGCTCCAAAGGGTCAAGGACTACATTATCCAAGCAAGATTGAACTCACAAAGTCCTGATTATTTTGATCATGGGGGTCGGGAAAAATTAAAGGAGTTGCAAACTGAAGTTTACATTCCGATCCATTATCTTTGACGGTCAAAAAGTTCCTTCTTCTGTTCAGATGCTTCCGCTGTCATATCAGAAGTTTGTTCCGAAAAGCACTCAAGCTTTTTACCGTTACTGTATAACTTCTAGGAGTCTCCCACGTTCTGATCGTGTGCTTCAAACTTGGCAAAAAACAGCATCGCTGTCTACGAATCATGCTATCTATCAAAGAGTATATCAACAATCTCAATACGAGAGCTTCCAAATCAACATTTGGCAGAGTTTTTCGTCTTGATGGCTGCGGCCATGTAAGTCTTCGAATATTGAATTCAAAACTTAGGCATTGTTAAACTTTACTAGGAACAGCAAAAGAAAAATGCTAAATTTATCACGGAAGTCAGAGCTGGGGTCACGACCTTCTTCACAATGGCATACATAATTGCTGTCAATGTATGCTTATAGGTCAACTCTAGCAGACAGGCTATAGCTAACATCGCTTCAAAGTCAACAGTATTATCACAGAGTGGTGGTACTTGTGTCTGTCATGATACTGAAGACCCATCATGCGCAACGGATTCTGCCTACGCCGCTTGTGTTCTTGGTCTGTAGATATAGCAGCCCAGAAAGCTTTTTGTGCATGCTAATTAAATCTAGATATCAATCGTGATCTGATTACAGCCACTGCTGCAGTAGCGGGAATAGGGTCTCTAGCATTTGGCTTCTTCACCAACTTACCTGTCGCCTTGGCGTGAGTTCCTCTGCAATATTGTCCCACAATTCAACACTAACCTTTTCAGCCCCGGCATGGGCCTCAATGCATATTTTACTTACCAAGTTGTCGGTTTTCATGGAACTGGCACTGTTCCGTATCGTTTGGCTCTCACGGCCGTGTTTGTGGAAGGGTTTATTTTCGTTTTCTTGTCCTTGATTGGCATGCGGCAATGGCTTGTCAAGGTAATACCTGCTTCGATAAAGGTCGCAAGTGGTGTCGGAATTGGCCTTTTTTTGACTGAAACTGGAATGTCATATTCCGCAGGAATCGGTGCAATGACTGGCTCAGCAGTGACTCCAACCGCTTTGGGAGGATGTCCTCCTCAATACCTCGACGTCACTGGAGCCTGTACTAGTCATCAGATGACCAACCCTACGGTGAGACTTCTCTCTAGACTTGTTCTCACTGTGAATTATTTACTAATTATTTGATAGATGTGGATCGGAATCATCTTTGGAGGTTTTTTAACTGCGTACCTAATGGCATTCAGGTTTAAATCTGCAATAATAATTGGCATTGCAATTGTTTCCATTTTTTCATGGCCGTCAGTATTACACACGAGACTCTTTTTCGCCAAGCTTACATTTTTATTAGACGCGGTACAACCTTTACGTATTTTCCTTACACGCCTGACGGCGAATCACGTTTCCAATTCTTCAAGCAAGTTGTCGCATTCCACCCAATTCGCAATACTCTTGCTGCACAAGACTGGAATATCACAGCTGCCGGCTCTCACTTTGCATTGGCGCTTTTCACATTCTTATATGTTGATATCATCGATTGCACAGCTACATTGTATTCTATGGCACGCTTTTAGGGAGCAGTTGATCCAAAAACCGGCGATTTCCCTCGATCTACAATAGCATATTGCACCGATGCCATGACAATTTCCATTGGCTCTTTATTCGGATGTTCGCCTGTAACTGCATTTATTGAGTCTGGTGCTGGTATAACTGAGGGTGGTCGAACAGGCTTAACAGCCATCACGACCGGTATCTGCTTTTTGATATCCATATTTTTTGCTCCCATATTTGCATCAATCCCTCCATGGGCCACTGGTTGTACTCTTATCTTGGTGGGATGCATGATGATGCGTCAAGTTGTTTCAGTCAACTGGTCTTACATTGGCGACGCTCTTCCAGCTTTTGTCACTATCGTCTCAATCCCCTATACTTATTCCGTCGCATATGGACTCATTGCTGGCCTGATGACTTATACCGCTCTCAATGGATCCGTATACCTAACTCAAAAGATTTCCATGGATAGACTCGCTCCGCCGGATGCTGACAATGCGGAATATTGGACATACAAACCTAGTGGTGGCACTGCGCCATGGTTTATCAGAGTAGCTCATCGAAAATTTTGGCAAAGAGGTGACATGGAAAGCATTGATGGAAATTCAGCTACCATGGAGCATGAGTTGGCTGAGAAAAGACACTCTGAGGTTAGATCCTCGGACCTTTGAGGCTGTGATCTCTTTGATACTTGTATTCCATACTTTCCACTCATGGTGAACTTTTGGTACGTTTTTACACATCAAATGTTGCTAAGAGAGTCGAAAGCAAGTTTCATACTCCATGTTCCATTGAATGCTATCTTTGCCGGTTGTAAAATATGGATGACTGATGAGCAAGTGTTAGCTTGTTCGATTAGTATTAGCTTCTGGGAATATAGATGGAATGTATGAATGAATAACGGATGGGATGGATGAACGATAGAAATAATGTAATGAAGGGCTTTGGACAAAAAATAGAATATGGATCAAAAGTCTTGTTTTCGAAATAATCTGGTTCTATATGGAAATTTTCTAAGCGACTTGAGACTTCGATACCGCTCTTTGATCCATATCATAATAAGATCGTCGATAGCATTTCCAAATTATAATTGCCGTTACAAAGGATCAGGTCCAAGTACAAAGAGTCAGGTCGGTGTAAACTATGTTTACATTTACGTATATTAGGAGCAATTGTTCACAGTACACTCATAAGATTATAAAACTCCCCTACCATCCGCTCCTCAGCCACAGAATGGTAAGCTAAGGACATTTGAAACATTAGACAAATCAGCATGTTTATTTTTTTGAGATCATTAGCATATAATTTACTAATTGAAGACATCAGTAGTGTGCCGAAGAATTATACATCTTTTATCTTATTGAGCTCAGATAAGAACATGTACAATTCTTAAAAAGAATAAGACTCGAAAGAGAATCACGTATTAACCATTGATGGAAGATGGAGTTTTTATTTCAAAATCAGGAGATGAGCGGGAAGGGAGAAAACGATTGGTTTTTAATGCTGCATAATTTCAGATTTTGGGACTCATGGCTAAATATCACACGCGATATCCAGAATTCTCCGCGGTTTTAAGCTCCAAAGTATACCCGCCTTTATAAAGTCCCTTTCCGGAATGCATAGTCCCAGCTTCTCGCCCTTTCTTCTTCTTTTCCTTCTCATCTTTTACAGTCCTCATTGAAGCCTGTCTAGAAGTTTCATGAGTACGACTGGGTTCTCTGTCTTGGGATGCCTGGCTAGAGCTTCTAGTTGTACTTTCTGAAAAGTTTGAAGCCGGTTTAGAAGCTTTTCTGGGTCTACCTCGTTTTTTTGGTGGCTGGGCGGTTGAAGATGGCAAGGCATTGGGACTAGTAACTGGTAGCTTCACGATTAAAGATGGATCGGAACGGCGTGGAGCAACTTTGATGTTTTCACCGTCAGAACTTCTGTCTCTAATTTGCTGTGGTGGGTCTTTGTTCTGGGAGATAGATCTTGATGTCAATTGTGTCGCTACCTTCTGGGTCCTCCCTCGCTTCACTTCTGAAGGCTTTTCGGATGCTGATTTTTGCTCGGCTTCGTAACAGGCTCTCTGGTAGAACGCAATGGTAGAACGGTAGCTCCTACTTTATGATTCCTATCATTGCTAGCCACTGGAGCAGCTACTTTTTTGGGTGGGGAATAAACCGGCAAGGAAATCTTAGATTCTTTGCTGTTTCCTTCACCAATGACGGCTTCCGGAGATTTGTGCACTTTCTTGCGATGTTTTTTCTCCCTTGAGACCTCGTTTGCTTCTATTACATATTCAAAGAACTTCAGCGAGTCTATGAACCATAAAACGTTGTTTTTCGCCTATTATTGGTTAGTTGCGCATTCTTCAGAGTTGAGGAATCCTCACCCGAGTTTTCTTCCAGTCTTTTATGTATTCTAAAATGAAAACTTCAATATCTTTGTAAGATTTTCCAGAAGCCACAGAACCAACGACAACCTTATTTGTAAGCTTCTGTGGTTCAAAAAGTTTTTCGTGGAGACCTATACTGTTGGATGTAAAGGTAAGAAAATTATGCAGCCTCTGATCCACATCTGGAGGGAAAATGAGGTTCTTTTCTTCATTCTCATCATCCACGTAGTAGTAGACATTTCCGCTGTAAGTATGTGCTTCCAATGACATTTTGAATTGGTTGTTTTCAAGGCAGAAAGCAAGAAATTAAGTGATTAATAGACAGACTCTACTTCGAAGATGTATTTTAAGACATCAGTATTATTGAAGAGGTTATTTTAATATTAGACTTAATGGCCTATGTGCTGATTTTTATACACATTTCAATTTCCAACACGGAGTTTGTAAGACGATGCCATGATCTGGCCGACGGCCAGGATAATGGCGAAAGCTAGGCAACAGTTAGGTAACAGCCAAGTAGCAGGATATATTATGGTCAAATGTGCTCTTGTCGGGCCATGCTTTAGGCTTCTTTTCAGGTACACCATAAACTGTTCAGAATGTCCCCAAATCTTTCTAACAATCCTACTTTTTGAATTAAGAAGTCTACGGTCATTCTATCAGTAGCTGATTCAGAGTTATAAACTGTTTGGCATTCCAAAAACATTTATTTCTCGCATTAATTCAAGACTGTCAGGATGATAAAGTTCGAGCAAGTTTACAAGCTAGTAGTGAGCGGTGTCTCTTTGAAATACGAGAAATCAGAAGTCATTTGAAATTATTTAATTTATAAAAATCTTTAATTTGATGTCTTGACATAGATTAAATGTTTGAAAACTTTCTCAAAGTCTTTGAGGTAACAACTCAAAAGCTGTCCTGACATTGGATTTTTTTTAATGTTTCAACGGATCCGTGCATCCACTGTTGAACGGCAAGTTTGATATGGAACCTGTCAGGATGGATCGTCTATAACTAGTCACAGACTATTCATCATTTTTTGAAGTGATCACTGATGCCATTTCGCTTGATCATACAGAGTCAAGTGTTATTTCGAGCCATAAATCGACATGGAGATACATTGATTACATCAACTGACAAGCAACTCCAACCATCCATATTACTATCTTCGCACTCCTTCAAATTCCAAACACCCCAAACTGCAAGAAACAAACAAACTTAAGCGCAAGCTCAAACTCAGATTCAAAAATATCATCCTACCTGCGATAATTCTCTTGAATCAATGCGTTGGTAAGAATAACCAGAGATCAGACTACAACATCAACCCAGAAACCAGAAACCAGAAACAATAAATCATAAAATTAAATGGAGTGAAAGAAACAAAGGGAATCTAAATTTCATTGTTCCAAAGATTTTGAGGAAATATAACCTGTCGTATTATCAAAGATAAAACATCAGATCGTTAAGTTCAGGGTGCCAGGAATTGCTTCTCTCCCGGCGAGGAGCATTCCAAATTTCGGTGTCCGTTCGATACAAATTCAAGTTATTTGGTGAAGTGAGAGCGAAATCATTTTCCAGCGCCGGCTTCATATAGCAACGCCTGCGATCACATAAAATATCTGCGTATTTGGCCAGCGTACAAACAGACAAAGCTTTGAATGCCCTAGAACCCGTGAAACAGATAGTGTTCGTCTAGAGACTTTGTTAATAAGATTCTACTAAGATAGAATAGTGAGTCACTTACCGTTTCTTCGATACGTTCCGGCGTGTAATTACTCTCGTTTAGGATTACAATGTAATGTGCATTTCTTGCTGTCCCAAGCCCGCTATCATTGCTCCGAAGAAAATAAAAAATGAAGTGATTAGGTGTAACTACCCCTGAATCAATCAGCAAGACGGATGGAAGATTTTTGTTGAAATTTTCGGTTTTCAGCACTTTCGGAAAGAATCGAGTGTGATTATAAACAGAGGTTCCCTGACCTGGGGATCCGTCGGCGTTTGTTGGAGTAAAGGAAGTGTGACCAGCATCTTGTGCACTAATATCACGAATGACTCTTATCTTGGGACTCACAACTTCACCAATAAAATTGACTCGCAGACACATGTTTGTTTAAGGTATTTGCTTGAAATGAGCCTTCGTAAATGATCAAGCTCCGCATTGGGACCATGCTTTGATCTCGACCAGGGCGATCATGAAGAACCTCGACAGTTGCTCCTAGTACATCAGCGAAGGCTTCGTAAAGCTTGCCGATGGAGACAATGTATTTGGAGTAGTCCGAAACCCACATCCCTGAAAGAGGGTCCTTTTCGAGTAGCTCTTTGATCATAGTACGTCGAAGCTCACGCTTGACAACGTCTTTTGAATTGATTTGATCGAGTTTAATCTTGTATCTTTAAAGATCAACATTGAGTCGAAGGTAACCTTGAAGTAGTTGGCTTGAACGGGATCAGGAATATTTCTGTCTTCAACAGTGACAGTTGTCGCACGACGGTGGACCAGTTGTTGAAAACCACTTGCTCGACTTTCTCCTTCAACCTCTTTTTCTGTCTTTGCTGATGGAATGAAGTCTGTGACTTGTTTCACCCCTGAGGCCATAGGTTGAGCTTGAGTGGGATGAGATTGAACTTGTGGTACAGAGCTTAACGTCGAGGTGACAATTTTGGAAGGGCTCGCAGATGAAGTCGACGGGATTGTATGTGGTTGATTATTTGGGGTAGCTTGATTCATGAATATCTCATACTTCTCTTTTGTATGTTGCTTAGGGTCAGAAGTGCTTCTAAAAGGACAAAATTTGGGCAGATAGAGGTGTCCACATATATTGTAAATATTGTGTTGGTTGTCATTCTTTTTGATACAGAGAGAACAAGAATGACCTGATTTAAAACATATCTCACAAACTTGGTCCTTCCAAAACGGCCAAAGTTTTCTGCAAGAATGTGTTAGGTGCTGAGTGTTCTCTGGTGTAGTGAAACATTTTGAGCATTTACGATTTTCTAACGACATCTTTCATAAGCCTGAGATCTTCCCAGAAGTCGGTTTAAGTCCAACACATGAATAAACTTTGCTCAAATCAATGCTCAAATAGATACTATAAGTTTTCTTGACTACTAATACTTTAATGTCCTGAAATGTTTTGATCAAGCACCAGATCTGCAAAATCGCCGAATAACGAGCATAGTAGTTTGATATGCCATCTGCTGCTTCCTTGCAAAGATACAGCAAATGAAAAACAAGAGCCTTTTCAATTTGATGAGTAAAACTTTGAGTTAGACACACGAATATAGAACCTTCAGCTTTAAAGTCAATCATAAGCTATGAAAAGGGCGCCAAAAGATCGCGATGCAAATGTGGTACGTTCTCTTTACAAGTTTGCGCTTGAAGACAATCGAGGCGAGATCCCATGTGAAAACCCGATCTGAAAACTGATTGAAGAGAACAGCTTTCACAATTTGCTTGTTTCAATCTGAGAATTTGACAAACTAGTGGTATGATCAATCTATGATGTAATTGCGTAGATGTCTAGTCTCTAGAAGCTTTGTGATTCCTGAGGGGTGCAATACCACAACTTTTAGCCAGAACTTTGATGTCATCTCGTAATTCTACAAAAAGCATGGAACACTTGCAATCTTGGTAATATTGTATGCCATATTATGCATATGTGTATATCAGTGCCCTTATTCTCATTGCTAGCTAGTACAGTGAATGATATCGCTGTGAATGCTTATGTACTCTAGCCTATGCTTCGCCATAATCAATCGTTTTACTAGAGATGCAAAGTGTCAAGATTGAGTACCGTTGATCACAAATATCTTAAGCCCATGAAACGAAAGATTGCATACAGAAGAGTTGACTTCAATAATCACTGCATTTATTTTCACACCAGCCCACAGGACACTTTAGCCTGTCTGATTTCTAGGGGAGTAACTGATACCTCCTAATTTGATGGTTATTTTGAGATTTGCCAAGAATCTTACTGTGGATAGAGGTGAATCTACTCCAGCGATTGCGCTTCTAGCATCGCAATCAGGAGAATCATGTATTGCCGACCTTCGTGTATCTCATGATAGATAGAGCCTGTAGTGTACGTACACGACCGCACAACTACCCAATTGCCTAATCACCTATGTGTCTAATATGTTATTGGGCTCGTCAAACTTTGATTGGCAAAAATCTGCATTGGTTGTTTAAGGAGCCAGAACTAAGACTACGTAACCGCTAAAGACCTGACACCTTTATGATATCACATGACCATCATATCACATGATCCACATCCTGACAATAGTATTGATCTACGTCTCTACCTAACCTCAGAAAAGAGCATCAGATTTGCGTTTTTGAGGTGGTCACATGCCAATTTTAGATAATAGCCACATTAGAGCTTGTTGTATCGAGGTCCAGGTCCAGGCTAGTCTACAATTAGTGCCCAAGCCCTGAAGATGGCGACCACCAATAAACAGCACGACGTTTACTCCGCTGCGTATGGCGGCTCTGAAAATGACGTGAACTACCCACACTTTGAGTTTGCACAGATCAAGAATCTTTCGGCGACTCCTCATGAGCGGTCAATCAGCAACTTCAAGCCAGAAGAATGGCTTTCCATGAAAGAAATCCGCACATGGGCGTCCGGCAAAGCAAAGAAAGCAACCAAAGACAATGATCACAACAAACTCTACAGGGATATCGTCGATCCATATGAGATCCGTGTACTTGAAATCAAGCCTGGATGCAATAATGAAAAGCTACGCGGTTCTTTGCATCATTGCTCAGTCGAGTTTGAGTACAAAGCCGTCATGAACGAGTCTGAAATTCACAACACTACAAAAATGACACACGCGCTTTCTATGGAAAATCTAACAACACCGATTTGGTATACAGCCCTGAGCTATACTTGGGGCTCATCCAATATGGATGGGAGTATTGAATGCGATGGACACGAACAATCGATCACGACTTCTCTTGAGATAGCACTGCGAAACATGCGGAAGAAAGATCATTCTATCGTGATGTGGATTGACCAGATTTGCATCAATCAAGAAGATAACAAAGAAAAAGAAATGCAAATTCCGCTGATGGGAAGAATTTATAAGCACGCATTTAACACGGTAATTTGGCTAGGGCGATGGGGGTCTAGTTCCGACTCTGCAGTACAGCTTCTCAAAAACATCAACGTCACATTGCAATTTATCCAAGTAAATATTGATTTCAAAAATTTCGAGAGAATGCAATTACCAAGATCCGACTCGGAGACGTGGCATGCTCTCTGGAGATTTCTCTCCCACCCATGGTTTACACGGCTCTGGATTATCCAAGAGGTCATGCTTTCTAACAACCCATGGATCATGTGTGGTGACAACCTACTCATGTGGGACGTATTCTCAAGTGCTGTCAACCACCTGTCGACATGTGGAATATTTCAATGGCTACAGGCGAAATTTGCTAGTATTGAGAACTTAAGTAATTTTGGTGATACCAGCCAAACAGTGCTGGAGCTGACTCGTCAGCGCGAATTCTATCGCATGGCCAGTACTAGGATACACATCTTTGAAAATCTTGTAAGTACACGAGGTGCTCAATGCTTTGATCCACGAGATAAGATTTATGGGCTTCTTGGAGTATGCAGAGATGCAGACAGATTTGATATCAGGTACACTGATTTTACTGAGCACCAACTCTACCACGAGGTAGCTATACGAGCTTTAACTGGAGACTTACAAATTCTTACTCCGAGCCGGTTCTTTAAATCCATAGACCATGAGTCTCTTGATCTACCATCCTGGGTGCCTGATTGGAGAAAGCGCCGACAAACGAATGAACTTGGGATCTACAATACCAACGGGTCTTTCAAGGTTAAATTGAACAGAGTGTATGTTACAATTAATAATAAATCTAGGAACGAGCTTCGAATGCGAGGGATTCCATTTGATTCTCTAATCAAAATCAGCGTAACGATCACACATCCCGATCTTACTTATCTCAACCCACACGCCGACAACAAAATTCTCTTAGAACTCTGGACTTTCGCCTCCAAACTAGAACACTATCCAAACTCTCATACAGTCTTCTATGCTTTTTGGCAAACCCTCGTAGGGAGTAAGACCAACTCCGGAAAGCTCCCATGCCCAGATTCCTTTGCCGAAATTATCAGTCTCCTCCTCGATGCGTCTACGGGTCAATCTCCATCTCTATCAGGTCAAATTTATTCACCGCGACAGCAAAAGCCCCATGGAAAGGGCAGGCTCGAGCTGGGTAGTCTCGCACAGAGAGTGCCAGGGCAAACATTCGAGGAGGTGCGGGAGGCCATGAAATTTGTGCTCAAGAATCGTAAGTTGGGAATCACGGGAAAGGGATATTTCGGATTATTCCCCCGTTATGCGGAAAAAGGTGATATAGTATATGTGATGGATGGCTGTGATGTCCCATATTTGCTAAGAAAGGCCGATGGGGAGGGTAGGTTTAGGTTGGTGGGTGAATGCTATGTTTTTGGGATAATGGATGGGGAGGCTGTTAAGGGAGAGAAAGTTGCTTTTGAGAAAACTATCCTGATTTAGATCCGAGATGCGATGGTTATGAGGATACTCTGAGCTGATCGCTGCTTCTCCAAACATTGTGTGAAATCCGAAAATTCGCCTACATTCTACTCAGCTACATGTAGAGCTTTATAGTGAACTTGAATTATTTGCAACTGGAGAGGGAGCGGTGAATCAAAGTGATATAATAAGAATTCTTCATCTTGCTACCTAGAAATGGAGTTAGGTGTTGAAGAAGTGGGGTTAATCAACCTTACGCGACATTGCAAAATTACTGCTGTCCAAATGTTCTACCTCGGTCATTATATGGCCTACTGCCATCAAAACGCTTCCTTTCCCGACTCCCGTCGAGTTTTTGATTGAATCTTGCTTCCTATATTCTTGCAGGCTATTTTTATAAGTATTGAGAGGCTGATGAGTGTGTTGTTATCCTCGACCGCGATAGTTAGGAACCATGTGTTATATCTGGAATAGCACCGAAGTCTCATATACACTCCTTGGACTTTATATCGTTCTCATCACGCCTAGTATTTTGATCAAGATAAGCGATATGAGCAGAAAGCTCTGAGATGTGGGCCCTTGTTGCCCTTATCTGTTGTGGACATTCATTTTCATGGTACGTCAACGTCACCTCAGTACTCTCTTTCGATGTTAATTATGCTGAGCTGGAACAGGTGGTAGTCTCATCTCCAAGTGAAAAAAAAAATGATTGGGATACAAGAAAAGGGTAGACTCAATGTCTCACCAAGTCAACTAAGTCAACTAAGACTATATTCACCCACAGTTGGATCAGTCATATCAGACACGTTTTGTGCGGTCATGTATTCATTGCATTCTGCAAAGAGTCTCTATGAAAGTGTAAACACAGAATTTATAAAACAACGCAATTCTCCAGCCAATATTATTTCAGCCTTGATCACTCAATGAAAATCTACTCAGCCATGATATTACTACCCATTTTCCGCTTTCCTGTTGGCTAACTCTTTAAATAAAAAACGCTACCGTCCCAAATCTTTTATCGTCCAAAACATCATTAAAAGAGCACAATGATTCCTCCCCAAACCCTCCAGTGTCTCACACAAACATGCGCAACTATTGGCTGCTCCTCAATTCTCCAGTTAATTAACAATTCGCAAAAGGACCTCCAACATACCGCAAATAGTTATCTCTTGGGTGAAGATGTACTATTTGTTTTGGAGTTGCCGGTACGTTGAACAACCACATCATTATTTGTTTCTAGACCAGAGGAAATAATAGCATGTGGCTTGGAGGAGACCACATAACTATTATAGCCTGGTAGCTTCTCTAGATCTTTTTTAAGTTGAATCACTAAATCTTGATCCTTCTTCAATTCTGCCTGTCGGACCAAGAGAAAATTCTGGGCGATATCGCAGTCTTCTCCAAGTTTTTTCAAATTCTTGTCGTTTTCTGTATCTCGTCCCGCTTCTAACAGCGCGACTTCCTTGTCTTCGTATATCTTCTTCCGTTTAAGTAATGCCTTATTTAGATCCTGCTCGGCTTTATCTGCAATTTTGTTGGTAAGTGTGGTGTCACTATGGATCATTAACTTCGTATCCAGAGCTACTTACCCTTTTTGGAATTATCTGTGTTTGCAATCTTCGCTGTCGTTGTCACTGTTGCCATTAGATTAGGAACACCAAGCAAATTATCCTTCAGTATGGATCGAGCTCCAATGATAAGGTCGCATTGGGAATGTGGCGAGATAAGAAACCTCATGCTATGAAAAACTCGGGTACTTTTGCTGTGATACCAGGTCAAATAGATGGCTCCCTCTGGCACCTAGTGTATAGAAAATTAGTTCACTCTCATCCAGATAATGTTTCTTTGAAACACTGTAACGAAAAGAGCCTTTCAAAACTCACGAGTTTGTCCCCTGTTATACCAAAGCCGCCCTCCATTTCTTCTGCCGTTAAACGAACAAAGTTTGCTTCCGAGTACTCCAAGACATTCTCGACGAAATCTCTTGACACGATATTTCCCTGCATATTACCGGTATCAATAGTACATTTCGCGTTTTTGGGTACTGGTTGTTTATTTGAATCTTTGCGGGTCGACAGAACAAACACGGAGAGTAGCCACGGAGAGCTCTCCGTCTACCATAATCCGTTAGCAAACCTCCAAGTGAGATCATATATCCTTTACTTACATCGAATGGTAAGGCCTCTACGTGCTTGGGAGACCTCTTCTTCTTCATCTTCAATGAAATTGGGAGACAAAACAAGATGCGAATAAGCACAGCCAGACGATCTAAGCAGGAGTAGTTTATTTGGACGATGCTATCGGAATCCTCTAAGTCTGAATATGCAGAAATCTGAGCATCTTCCTCAACATATGTAATTCTGGACAGGCTGGACCTCGCAGATTGATCAGAGCCAGCGTCCGAAACAGATCTACCACGCTTGGAATTTGAAGCTCTAGATTCGATGGGAAGGGAGAGGAAACCATTGGAAGGAATATTCTTGGAATAATCTGTGGAAGTCAGCGCCAGAATAATCTTGCATACCAATTTGCAAAATGCATACCACCTGCCATATTCTTGATCACTGCCTCGCGGATGCTTTCTCGATAATCGTAGTTAATAATTGTGGTCAAAGAAAAAGTGTATTGTTTTCTGATTGATCGAAAACTAAATGGATGATCTGTTTGCTCTTATAGGGTTTGGTCTCACAATTTCAATTCTGAAGAGCCGCACTCAATTCTTTCGCCAGAGACATTTACGCGGTTGAAAATCCTTCATCGATTGCCTTTTGATTGTCTTTCGAGAGATAGCCACCAATATTCTTTGCCTGAGTGACTTGCAGGGCAGATTGAAACATCAAGTCAGACCCCAATGAATGATGACAGGCGCCGGCCCCCAGATTACCGCCCACTGATCAATCATCCATGTGGCTTACTAGCAAAATTCGGGTTTATAGGCGAATGAAGCGGTGAATTCCTCACTGAAGACAAGGTTCGAGGGACAGTAAAGAATTGCTGAGATGCTAAAAGAAGTGAAAAGAACCGAAGCAACTCGTGCCTCTGGTTGGAATTACCGAAAGGATTCATCCCCACGTTCGACTGATTATAATAAGAATATTAAGAGAGGATCGAGAAACAATTGTGTCGCACAGACCTAAATTTAGAGCTGTATTGAGTGACTTTTGAGCTCGTTAAACCTCGCGAGAATTTTAGTCGCAATAAACTCGATTCACGAAAGTTTCGAATAAAATTAAAAATTGCGACCGGAGTGGGAGTTGAGTTTTCAAATATTCCTTTGCTTTAAATTTCAAACCTGCACCGAAATCTTATTGCTGCCTCCAGAAAGAGCCTCAAAGTTTCCGGTTTGTCAGTCAGGCTGTATTACACATGCTTGTTGATGTAAGATAATTCATCCGGCTCCATACATTGGACGCCAAGACATATCGCTTTCACCCGAGATAAGTATCTTCACCGATTAGCATCTGAAAACGTTAAACTCGGCTTTTGGGAGATATTCATTGCGAAGGGCTTGTGCCAAGTACGTATCGAAATTTTTGAGAGGGTTTTACAGCTACTGGGAATCTAAAAGGTTTCTATCTCTTCATCATTCTGCCTCTAGTACACGTATTGAGTGTTGCTTCAAGGTCAAAACTTTCCGATGCCAATGACCTGCATGTCCAGCCTTGCAGCGCATGAATTCGAGTCGGAGTCTTTGCATAGCCGTAATCATGCTCATTCGAAACACGACATAAAGATTGCCTTGATAGATTTCAACTGGATCTGCTCAAGAAAGCTTCTGAGTTTGTTGTAACTATGTGTTGGTCGATTCTTCGTTTGCGCCCGATACAAGTATGTCACGATTTGAAGGTAAGGACTCTTGAGATACCAGGGCTTGCCGAGTCAAAAGTGTGTTTTTTCCCTACGGGCTTCTTATTTCTGCTCACAGCAGTAAGCGTCAAGTGTGTGTTTATCCGGCACAAATCATATGCAAACCCAGAGAACCACTTTTGATAGCTCATAATTCGGCATGAAATGCTGTACTCAGCCATCAATTCGAATCATTTAATTTGTAGCGAGGTAAATGGGGTAGATCACAATAGATATAAGATAAAAAAGCTGGTACCCCATCGCTATTGTTTTTTTCTATTGTTGTAAAAATAGGCTACTTTAATTGTTCAGCTATTGAATCAGTACAATCTCAGACAATTCATTATTCATCCAAATAGTAAGTAATCGCAATGGCAAAAAAACTTCGAAATATTATCATTCGAGCCCCAAAGTCGAGTGAGCCTGCGAGTCCAGCTTCAACTTCGCAAACCGATGAGACCGTCATTGAGTCTCCAACGTCTCAACTACCGCTTACATCTGGACCATGGGATGAAATTAAAGACGCATCTGAAGATACAGAAAGGCCACTACCAGGATGGCCACTTGTGTCTAAATTGATTGCGCAATATCCAGATCTCGAAGCGTTCAAAGCCTTCCGTGACCTTAATGTCAAAAGTCTGCTCTATTATCAAGCAGAACTAGAGAATCTACGCAAGAAGTTGCACAAGGCAGAATATGAGGAACATCAACAGGGTGAGCAAGATGGCATAACGAAAGCTTCAATGATGGCGACGAATTTAGACTATTATCTGCTACATGCTCGAATGGATGATAGCAAGTGCAAGTCTAAGCAAGTAAAGATTATGAAACAGATCAGAGTAGTTTTGAAAGAATATAGTATGTAGTTCAATTTCCCAGTTCATGAATTTCATCGCTAATAAGATCGATTTCCTCAGATGATGCGTTATTACAATACTCCCAGATTACAGCATTACCGAAAGCAGACCCGTACAATGTGGAAACTCTAAGAACCTGGCTCAAGACAGTGGGCAAGGATTGCATCAGTGGGAATGCAGCGTGTATATGGGGCGACTATACAGAAAATGTAGGCGAGGAAAAGCCTTTGAGATGGCGGTTCGTCAGTATTATGCGTAGCATATTTTGGCCCGCAGCCCCCAAAGTCGATACTCTCGATCTTATTGTACCTCGGCAAGGTCATGCGGTTGACGGTCTAACTACGTGGGTTGCAAATGAATTTGTTCCATTCTGGCACAGTATCAAACAAGGATTACGTAGAAAGAAGGCGAGAACCGCCTCTGAAGAAAATGGCCTGCCCACTACTGAAACAAAGAGCCATTCATTCTTTGAAACAAGCGAATGTTTAAGAAGCCCCAGGTTTTGGTTCAATCCTATGAAATCTACCTCTGATACATCGGAAGGAGACCAAGAGTTAAAAGATAGGTTAGGGCTTACTGTTTACTCCGAAGCACGCATGTTACGTTTCACCTCAGCTATAGCCACTGTAATTGCGTGTTTGTTACCAACCGTCGCCATCGCAGTACTTTCAAGTCTTGAATCTACCAAAGAGCTACTTGGAGTTATTGCGGCATTTACAGCAATCTTTGCTATGGGACTTATGTTATTGACTGATGCGAGTACATCGAGGGTTGAGATATTCACCGCCACCGCCGCGTAAGTTCAGAGATACCTTGAAATTTTCCGGATTGAAAGACTAATATCATCGTACAGCTTTTCCGCCGTCATGGTGGTATTTGTCCAAAATCAAAATGTCTATGTTGGCTCGTCTCCAGATAGTCCTGGAACTCGAATTACGAGCGGGACAAATTCAACGAATTTATAAAATACAGCATGGCACAAGTGTAAGCGCTAAATATCATTTAATGTGCCTTTAGGATGTTATGCTGATAAGCTCTAGTTTATTCTCCATGCATATCTCCACTTTAATTTCGAACAGAGCATGGAGAAACGACCTCGAATTATTATCCGCAGAGACCAATGATTCTTGTTCCTACAGAGTTAACATTTCGCCTTTTCCCTGCATAAATTTCTTGATATAAATTTTCATTGCCGGGGATAGTTATCATGAATAAGGAAGTCACGAATCACGAAAATTTAATCCAATCAAATACTTCTAAACTTCTGAACCCAAATTCGCCATGAAATATGCCCTGGGAAACGCCCAATGTCGTAGTTACCACTTTCGGAAGAACATACATTAGCGTTATACCATTCAAACTTTTACCCCTCACCAAATGATGCATTGCAAAAATTTCCCACCCATGAACAAGTCTGACATAAGTAGATATGAGCCTCATTCTGCTCTAGAACATTGATGCTTATATGTAAAACAGCTTCACATGGTCTAGAGAAGTCCCCAATATTGACCGAGACCACACCCCCCGTCTTTTCTTCTTTTGTTTCGCTCCTATCTTTCCGAAATGCGAACTATTGATATTGCGAACCACAATGCATGGTATAGTGATCTTTAAAATTAGTCATAAAACTATGAGTGATTAATGATGAGTTGGACGGAAAAAGGTGTGGTTGTACAGAAAAGGAGTGTAGACTGAAGTGATATGTGCTAAGGCTTACATTGGAGACTTCTATTCCATGAAAATTGTCAAAAAATCCGGTCAGACTGACGACAACGCTTCGTTTCTGCAGTAAGATAACATATTGAAAGTTTTTCTGAAGACGGAGGCTTGGCCCCTCTGATTCCTTTTCGATGCAGCTTTTCAAGATAGAATATGCTCTGGCGTTATAGATGACGGAGATTTTGACACTGGTGGAGGATGAGTAACAGATCTTACAAGAATGCGGCAGCTTTGATTGATCTACAGCCACCTCACTGCCTCATTTTAAGATAGCCTGATATGAAATTGCAACGTTTTAAGACACGTTATTTTGTCATTTTTCTTCATGTCAGAAACTGAGGCTGTCGACTTGGCTGCTTAATCACTTCATTAATGAGAGTAGCCTTGTAGCCTTCTGTGTGTTTCTACGGATATTTTGACGCTGAATTTCTCTTTGAAAGCCCTTGGTCGATTAGTCTTTTTAGTCAAAGGCGATTCCATTGATAAGTCGTTCCTGACGAACTGAATCTTCTTCTTCAGATGCAATGATGTCGACCTTAAAAATAAGCTTTCCCCGCAATACTTGTCGTCAAACACTTCGTTTATATCTTCGCTGTCACCCCTATTGATTTCATTATCTTTGCTTGGTTTTGAGTTCTCAGCATTCTCTTCGTTCTCTCCTCGTGCCTTATTCTCTTCCGTGATGCCACGGCATTGGATGCTATCAAGCTCACTCATATACTCAACAGTATCTTTAGCTCAAAAACGAGTGTTTTCATCTAAATCTTGCGTAAGAGCGTTGAGACTTTCCTTGCAGCATAAACATCGCTTTACACTGAATCCGGTTAAGGTGACTCCTGCTCGTTGAGCTAATGCTTTTAGAATATGTGTTAATTTGAGGTCCAAGGCATTCTCGCCAACGGTTTCATTGTCCCGTTTCCTTTGAATAATCAAGAAGTAGATTAGCTTAGAGCTAGTTTTTCATCCAGAGAGTTGTTACCGCTGCTAAAAGAATCCTGATCTTGTCAGTTACATCGAGAGCCTTACGCATATACCACATTGCGGTTGTACTGAGGCGGTTGTGAATACTGAATGATAATGCCACAGCAGTGACTCCAGCCAGGCTATACTGGTTCGTCCCTGTATTTTGAGTTGAAGATATCAGGCCTCTCCATATCTCCTGCGTAATTTTGATTAAGTGCCGATATTCACATGCGGATTCAGTACTGAGCTTTTTGGCTCAAAGTCCTTACGGAGCCGTTAGGTTCCTTTCTCACAGACTAACAGGCAATTTATTTATCATGACTGAAGTTTGTATTTGATATACCGGGCAACTTCGACGAAAATAATGTTCCATTATCCTGTATTGTCCGATAGTCATATCAATCTTCACAAAATCACAAAACCAAATTCGCTAATGAGATAGATGTGACAAGTAGGTCATGTATTATTGTTAGATTAGCTCGGTACTCACAACAGTAGAAAGAGTGTTGACAAATCGAACAAAATCGTATTCCCAACGTCCAAGATGTAGCTGTCACTAGACAATGAAACGTCACCGTATTCATCACCTCAAAGAATGTTCAAGAATTGGTTGCACTGCTCTTTGATCCTTTATCTGCGTACGCTAAGGCCTCTCCTGCTTCGGAAAATCTCAGAGAAGCCTTGGATCCGGACCATTGTTCCGATCGTTGTATATCCATAAAGAGCTAAGTTCCATGGTTCAAACCAAAAATCAAATCATAGAATATCAGCAGTCGGGGCAGAAGTGTTGTTGTATCTTCGTTGACAGAGGACTAAATTTGACATCTTCTGATAGATAGATCGTAATAGGTCCCTGTTTTCTCTCGATTTTTAAAATAAAATTGAGAGAAAAACTGCTAAGCAGGTTTTGGACACGACAAGAAAGGGGTTTGTGGTCTTATAATCTTAACTCAAACGAATATTGAAATTGATGCACCAGTGTAGTGCTGTTTGAAATGTTTTAGTTTTTGTTCGGAAACCTATACCCAGTCATCTCCATAATACAGACATTTATAAGACTGGTGACACTGATAGCTGGTGAGTCGTTGTGGGCTTGCTGAAAACGGCGTTCGGAGATCATATCACAGAATGCTGAACGTTCGTGTTCTGTGGGTCGGACTGCCAAAGGGACTTCACTAACAAATCTAAGATTCCCGCTCATGAGACTGATGTGTATTGAGATGGTCGAGGCAGGAGAGGATCAGTGGTCGTTCATGGTACCGCTAGCCTGCCCCACACCCAAAGCTGAAAGCCGAGTCACGAGAAACAAAAATCACATGATTTATGGGGAAATCTCCACTACATTCCCGAACCTGGCAAAACAGAAACAATGCAACTTTTTTTTTAATTCAGAAGGGCTGACTCTCACTGCAAGACCCTCCTGAGACTCAAATCAATATTGAGTCGATTCTACTCAAAATTCTGCAATCACAGACCCCTAGCTTGAAGCCGGTATGAGTTGTCAATGCTCTCCCAACCTGTACGAAAAATATACAGAAGACAAAAAATCTCACAATAGTATAGTACTACCAAGATGAGCATCCGACGGCAACCTTTTTCACATGGGGTTGTATTTGTGTGTTGTCTCTCAAAAACGCCTAGATTGCATTATTACCCCCTCTTGTCTCACCCAAGAAGGATGCACTTCGAATTCAGCTCCCGTCATTTGAGCCCTTTCAGGCCTCAAACGGGCTGAATAAATGTAGTGGAGGACCAATCCAGTGTGTATCGGCATGAAAATCTTCATCGGTGAGTATTTATCTGCAAGCCAAGTATGAGCCAAGAATTTATCTTATGTAATAGGATGTGGCTGAAGGTCGTTGTCTTATGGTATGCATGTAAATTCCTCCCTTGTCCAATAGCTCCGGTGGAATTGTTGTTTAATTTAACCCAAAAAATCATTGTTGACATCCGATGTTTACATAGCAAATTAACAACCGGGCTTGTACCACTTTGAATATAAATATATGCGATGGCTGCCTCTCACCCACCTCACCTAGTCCCTCTGTCATATATCTTCCACCATCGTTGAGGATCAAACATATCCGCCGTAGCCTTGGTAATCATCCTTTGCCGTTCCAAATCATGAAGCTACAACTTGCTTTTATCGCTGGTGTCATCGCGCTTAGCAATGCATCTCCTCATGTAAGTCAACTATGCCCTGGCTATTGCACACAGATGCTAATTCAACTCAGCCGACATCAGTGAGAGCTCGTCATCTTGACGAGCCTGGAAATCCAGATCAACCCGATCAACCATATGGCTGTAACTGTACTGGTACAACTCCAGGCCCGCTACCATCTTCCGCTCAATACATTTGCTATGACTGGAGACTTGGGCCAAAAACACTTCCAAAATATCTTCCTCTCTCCAGCGAGCTATCATCTTATGATAGATTTGATGGACTAACACCCGGAGAATTTATCAAAACCTGGTGGGATCCCGAACTCAATCCTCCATATGGCAGCTTCAGATATCCGGGTGATGTAACGCCGGGGGACCAAGGCTTTTCAATCGACGTAAATGGAAAACCCATCAGCGGATTTGTAGAACTACCACCGAACACCTACTTAGATAGATTTGGAAAAGAGACTGGTTTGTTCCGCACCCTCTATCTCTATGAAAGATTGTTGGCGGCTAACACAAACAGGCATGTTTTTATCCTCCGCGGATACGCCATATTCCCAACGATCTCTTCCGCCTTCGAATCTCAATAATCGACCTGATGATCCAGGGTTCCCTAACGACTATCATGTCTATCGAACTACCCAAAAGCTGATATTAAATGCCGGACCTATCGCTCCTGTAAGTATCTTCGGCTCTTGGACATCACAATTCCCTACATGGAAATTCAGGATCATAATATTGTTACCATATCATCTCTCTATTCCATGATACTGCTTTTGTTCCAGCTTTCACTACACAAGCCTTTGACATGAACTCATGCTGACTCTACAATTTCACAGTGGTTTGGCCAGCCGGGACTTGGAACGCAATTCTATTCGGGTCCTCGGACCATTGCGGACTTGATAGGCAACAAAACCTTAGAAAGAGTCGATCCTTCTGTTTTGATCTCCAATAGACAGCAACAAGGCTGTGGCTACTAGATGTACTTGAGTGCCTAGAAATTTGTTTCGGCGATTCTAACCATTTTTCTTCGCTGCCAATTTTTTATGGAACTAAATTAATTATAATACTTATCAACGATGCAGAATTAGTTCCGCGGTATAAGCTGACTCTGAGATTTTTGCAATAGCTTTTTTCCGGTCATTCATTGCTTTCCCATGTTTGAAGAGAGACTCTTGTTGTGCACATAACCTTGAAATTTGCAATCAGTGTGATCATGATCCTTGTTTGTAGGCTAATTCCAAATAGCTTGCGTTAGAATGGGAAAAAAATCTTATCATGCGTGCCTGGCCAAAACATACGACCGTGCTGATTGTACTGACTCCCAGTTCTGTGAAAGGTCAAAAAAGAGTGTACAATCTCTAGAATGGCGGCTGATCTTTGGGACAATCAGTCAGTTACAGTAAGTACATAAAAATTTCTCAATACATGTTATTTAAACTGGTTTATTCATTCATAGGATATAAGACGATAGCTTATCATTCAGTCCTTCGATTCCAGTTCTTCATTAGACTGGAGGGTAATTCGTGGTGATTTACATATTTCATGCGAGAAAGTTTTCTTCGGTCTTCTTTTGAGAAGTTCGACGAAAAGTAGAATGATTACTCTTCTTCTTTGCGAATAAATACTAGAATTCCTCATCTGCGAGGAATTCACAGAATTCCTGCGATAGTGGAGGACATCTGACATAAAATTCTGAGAGCTGCTGGACAAGATAGGTGCATAACACTTGATGGATGCCCAGCTTAACAATCTAGAGTATTAATGAATGCTGGCTCAAAAATTATTTATTGCTGAGAGTAACGGAGATAAAAGTGTTCACTCACACACCTTTTTGATACGCAACATTTGACTGAATTGTTCTTCTAGCACTCCTTGAGATGCCATCCTTTTCCAACACTACTTGATTACATGTGAATGAATAGATGACTCTGACTTGGCTAAAGTGTATTGTCTACTTGAACCAATCTCGACGCAGCCACCGATCAAAGGTTATTCTTGGTGCATATTCAATGCTGAGAAATTCAAAACTTTAGAGTCAATTAATGCGGAAATTCTCACCCGAGAAAGACCATGGTGAGTCTTGCAGCCGTGACGGGTGTCTCTGGAGCTTTAGAAGACTTCATTTATGCCACCAAATGATTTGAATTACTCTCTATATATAATGAGCATTTCATGAAAACATAACAAATTCACTTACCCCAAGATCAATGTTGAGTATTAAGAAGCCGAAATGAAGGGAGTAGTACGGCAGCTGAGACTTATTGCATCACTTCGCGCTAATCAACTTAAGCGAAGCTTCACCTCCAGTCCCTTTGCCACTTATAAATTCTTCTACTCTTCAAACTTAACACTCGACTTCTTCAACTATCTTTCTGTATAATTAAAGATACATTTGTTATTCCACTGAGTAGTACATTCATTTTTTTAGACTGCGATACACATTCCGTCAACTCTTCAGAACTTCATTCCCGGTTTTCTATCCACTTGCACCGTTTAAATTCTGATTCTAACTCCAAGTACAAATTCGCGCCCTCATATCTCTCAATTACTATAAGCTTGGTAAGCCATCACGCATGTAGCATTCGGATGTGTATCTTTATCTGTTAAGAGGGTTGGAGTTGCTCTTAAACGTCTAGGGATCTTGGCCAGTGAGAGATACTAACACCCCCTCAAACCATTGAAAAATGGTAACACATTATATCAGAGATCCACTAATCGATTAAAAATTTAGTCATCACAATGGACACTGAAACAACTGAGGGAAGTTCCCAGTGTAATGACAGCGCGAGCCCTTGTCAAGAAGCACCTGTCGAACTTCTCGGCACCGACCCAACGAATCGAGATCTTCTCGACAATCTCGAAATCACAGATACAAAATACGATGATATACTCGAGTCCAAGAGTACAGCTCCAACAGTGTCATCATACCATGGTATTCCTGCAGCCTTGAGACATGAGATGGCAAAATTTCTTTCCAACGACCAGCTAGCCAAGTTAAAAGACCTCCTCCAGACACGTTTGCCGTCGCCAGTCGGCAACCCAGAGATACCTGTTGAAGGATGCCCACTTCTCAATGTGCTGAACCTGGACTGCCGCAGGCTGATCTGGAAGCGTCTACTGCTGAACCCACTTCTTGGGGAGAGTTTTGCCATCGACGATGATCAGGCCAGCTTCGGATTGTTCCCCAAGATCTTAAGAATTAATAGTCAGATCTATAATGAGGGTATGGATATCCTCTATGGTAGCAACAAATTCTTGATTGGGTGCATGCCGTACAAGTCATATTCCTTGGCCGATTGGTACCCCAAATCGTGCGCTTTGGCCAGGGCCAGGCACCTTAATTATACTTATGACAACGCATTAGAAAGTCAAAACAGCGTTATTCCAGCTGCAAGATATGTTCAGCACTGGAAGATTTTGATCAGTGCTGTTGTCCCTCCACCATACGCATCAGAGAAGGAACTCCTGTATCTGTGTCAAAAAATTTACATGGCCAACATTCAATCACTAGAAGTGTTGATCATCCCACGCGGCATTGAAAGAGGCTGGAATGAGAGCGATAAGTATGTAAATGAGGATCAGCTCGCGATCAATTTGTCACCACTTGAACGTCTTCGGAACGTTCAGCAAGTCGTCATCCGGTCTGCAGAGTTTCACGAGATTCCGGGTTTCGCATTCGATAAGAAACTTGCAGATGAGTTCATACCAATCTTGCCCGACGCATTTGATGAGCTGCGGCTCATTGACCTTATTCAGGGTGACTCGGAGGTTGAGACAATTGCGGAGATGTACAAAAGTCTTCTCGCCTACGCCCAAGCCTTCGAACGATTGAAGACCTTTCAGTTATCAATGGACATGAATGACATGAATGATATAAGAGACATGCCAGACCGGGGGTACAGCTTTGAACCCACCAAGGATGTTGCTATCTCTGATCGATACCTCAATCCATTCAAGGCCAGCTCTCATCCTGTCGAAAGAGCAATCAGTGCAGCCAAGACTTCAATGTTTCGGGACGAGATAAACGAGTTCAAAACCAATCGTTCCATTTTAATTCAGCACTTGGAGCCCCAGTACCAGACCATTGAAGCTGCATCCAAGAACTTAGTCGATTATATCAAACCCCATAATAAGTCATATGGGTTCTTCCAGTACCCTTCATTTATCCACACGAATAAAGATGAATATGAAGATGGAATCGCCTCGTACAATAATGCTGCCACACAAGCTTTAGTATTGCTAGAGGACTATGCTGCTAGCTTCAAGCGTAAGTTAGAGCCGGCTACAAAGGTTGAGATACGAAAGTATAAGTCTCTTTTCAATACCCTCTACGACGATCTTCCACGCGAACGACTCATGAAGCTGTGCGAAATGGCTTATGAGAAGCAATGGTGGAGTCAATTCATTGAAAGTTATAGGGAGGCTGTAAATGATATGGATTCTCAATATCTTGCGATTCGACAGGCTCGAAAGAAGTTGTATGCGTGGGACCTTCAGGCAACCGTACGAGAAGTGGATGTGAAGGCTATGCTTTCCGATGAGGTGATCAATTGGGACGTATGTGAACCAGATGTGGAGTCCATGAGGGGTAGCGCAAATACCGCTCTTACGGAGGGCATGAAGTAGACCATTGACACGATAATTATAGCGATAGCTATGTATGGCAATGGTTGGTCCTCTGGAGATAGAGGACATCTTCCACTTAAACCCACTTTAAGAGCAGTCAAAAAATGCAGAGGTCTGATAAACGGTTGCTTAGATGGATACCTCGGGGATTATGTGAGGGACATCAAGTATTGATGTTCACTATAGCTAGCGATGCTTGGGTGGTGTTTTCAGTCCGACTGTATATTATTAGATTTAATTTCAAAACGTAAGGTAGATTCTGTCAGCAAGAATGAAACCCATTGATCGCAATATTACCACAGTTCTCTTCCTTATGTGAAGGTGACTTTATGGGGAGCCGAAAACTACAAGTCTGTGAACATGAAAAGCCATTAGGAGCTTACATTCGGTCAAATTTGATATCCTTACTTGCACAGCAATTTTAACAACTAATACTAGGATCTCAAATATTTCCGACATGCGATATTACTTTTTTCTGAGTGAAATGAATTGTTTAATCAACGGTGATAGAGCTTCTGGGCCCAGTTCGCTGAGAAAGAAAGACCTAGCCAAGATCAAAACCATGTGAACTGCTCGTGATGGAATGATGACGTGACAATTCATGACTGAGTTTAAAACTGAGATTCTTAAGTGAAGTGAAGTGGAGTGAAGTGAAGTGAAGTGATAGTCTAGCGTGGGCACAAAACTCTCGAGGCATGTCAAGGCACGGGTAAATACTTATATTGTACCATAAGGGTATAAGAGCTATGGAAGAGTGAGGCCCTACTTATAGGAAGTAGGGCACGCTATTATTCCGTGTCTAAGGCACGGAAGCAACTACAGAACATGTAGTTGGCGCCGTGACAGTATTAGAATATAAAAATTAAGAAAGCTAATTCTTGATTTCTCTTATTAAAAGTATATTAAATAAATAATTAAGAAAATATACTTTGATTCTAATAAAAGTTTCAGATTCTTTTTAACTGTTTCATTCCAAAAGTTATAAAAGTAAGTAATTTCACATCGGGCTGACTATAGCACATTTAGGAAACGGCCGATTAGACCCTTTAAAAGAACTTCGCGTATGTCAGCCAATCAAAAAAGCGAAATGTCCAGAAGTGGGTCGATGTACACAATAGACTAGTGAAGTGAATACTCGGCGGTATTCTGATAGTATCTAGGAGAGTTAATTTTAATACAGAGCCTTCTCACTAGCGTAATCTTATTTTTCAGTACAATTTGAAGAGAGTCCTTGAGCTTCGCCTTCCGCGACCAAAACCACATATCTAACGTGTTTCTTCTCTACTTCTTCTCCAATTCATTTGACAACTTTTGAGTAAATTTCAAGATCAAACCGCCATAAGTATTGCCATACCATTCCATTAAAGTGTTGTAGCTATCTCAAGTATTTTTTCCCAAGTATTATCGAGATAGTAAATTTATCATGCATTTGTTCTACAAGACTGACAGCTGATTTAGTCCTACACAATGAGACGAACCAAGAAACGCAGTACCAAGAAGGTGCTTCAAAAACAATGGCAGAAAGTTGATCGAGGCAATAGCCAATCCTTAGAGCAAAATGCGCCACAAGCCTCCATCCGCAACAGAAAGACTCCACCTGCAGCAAAGTCAACATCAATTTTAAAACGCATGCCAGCTGAAATAAGAAGAGAGATATTGAAATACCTTTTGATCAATCCTGACTTAGGTACAGCCTCGTGTATTCACAGGGATGAAGGATGGGGTTCCAAAGTCAAGTACGAACTTCAGCCCGCAATTCTACGCGTCTGCAAGCAACTTCACATAGAAGGAGTGGAGATACTCTATGGAGAAAATCAGTTTTTCACAGAATGTGCCTTGTCAAATTGGGACCATCTACTTCACCGCTGTGCCTTGACCAGGTTTCAGGAATATCAAAGGGATGACTTCGGTCTATCGAGCGAACTAGCCAAAAATCAGTTAAGAGCTGTACCAAGTGTGAACCGCATCAGAAATTGGAAGGTACTAATAGCTCCAATGCGCAGTGGCATGCGCATTAATATCATGAACTTTTGTCGTTCCATATGTCATAGTGGGTTAAAGTCGATGGAGATTGCGATTGCGTCTTCGGGTGGTCTACAGTTTCGAGACTTGATTTTAGGAGGTCCCGGCGGAAGAGCTGAAGCCAATAGAGTAACGGCGGAAAATTTACAGGAAGTTTTGTCACCCTTGGAGATTCTTCGATGCAGTGGAAAATTTGACATTCGTGGAGCAGACCCAGAGGAAATGCCCGACTTTCTTTTTGAAGGAGATACACCAACGTGGCGCTACCTCGACTGGTTAGTAGGGAGCCGCGGGAGAGTTGTTGCACCTCGTGGAAGGGCATCGTTACCGGATACGGCATACTTACCTCATCTGATTGAACTAGTTCGAGGTGATTCTAAAGTCGAACCTTTCCACGAAATATTTTACGCTTTTTTCAACTACGCACAGGCTTTTGAACGAATCGATAAATTCCGAGACCACATGAGCGTCGACCATCCGTATCCAACTTCAGACTTGGCACAGAATCCTTTTCGTCTAACCCATCCTGTAGATTCCGCTCTGCTAAAGGCTTTGCGTATGCAGACAACCGACAAAGCAGGGGCACAAAACGTTATTGAATTGAAAGTTCTTCGGTCAAGTGCCATAAAGTTTCTCGAGAGACAATATCAGAGAATTCAACAAGCCGCCAATGATTTGGTCAGATTTGTCAAAGAACACAAGATATACGGTGGTTTGCTCGATCCTACTCAGTTACCACCATCTGATTCTTCTCGTGGAGCGCAATGCGAGGGACTTGTTCTGTTGAAAAACTACGCGGAATCCTTGGATAGAGAGTTAACAACGGCAACCAAAATTGCTATTTGCCAGTTAGAGGGTCAATATGAGAAGAGGTTCGAACTACTTCCCCGAGAGATTGCTATTGCAAAATGTACGCATGCCTATAGAGGTGGAGAGGTGCAAGAATTCGTGGAAAACTTCAAGTATGCAGTCGATGACATGGATACTCAATATCTTGCAATCCGCAACGCGAAGAAGCGGCTCTTCGAATGGGACTTTAAGGGTCCAGGTTATACTGCAGAAATTGACGTGGAGCCATTAAGATATGATGAAAGAATTGCGTGGGATAAATTTGAGCCGGATATGGATGCCAGGAAGGCAGAGATACTGGGACGAGGAGGTTGTAGGTCTTGCCGCAAATCGCTACGTGCAGAATCATATCGAGAAGATTTAGTTTAGTTGGTGGATGATTCCCAAGACAACATGCTGCAAGGTAATGTTTAGCTGCCAAATGGTTTTGGGACTGATATTGTCTGGTGGTATCTTTTGTTGCTTTCGCAGACGAGCATCGGATATTCGTATGGTCGTTTCTTTCTCTATTCTGCTTTTAGTTGTGGCATCAAGATCTCCTTTTGTGTCTATCTTATTTCGTGGGGGTGACAAGTTTGGGATTCAGTTACAACGTTTGTCTTTCATCTTGTTCCCTGGTCGGACGGCTAAAATTTCTGAGAAATGGAGGGAAAAATGAGGTTGCTCATATTAGTCATTGTTTCCTTCATCTTAATTAGTAGTCATCAAACAATTGGCCGTTGGTTCATCTTCCCTATTTAACAAGTGAATGTTCTGAGTGATGACATGATGAGTGCGCACCTGAGTTCTAGCAAACCTACAACATTTTCCATCGTATCGTGTTTTCCAACCAATCTTGATCGTGGTTCACCACTGAATACACTTATATTGGAATTAAAGGTTTTTCATAGACAGCAAGATATTCCTTGCAGAGATTTTATTTAGTTGAGCATGCATATCATCTATCACCAATGATTTTTTTTCGCGTTTAGAATGCTATAAAGTATATTGTTATTACTATCTGAGTGTCAACACTTCTAGCGGAGAAATTCTTCAGTTCTCAAGTTTTCACTCACTTCCTGACTTTTTGAAAGCTTTCAATCATTAATCAAACCACCAACAAAATCTTTCCAGGTATAATTATTTGCTTAGTTTATAATTATAAGTTTGATCCAGCACACCACCAGTGGGGACATAGACTAATGGGACACTGTGAGAATGGACTTCGAGACATCTTTTGTAATACGAATTCATACACTTTAGGAATCATTAAAATCACACATTAGCAATTGGAAAATATTAAGATGGATTCTGATGTCAAATAATTGAAGAATGAGTTTGTTAAAACTTTTGAAATTTGAGAAGTGTCCCGTCAGTCTATGCACCCACTGGTACACTCATCAGCTTCATCAAAACCTCTAGAATCCAGTGTACAGAGTCCTACTTCATCAATTAGGACAACTAGGACCGTCAAGGTCTACAACAACCATAGTGGTAACGGATATAATCCCATAAATTCACCAAGGGTTCAGATGATACGACTACAGAAGCATTATCGGAGATAACTCTGGTCAAATGTAACAACCTCGATAAGACGTGGGCAATTATAGCTCAGAGAATGTCATCCACGGGAACACATGTGATAGAGAGCCTCTAGAGTCCCCGGGGTAAGGTAGGTCGTGAAGAACAGACCTGTCCCTATCGATACAGTCATCGTCGACTTCAATGTCGTCTTCGGATTCCAAACAAAAGCTATCGTCTTCCTGGCGATCTCTGAAAAGCTCTTCGTAGAAATCGTTTTCTGAATCATTGTCAGAATTCATAAGGGCTTCGACAATAGATGGTAGTTGAGGCTGTTCTTCATCCAGATGGAAGATAAGCCTAGAGAATTCGTCGTCGTCATGATATGGTAGAAATTCCCAATTGGCGATATCAAGTTCGAGTTCCATTTCAGTAGTGCTCCCGCTCTGGTCATGAGCCTCATCACAATCCGCTACATCCAAATCCTGGTTGTCCCCGGGAGCTTTGTTTTCTGCCTCCTGTGCCATGGTTTCCTGTGCAAGGAAAATTTTCTGGGCAATCTGGCGGCGAAGATCTTGTTGAATCCTTTGCGCTTCTACCTCTGTTATAGCGGTGATTGCTGGTTCCTCTATCTCCCATCTAATTTGCCAGTCCTCGAATGAGCTCAACGGTGCGATTCCGATATCGGGAATACTGCTACCAGCGTCCCAATCGTATAGCTTAGATCTAGTCGTGAGTATCGTAAGATACTGCAGCTCCATATCGCTCACCGCTTCTTGGAAGTACGCTCTAAACGTGATGGGGTCTCTTCTGTTGTAAGCTATCCTACATTTTTGAAGTTTGATTTCCCTTGCCATTAACTCGTAGCGATGCTCAAAAAGACCAAATTGCGCGCGCACTGCTCTTTTCGTTGATGCGTCTAATTCTCGGATAAATGACGCGGCGTAGTCCTCAAGTAGAACCATGGCCTCAGTATAAATCGCCATATCAAAACCGTTGTATTTTTTTGTACAAGCAGGATCAAAAACGCCCCACTTTCTCTTTTGTAATTTGAGAAAGTCGATGAGCTCGTGGGATGCGTGGCTTATCCTGCAGAACTGACGTTCCAAGTATTTCAGGATAACAGATCGTTCTTCCTTGAACTGGGTGGTCTTGGTGATATCTCCACTTTCGATCTCGGTCATATATCGTGCTATTTGTAGACCAGTCTCGATAGTGTGAGCTAATTCTTTTGGGTGAAACTCTTTGTTGAGGAACGGATTCTCGCTTAGTGCAGGCAGCGTCGGCATCAAAGCGGCTACCTCTTCGGAGCTCAAGGACATCGCGTTCTTGAATTGGGCATCTCTTTCAAAGGCTTGCGTGTACTCCAAAAGAGAAGTGAACATCTTGGTACTCAATTCGACTTCTGAATTTCCTCGGATAATGTGGATGAGGAGACGGCGATAGGATGCTGTAGGTAGCATTGACTGTGTTACGAGCGGTGTATCAAGCCACTTATACCTATATGCAAAGTCTGGTATCTCATAAATGCTGGCTGTCCGAATCGACACTATAGGTATATTTCGTAGCAGCTCCAGTGGCACAAGACTTTCGTGCATTTCGTTCATGTCTGTATCAGCCAATAGCGCATTAGTAGCTGTTAAGCCCAGAAACTCAAAAAAAGGAAATAGAATTCTTACTCATGTAGCCATATTTAACTTCGACACCCTTGGGAATGATGCATACTTCTAACTCCCTCAGTAATGACCCTCGTGAAAGTGTCTGCAGCTCGCACAGTAAACGGCACAATTCAACAAGTCCATCTCGACTTCGGGGCTCATGGAGCCTGGCGCTTAAAATTATTCTCCATTTTCTAACGAATTTAATAGCTTGATTCCTGTGTAATAGAGTCTTTTGAATGGAGTGGGTTGGGAGATCCGCGGTTGGTTGGTTGTCCCAGCGAGTCAAAGGACTGCATATGGTGAACGGATGAATCGCATCCATTCTTTTAATGCGTATATTTGGTAGTGATTCGATAATGAAATGGTTCAAGCCATAAAGAATCTCCATACCTTCTTCATGGAAAAGGCGGCAGACGAGTAGTATCTGTGGGCTCAAGCCATATCTCGCATCGGCTCCATATCCCTCAAGTTGGTCAATAGAACACGCCTCTCCTAGCTCAGTACTAACTAATAGACATATAAATATATTTCTCCGAATTTCTGTAGGTATGTATTGTAAACTCGGTGGCATCGTAGCGGCGGGTAGAGAAGATGGCTTGTTAGTAGCCTCTATATCCATCTTGAGAAGTAAGAAAGCGGTCCGTAGTGTTATGGAATGATGGGTTTCGAAGAACTGATACCTGTGCTATTTGCTATGAGAAGTATAACATTGGCAATGTTGCGCAAAGCCCAAACAAGCGCCAACACAAGCTGACTCTTCCGAAAAATACTTCTGGCTTGGTTCTATGACGTTTGCTATCTAATAAGAAACAGCAATCCAAGGCCAAATGTGAATAAAAGCGAGGTCAAAGTCGGAAAACTGTAGGGTAAATTTCAAATCTACTTTTCTGTCAAGATTTGTCTTGTATAAATATAGAAAGATTTCGGTAAAGGGTGTGTTTTAAAAAATATAAAGCAAAGCTAAAAACAAGTGTAGTAGTCTAGACTATCTGAAAACCAAAAAGGCGGCCAAAATTTAGTTTCAATGCACTCACTGCTGTTTCCTGTGCTTTGACCTACTTCAAACTCTCATAACTATTGGCTTTCGGGCTCGGACTTCGGCTTAGCATGCTTTGGGGTAGAAATGGACGTATAAGTGAATTTAACAGTCAATGATTCTGTTGTTTAGCGAATACTGGGTTAATTTGTATCCAGTAAAATTCTGAAGGTTGCTTGTAAAATTAGTCTTATCTTTTGAAGTTTCCCAACCTCAAAGAACCCCTCTTTCAGGTTTTCACTTCATTTCAAGCTGGAGTTCTTTAGAATCTCACGTCCATGGAAGTTGCTTAATCACAAAATTTGTTTGCAATTTCTTCATTGCAGAAGGTAGATATTCATCAAGGATCTATCCATCAAGAATCAAGAAGTTCTCCCTCGACCAGAGTTTTCTACTAGACAGACACATGTAAGTTGTATCTGATTTATCAAGATCCAAATTTTAAGATCAAACAGTATCTGGAGCTATGCCAAAGTATCTACTGACACTATAGTTCTAGACAGCATAGGACATGGATCTTCCATTTTTCAAGAAAAGTTTCACAAAGACTACACGTCCAGCTCCGAAGTCAACAATTCCATACGAAGAGATTAACCCTACTATGGACAAATCTCACACTGCATCGACATCATCACCCAATCAAATCATGGATTGCACATTAAAGACCACATCTTGTCATTCTCCAGTCAAAGTCAAAGAACTTAAGAGCGGCCTCCTCAGAATCATTCCACAAGAAATTCGAGATATGATTTACTCATACCTCCTAGTCAGCCCAGTTCTAGGACTAGCCGCTTCAGTCTCGTCGGAAACCAACTATGGTAGTACTCAACAGTACAACTTACACGTTGCAATCCTTTATGTGTGTAAGCAAACATACCTGGAAGGCATGCCCATCTTGTATGAGAACCCTATTTTCATAGATTGCAGTAACAGTCCAGGTGATTGGGATTTCGCAGATGGCGTCTACGATGATGGCTGCTTGGAAGATGAAGAAGACCAACAAAATGGAATTACGGAGCCCTATATCATCAATCTCTGCCCGTTAACCCGATACACGAATTCTCAACCCAAAAACCATCAAGATAAGCCATTGTTTCGCAATACTCCCAACATTGAGAATGTAAAGACTTGGAACATCCTTCTGAATTCTTTCGACCACAATGATTTGGGTCTCTGCACGAAACCACTCAGCTCGAACGCTTTTGCTGAGTTCTGTGTTTCCGTGTATTCATACCCGAATATCTCCCTAAACATCTCAGTCTTGCCTATCGATTTCCATGACATGCAAACCAGAACAGAAGCAGGGCCATTCGAACTAGACGAAGACTTGTTCAACAATCTGCTACCATTAAAGATTCTGCGAAGTATCAAGGGACTTGGGTTCAAGAGTGCTGAGCTCCCTGAAATTCCGGACTACTGCTGTAGCAAAGAACCCAATATGCAGAGATTTCTCGAGGGCTTGAGTACAAGCGACTTACCTTCACCACCGGAGCTCATTACAGAGTACGTCGAGCTTACTAGTGGTTCAACTCCCGTTGTTGAATGTATAGGTCTTATCGGGGACAGATTGAAGGAGTATTTCTGGTTGTTCCATCGAGCCGAATTTGTAGTGATTGAAAGAGAGTTTGCTGGCCGTCGACGTAGCATCCGAGTCCATGACATTTCTATCCGCCCGCCTGAGAGAATCAATGGTGGTGGGCTGGTACTCCAAAAAGACGAAGGAAGATTTCACGATTGCGCAGAGATTGTACTTGGAGTCGGCAACGATTATCATCTTGAACACACTGAAACCGCTGAGGACGTTCTCCGTTTCAAGCGGTACCGCGCAGAGTTACTTAAAGTCTTAGAGCCCGACTACCAAAATGTTCGTGCTTGTTCTATCAAATTTCGAGAGTTTCTTCAAAGCGAAAGTGGTCCAGCTGGCATTTTCGTAGTTGGGCCTTCCAGAGCTACTGATCAACTAGACTACTGGACCCGAGTGACAAGAGCCATGGAAATATTAGAGGAATACGAATATTCATTTGCGAGGGGGAAGACAGAAGAGCTACAGCTTTCTTTGAGAGAGAAAAACAAGTATTTCGTGTTGTCGTATGAGTCTTTTGAGTCAGGAATGGTCATGAAGAAGATAGCTTGGGCATACGAAAGGAGGGCATGGAAAAAACTCATCATTTATTACAAAATCGCCATTAGACGCATGGAAAAACATTATTTCAAGCTACGATGGTGCCGAGCAGATCTGTTCAAATGGGATGTTCTAGACAGAGGCTCTGATCTAGACACTCATTTCGATGTACTGGAGGCAATTGTTTGGCCAAAGCGGGAGGACAATGGAGAGCTCGACCAGAAGTATTCTTTAGAGCCTTTACAGGGTGAGACAAGTGACGAAGAGCTCGAGGATACTATTCGCTTTTGTATAAGTGGTGATAATGTCGATATTGACGATGATGACGCTAATGATGATGATGATGCTAGGTAGATAACGAAGATTGATGTCATCCAAGTAGCCGGTAGGTTGCTGACTTTGTGGAAGCTCTTGTTAGCTAGTCATCTAGCACTATGATCAATTGTCTCAATTCTGCTCTACCTAACTAGCTATTACCTAGTGTCATCATCCAATCCATTTCTGGTCAAATGGATGTAGGACACAAGTTTTTATTGATGGCAATATTGGTATCCCAGATTCTCCAGGACTGCCGAAGAGACTGCTTTTTAGTTCTACTTAGGTACTCAAGTACAAAAATAGTTTCAAAACGAGATCAATTATGAGCATACGTGGTGACAGATAAACCCATTGACATGTCAACGGCAATCTGGTGATTGAAATTGGAAAAAACACCATCAGCTGACCCCACACATATTTGCTAGTAATTTACTGCGTTCTGTTTCTCGCTTATTATTTTCATTCTATAACTATAGAATTTCTATTACACTCCACCAAAACCAACACCACAACCATCAAAATTATCATTGAATACGTCACAATAAACGCAAAAATCCGCCAATCAATCATTTCATAATGTCTAAACAACCTGCCAACGAGATTTCAATAGATGAAGGCCAATTCCCACCGGGTTGAAGTATCCTCGATGACGCCATATTACAAGCTACTTGTTTTGCTGAAGCAAAGGTTTGGTGCATGGCAGAAAAGATGTATGGAGCTAGTGTATTCAAATTGTGGCCTGCAGACGAAATTTGATTACTTGCAAGGTGTTACAAACAGAATGGGTCCTTTTGAAGAAATGGGGGATATAGGTGATTGAATGTAAATACTGTTGTTCTTCTTGAATGATTATTCAATTATTAAAGAACGCGTCAAATTAAAAACCCAAACCGAAACATCGATTTAGTTCTGTGCCTCTAAAGATATAGTCTTGTAGAATCTTGGTGGCAGAGATGATACTTGTGAAGCGAGGTATGAGTGAAGTAAGAGACGAGAAACATTTTTGAGGGAGGAAGAAATCTAGTTCGCGTATCTCTCTTCTCACAATCAGAAAACTTCACAACCACCAACACCACAAGTATTTACAATCCTGGATCTAATTCCTCTCCTTGATACCCTCTCTTTTGATACTCAAATATACAAGCTTTTGTTACCAGCCTCTGCGGTTATCATCCTTTGATTGTTACCAAAGGAATTCATTTTGGCCCCCATTTCAGCCAGGCCGCGAATATCATGGATACAAAGTCATGATAGTTCAGAAAACCCACAGTGAAGAGAATGCTAACCTTTTCAACACCGAATTCAATGGGATATTATTAGAATTCGACTTGTTTGTCGAGAAGACTGAAGAGTTCCCCGAAAGAACTTTCGATGGTGACATGTTAGAATGCACGAGGGATTCTCTCGTGTGACAGAAGCTCTGTAAGCATCTTCATTATATCTCAGTCCTAATCTCCTCTCTTTCAATGTTAAGTCTACTAATTAAATCTCTCTCTTCTACTGGATTTGACAGAAGACTTCTTACAATCATCATACTTTTCGACTATAGCGACATTTGCTCCGCAGGAACAACTTTGTCTCCGAATGTATCCAAAGAATGATTTTCATTGTCCAAACCACCCGATATACACTAATACACTCAATTTGATCACATCATTGGCGCTCACTGTTGACGAGCACATTCTCGCAGGAAATGATGTTACTTGGTTTGATTGTTGGATCTTATAGCCCATTTCTAGAAACCCTTGTTTCATATATCTCTTGGTGTTCAAAAGCTAATGGCATATCTCCAGGTCTCCTTCCTCGCCCATCGAGTTTCCCAATTTCGACCTTCCATCCCCTCCATCACTGTTACAATCAATCGAACATTTGGCGATCCATCTCGAAAGCAAAGGCACAGAAATGGCTACTGTTACCGAAGATGTCATTGCCAGTAATGGTAGTCAAGCCAAGCTACCGGATGCTGTTGCCGAGGGTTTTGCAATCCAATCAATCGAAGCACAGAATGATAAAACCCTTCAGCTGGGACTCGATTGCTGTCACTGTTATAAGTAGGAATCAATGTGGAAATGAAGATAAATGTGAGGGTTTGAAGAGGGCCTTGTTATTATAGATGGAGATCTATGGTAGATTGACTTAAAATGGAAAGGAACAGTGTTTGACGTAGATCTCATTATTTCCATCGATAGAGTGGGGGGTAGGATAAAATTTAGTCATAGGCTTTTCAAAGACAGAATACAGGAACAAGGGTGCAAGAGAACGGATTTCATGTTTAGGGAACTTTTGTCGCTTGTCGGGTGGCGTAAGGATTTAGCCTTCTTTGGCTCCCTGCCCGATTCCTGTCAATAGAATTACATAGGGAAGACAAATCGGATAGCCTGCTCGATTCCTACAAATAGAACTAGATAGGGACTCAAATCGGCACCCGAGAGTCAAGGCCATCATTACTCAACTCAGCACATTAGAATAAGGGCTAAATAGTACTCACACTCCAAGTATCGCGCTCATACATCTTTCCGCCCTACCTACTTCATTTTGCATAATTCTTACCCAACCACTCCTTGATGAGTCCCGCAGCCTCTTCTGGCTTCTCATATGGCGTCCAATGCGCCGCATCCAACAAGGGCTTCTGATCCAACTTCGGCAACCATCCCTGCTGAATCGCCGGATACATGGCCTCGACACGGCATACGGAATCATCTTTCCCTCCAATATACAATACCGGAACATCAACCTTGTCTCTACCTTCAGGAAGGTTCTTATCGCACAAGTGCTGCTGTTCCAAAAAGGCTCGGTACCAGCACTGTGGCGCGTCGAAACCATCACGGCGCATCCTGTCGATGAAGTCCTGCCGGAACTTTGTGTCCTGAGCGTAAGGGCGTACTTCTGGACCCGGAGTGCTGTTCGTAAGGTGCTGACGTATAACATTTGGGAAGCAGAAGTATCGCTTCAGCGAGTCACCTGCGCCATGGATACAAGAGTAGAGACGCTCAACATTGTCTTTGAGGACTTTGCCACCATTTGGGTCGGCAAAGAGGTACCTAGAAAGGTCAAAATTGGTTCTGTTGGGCGTAGCTTGGCAGATTTACTTACCAGTAGTGCCAGGGTCCGTAGCCGAAAGCCTGTTCGGCGGTCTTATTCCATTCCGCGAGATCGAAACGCTCACGACATGGGGGGGAATATCCGAGATTGAAAAACATGCAGCCAACGACGCGTTCAGGGTGGTAATTGTAGAGACGGGCGGCACAAACGGATCCCCAGTCGTGACCGATGGAAATTACTTTGTCCGCCTTTTCCGTGTCGATGATATCGATGAGATCCTTGGTCATTACATCCCACTTATACTCGGCTGGATCGGTTGGCTTGTCGGTGCCGTCATAACCAAGTAAATCTGGAATGATAATGGGGAATTTGGTATCAATAAGACGCTCTGCAATACCCTTCCACATCTCGGCGTGGTCGGGCCAGCCATGCTGGAAGAAAAGGGTTGGAAGAGATCTGTCGCCTTCGGACGTGTAGTATGTGTAAGTATAACCCCGCGATGTCTTCAAGGTCTTCTTCTCGAAAGCGTCCATCTTGAAATTTTATTGACAAGTGTAGCCACCGCGAATTCTCAAGAATGCCATGTAATAATGTCAGAAGCTTAGAGAGGTATAAGAAGCAGGAAGGTCAAGGCCCTTTTTAACATGCACCTACTCTTTTCAACCTTCCGGTACCAGGCGGAAAGCAGCATCGGCGAGTCAGGCGTAGATTATATTTGCTAAGCATTTGTAATAAGACGAATTATAGTAATGCACGTAAGTATCCACCCCCACATCCTATTTATAAATATAGGAGTGTTTTGTTGGCAATGCTTGATGCAAGTTTGACTGCCAACACGTGATATGTACTATGAGATGCTGCAACGGTTTTAAGCACCCGCCGGCTAATTGTCGATCGGGCAACGCGGTAATTGGCGATAAATTATTCAGCCGAGTACCTTGCCCGGCACACATTATAGACTGATTGGGGAGTTCGTCTTTCTTAGTCATCCCTGTGATTACTATGCATTATATTCTTGTTAACTTAGGGCCCGTTCGGATTGTTTTTTTAATTTGTTGATAAAATAATTTGTTGATTAATAATTTGGGCTAAATTTTGTAGATTTATAAAATGTAGAGTAACAAATGTTAACAAATATTGTCAAATGCTAATAAAAGTTGTATTATAGATTTGGTAAGGCTTAGGGCCTGTTCGGATCGATTTTTTAGGCGATGTAGAGCTATATTTGTTGGCAATATAGATCTAAATAAGCGTCTACTGAACGCAAATGTTGCTCAACAATCTATATTGATAATAAAATTGAAAAAAAGTGATTTGCTGAATGCTAATGTTGAGCTACAAAAAGCTACAAAATGTGAACTTACAAATTTTGAAAATTTATATAACAGCCTTGCTAAGCCTTGTTAAATGTGTAATGCAACTTTTATTAGCATTTGATAACATTTGTTAACATTTGTTATTTTATATTTTGTAAATCTACAAAATTTAGCTTAAATTATTAGTCAACAAATTAAAAAAACGATCCGAATGGGCCTTTAGTAAGATATTATACAAATTTTCAAAATTTATAAGTTTATATTTTGTAGCTTTTTATAATTCAATATCAGTATTCAACAAATCACTTTTTTTTAATTTTATTATCAATATAAATTACCAGGGGCCTGCGAGCCCCCGGATCCCTTATATTGATAGGGTGTAAATTAAAGTTTTAAGAAAGTATATTTTGAAATATAATTTCGAATAATAGGTAGATTAGGAGTTTACAGGCGAAGTCGGTTTATCTTCTTTTAAATTAATAATAATAATAATAATTATATTTATAAAAACTTAAAAAAGAATATATATTGAAAGCTTATAAGCAAGATTAGTTTATTTAATATATTCTTTATATAAAAGAATCTGTGAAGGCCTGGTACTTGAAGAAAGGTAATACGTAGTAATTTGTAGTTATTGATAAAGATCTAAAAGGGAAGTTGGAAGCTTCGCTTCCAACTTATACGAACAGACTAGCTAATGTGGCTAGTATAGCCGGTCACGTGCCGTAAAAGCACGTGCGCCCTCACAGAATCCAATTGCAATTTCAATTCAATTACGATTTCAATTCAATTACAATTTCAATTCAATTACAATTTCAATTCTAGGATTATATTATATATATTAAAATGGATCATTTTCATATTGAATCATTAATTATACTACTAAACCACGAAAACTATATTACTAATATAATTTTTATTAATATTCAACTCCTTATATTCAATATAAACCTTTTCTAAATGATTATATAAACTATAATTATATTTATACTACTTCAACTTCAACCCTTTATAAAAACCCTAATTTTGAAGTTAGCAATATAAAAATTATATCATTTGAAAGCTTTTAGCTTCTTTTATATAATTATCAATTTTTCTTTTTTTCATTCAATTTATATTAATTTAAATAAATTTATATTAACTTAAATAAATTGATTTAAAAGATTCTATTATTAATTCAATTACAACGCCACAACGCCACAACGCCACAATGCCAAGAACGTTACAAAAGACTTATGACCAATCAGATGGCCAGGATCGCGACTCATTTTAAGCCGACAGTTTCCGAATCGAATTTTTCGTGTATATACACACCTTCGGCCCTCGCGGGCAGCAAGAATATTAAGGAGGTAAACCTCCAATTAAGTAATATTTGCATTCAGTAAATATTCATTTAGATCTATATTGCTAACAAATATAGCTCTATATTGCCTAAAAAATTGATCCGAACAGGCCCTTATACTCTACGTTATACTTTTCAACTTTCAAACATGGTCCTATTTTGCTGCCACTCTACTCTTTGCGATTTCTTCGTATGCTATTCTTTTATTACTATACCTGCTTCAACAGGTACCCTAATCTGCCCACATCTCGGTAACTTCGGAGTCACAAACAACGAGGCTTTCGGATGTAACATCCGCTAGGAAGCTCTGATTAATACTAATTCCGTTTCGCAACGTTACAACGGCCTCAATTACCTTAAAGCCCGTTCAGATCGTTTTTTTAATTTATTCATAAAACAATTTGTTGATTAATGATTCAGCCTAAGTTTTGTAGATCTACAAAATGTAGAGTAACAAATATTAACAAATGTTATTAAATACTGATAATGTCACGGGTTCAACAGCGTAGTCTTGTGGATGCCTTAGGCATCCATGCCCTATATCGTCGGCGCTCATCCGCGCCTTCTTCCATCCTTGTAGAATATCATACATCTTACCTAAGTCCTATCCCTTGCCCCGTGATAGATAAGTTGTATTATAGATTTAAAAAGATTTAACAAAGCTGTTATACAAATTTTCGAAATTTATAAATTTACTTTTTGTAGCTTTTTATAACTTAATGTAAATATTCAGCTAATCATCTTTTTATTAATTTTATTATCAACATAAATTGTTAGATAATATTTGTGCTCAATAAACACTCATTTAGATTTATATTACTAACAAATGTAGCTCTATATCGCCTAAAAATATTGATCCGAACGGGCCCTTAGTCTTAATCGCGCCCGAATTCGCATAAAATGCGGGGAGTCATATATCACTATATTCCATCTGCAAAGGCTCAATCCACCTCCTGGCTCAGCGTCTTCCTCACTGAGGCAGACTGAGCCAGCTACATGGCTTTATGACCAAGCCCTGTAACCTATATTACAACGCTCGTAACATTAGTATAAAATATTTAGCTAAAGCGTTGGGAAGATACACAACAAATGACTAACTATCTGATAGGTATTAGATTTCAATATTGAATTAGATGAGTGGGATGCATGTGTTTTAGTAAGAGTGAAGAAGATGAATCCTTTCTTTGTTTTCATTCTACACTTAAAACTATATACATCATGAGGCTCTCCCTTGATTCAATATATGATCTATTTTTTATAGGCTTCTTTACTTTGTTATTTACTAAATTTGAATTATATATTACTCTTTAAATGATTCTTATTAGTTATATATATTAATTATTTCATCTCGTCTTGTTGATTTTCTTATTTATACATTGATATTTATAAACAAATTTCTTGATTTTTAAAATATTTTAAACAATCTAAACAATCTAAACAATCTAAACAATCTAAACAATCTAAACAATCTAAACAATCTAAACAATCTAAACAATCTAAACAATCTAAGTAATTTGACTGAACTTATGAAAACTAAAGGTTAAAGAACAGAGGGGTTGAAAATTGGAAAAGTGAAGAAGACACCTGACTTATACAACCGATGGTAAATTACATATTACTTTGAATAAAAATATCATTCTTATTCTTCCAATTTTATAGATTATAATTACATATGGTTATCATACATACCAAACCGATTTATGAATAACTATCTTTCTATCAAATAGGAAGTAGTTATTTTCGCTCATAGATATCTAGACTACGCAAAAATTATCTGTACCCATGGGTTATCCGCAAATAATCCGCTCCGCGAATACCTATCAGAGGTCCTACCCGCTCTGCAAATTACCTATCCAGATTTAAAATTATCTACCCCGTCATAGATAATCTATAGATTATTTATAAATAATTTATCTACTTATGAATATATAGATTATCCACAAGTAATCTATAGATATATGAATAATTTGTAGATTATTCGTAGATATATAAATTATTTGCAAATAATCTATAAATAATTGAATTACTCTCCACTTTTTCACTTAAATTTGAAGCTATTCCCAAATCATTTTATAATTCAAAAATAATCCAAGTTTAGATTTATACTAATTTTATACTAATTCTTATACTAATTATAAAATTATACTAGTTTTATAAAAGTTATACAATATATAAAAATAAATTATCCATATATCCACAAATTATCCATATATCTACAGATTAATAGATAACCTACAAATATATAAATAATCCACAAATAATCTATAGATTACCTATAAATTACCTATTCCAAATTTTGAATTACCCACCCCACCACAGGTAACCCACGGATTACCCATCGAGGTCATTACCCGCCCCATAGGTACCCGTTGCGCAGCCTATAGATATCTATCTATGCAGGTGTTCATTGACTGATGTTGATTATTAACAGATAAATTAACTAGAATCTCTATATGCAGGCAAGTTCAATGTTCTCATGTTTGAGAATGCCATTTTGGTGAAAGAAACTTGATGCCGAAAGATAATTGACTAGCGTATTGATGAGAGTTCTTCCATTCTAACTGATCTTGTAAATTATGATGGAAAAGTCTTTTTCAGCTACCATGAAGCTTGAAAAGTGGTGAAATATGTTAGGGCTCCAAATTCGGAAATCATTCTAGTTAGGAAGTATGAGACGAGATTACATCATATTGTGGCGTCTTATCCTATAATGATGTACTAATCTTTTGCTACGGGTGGTTCAATACTTTATAGAGATATCGATACCGTTGTTTAATATATATCGTGATGATACATCGATCATTGTTCTTGTACGTCCACTTGACTACCTAAGTCACATTAGCGGCCTAGGGTCGCTTATTTTGACAGTCGCCAATGTATTTAAAGCTTCCACACTCTAGTTGCAAAAGAGTTCTAATTCTTTATAATAACTCTTCTTAAAACAATCCTTCTGCAATAATAACTTGCAAACAACTTTCATCTCAGGAAAAAAATCACGACTTTGAGAAGATATAGGATCCATGTTCGGATACGGTTTCAATAATTCTAATTGCCATTCGTCAATCAGAAACCTTCCTTCAAGCGAACAGTTACAGATACTAATTCTACTTCTCGCATCGTACCACTTCAAGAGATTGCGAGCTTATAATTATAAATATCTCAAAATGCAGCAGTCGAATACGAAACGTCCCAATCTTCACCACATCAGCGTCGCTATCCCCAAATCTCTCCAGCATGACACACAGCATGGCATAGGTCCTAAAATTACGCCATCAACTTCGTTCACTGCAATCCCACAGAACTCAAAGCCCATTCTCCTCAATATTCCCCGAGAAATACGCGATTTGATTTTGGATAATCTTCTCATCAGTCCCGCACTCGGAACGGGAGCATCAATGTGCGCCAAACTCAATGGCACCGAGATCCCGATTACAGAAGAGACTTCTCAATTCTTGTTCCATACTTCTATTCTCTATACATGTAAGCAGCTATATGAAGAAGGTTTTAGGGTGCTATATGGACGCAATGAATTTACAGTCGACTGTTTGGGATACCCAGATGCACGTCCCAGGCGTAATCAAAACTGGCGCTCAACACTTGTAGGATGGTTTGATAGTCTTGAAGTATACGCCATCAGTGATACTCTGGTTATCAGTCCTCTGACTCGAGTATTGGAGTACAGTTACTTTACGCATGGAACGCGCATGGGACTAGACCCCCAAACGTTTGAACTGGCTTTTGGAAAATATCGTTCTAAACAAATCAGCCACATCAAGAACTGGAAGGTGCTTGTCCGCTGCGCTACCGGTACCTATGATATACACGCGCTATTGAGATTCTGTCAAGCGGTGTGCCATATTCCAGGGCTAAAGATTACTTTTCTACTCGTTAGGACAGACAATAGTGAGGATGAACCAGTGGATCTCAACATGGCGGTTAGAATATGAAATCCGTTGAAATTGCTTTGAAATGTTGCCAAGGTTGAGTTTCGAGAGGCGACGCACGAAGAAGTACCAAAGTACATGTCTTATAGCATGCCAAGATGGCTTTACTCCTGCAAAGATTTCCTCTCGTCGATAAACTTTATCAAAGAACACGTGGCTTTAATGAAAGGGTCTTCGCCATTGATTAACACAGAGTTCATTCATCTACAATATGAAAGATTATTGGCATATACCCAGACATATGAATGCAACCCGGAACTTAGAGCTGATCTCGCTTTTCACGTGGATCTGAGGCAAAATCTCCACGTTGGGGATGTCCAAACAACATATTCCGTGGAGAGAATCTTTACCACATCGAGGAACACCTCAATAATGCACGCAAAGCTGTCTGTAGTACCAACATAAACACGAGTTTGTTCAAATTGTCACGCAATCATGTACTGCTCGAGCTAGAGAAGCAGTACAAAGCTATCAACCGACATGCTTTCAAAATCAAAAAATTCATAAAATCAGAAAAGAGATCTGAAGGCTTTTTCGGCCTATCAGGGAGTGATCCCAGGATTGCCCTAAATAAACCTTATCACGGGACAGGTACAGTTATGAAACATCATAAGACCAAGAGAATAGTCGAAGCCCACCAAGAATTTTTGAAAAATAAATGGTGGGACCCGAGTACAGAGGCACTTATGCTCTCAGAAAAATATGCAGAATCTTTTGCTAAAGTACCATCTCGACAATGGAGCGTTCATTTTCGCAGGTATAACACCGCTTCCTTGAACGCTTCTCTACCGAGAGCAAAATTGATTGAGAATATCAAGGAGGCCTATAGATGCCGGGAGTACAACGATTTTGTTCAGGGGTTCAAGGAAGCTGTGGATGATATGGATGGACAACTGATTGAGATTAGAAAGACAAGACAGAGATTATTTGAATACGGAAATAGTGAAGAGACTGAAAGAATCATTCGCATAGACTACAGGAAGTTTGAAGCTGTTGATTGGAGTTTGAATTAGCCGGAAATGGGAGTGAAAGTTCAGATTAAAAAAGTCCGAGATATGAGGATTTATGATACGAAGGCAAGATACTACCCATAAGAACTCTGAATAATGGTATCGAGCACTAGCTATAGTTCATAGAAGTAATTTTAATCAGACCTCAAAGTTCATCTTCATAAATTTAAACCATTTGCTGCTACTAATGAAAACGTAAGTAACTGCATTCTGAAGATAGCTTAAAATGTCAGTCATACTGGGACTGGACTGACGATTGACCGTTGATTCGAGTTGTAACGTGAACTCATGCTTATCAATCCGAATTTCTATACCTACCTAGTTATCAGGCAATTTAAGAAGACTATGTTTGAAGTGATTTTCAAATATACATAATGAGTTATCGGAAGTTCTATGCCTTCAAAATGTTGCTGAAATTCACTTTTTCCTTCCATTTTTTTCAAAATACTTTTCTCGAAAGCTAGTCTGAATTATGAAATACAAAGTAGATATCATTTTATATTACTGTGCACTCACTATCATTCACTGATCAAGTCACACATAGACGATCAACTCAGTATCTCAAGCACCACTTCATGAATACTAAAAACAATTTCGATGCTCGAGAACAGATAACCAAATAGTACACCTCTTTACGAGACCGGACGACAACAAAATGATAGACTCTATTAAATATTCTCTATTCACTCTGTACTGCCCCACCAGGCTTATACCCACCACATGTAGCATTAAATTTTACTTATTGATAACAAACCATTCAGACCAGTATTTCCCCAATCTAGATACGTCTTTCGGAGACAGATCACGAAGACACTTGACCTTAAGTCAAGTTGGCTAAGCCCAATATCCTCGTTAATCTACACATACGCCGAAGTCAAACATAGGATAGTATAGCTTACTAAGCATTCTGGCTCTTATAATTAGGTATGTATTGTAAAACGGATCATTAAGATATGGCACATTAAATCTAGAAATGCCTCTGTATACGACAGTATATAAAGCTTGCCACTTCCCCCTATTCCCCTGAATAGCTACGTTGTCTTCCAGCACAGCTCGCTAATTATGTCAATATATTCCTTCGGTTCTTTAAGCAACTACTGCTAGACTACTTAAGTTTTTCCCTCCTCCCACTTCCAAACATCTTATTCTAATATTCCTCATCCAATCTCTTGATCACCACATCCAGAACTCGAAATCAGATCCACATCCAGATCCGGTTCCAAATCCAAAAAACACGGAAGATAAACGGCTACCTACTACGGCGCAATACAATACGTCAGTATAATCAGCGCCTCCAGCAGTTTTCTACAGGAATACTTGAGTCTTCTTCTTCCCAGATCCAAGCAACATCTTTCTCCCACGCTATCCTCTTCTCCAAAAAATCAACAACCGAAATAAATCGGTAAAAAAACCAAACCAACATCCAACCTCCAACAAAACTCAACTGCACTTCGTATCCATTGAAAGTCTCTAGCTTCTATAGAACCTAGTCCGCGCCTCTACCGACTAGTTACAATTTCCGTTTCACAAGAACTCAAGAACTCTTGTGCACTTACACAATATCTTTGATCGACGCAACCACGCCATCAACAGTTTCCAGACAAATCATGCAGACCAAAACTTCTCCTTCAAAAGTGCGCAATAGAAACAGCATATTACCTAGACACCATTCCAATGAAGGCACCCGGGTACAGAGTCCCATGAGATCTGGCATTCCATCTCGCGACTCGGATGCCCACATTCTGAACATGCCACGAGAAATCACTCATCAAATTCTCTCGTATCTTCTCACCGATCCCATTCTCGGAACCGGTACCGCCATCACCACGATCGCAGATCCCGTTAAGAATGGCAAACGAGTAGTCAACGTGCCCAAGTATGGATTACATCCAGCGGTCCTCCGTGTTTGCCAGAAGATGTATCATGATGGCATACAGGTTCTTTACCAACAGAATGAATTTATCATGGATTGCACCAACTGGATGTATCGAGATGATTCCAATCAGGAACTGGGTGGAATCTACGAGTACACAAGTAGTTATAGTCAGGATTACTTCCCAATTACGACTGCTTTGAATGTCTCACCACTGACTCGATATGCCGAGCACTCTAATGTGGCTCCATCTGAGCAGGATTGGGAGTACCAGGGAAACCAATTCTTTTATGATCAATCGACTTTCAATCGCCTCACGGGTCACCAGGCCCGATATGTCCGAAAATGGAAAGTCGTTTTTCGTGGGGATGAGGGTAATTATACGCACAGGTTCGATGGAGCTGCATTGACACAGTTCTGTCACGCTATCTGTCAAGAAGCAAACCTTTCCTTGACTTTCATCGTTTGCATAGACAAGACCTCGGAAGAGACCAAAAAGGCAACTCGTACGGATTTCGTTAAAAATTTAGATTTCGAGGAGGTCTTCTCTCCCTCAAACTACTGAGGAACGTACGAAGCGTAAAGTTCATAGAAGCACATTCGAATGTCGATCAGGAAATAGGTGGAGAAGAGTTCCCAGAATCGCTCCCTGTCTATCTTGATGAGATTCATCAAATGGTCGACGACTCTGCGGCGACCATCACATTGGGAGAGGCTAAGGACAAGTACACGGATTTGATAAAGGGATCCTCGCTATTAGTCGACCCCATAAACCTCATGTGTGATGAGCTTGTGGCATATGCTCAAACCTTTGAGAGTGTGCCCGAATTTAGAAAGGACATAGATATGGGTGACTCAGATACTACCAATCAATACAGAAAGCCACAAAATACACTCGAGGTCTCTCTTCGACAAGCACGAGCAGCAGCATTGGTTGGAAACCTCGAACTTTTCAAGGCTCTACGCATGGAGCTGCTTCTAGATATTGAAAATGATCAGTTCCAGAGAATCAAGGGCTGTTTCACCAAATTAAATGGTTTCAATTTGCAAGATAGGATCTTTCGCGGGATGTTGTGTCAAGGAGAGTTCAATAATGGTATATACGAGGATCAGGGGTACACGTTGAATTTCAACAAGAATTCGTCCGAGACACGTCACTGGCGAGAGAAGATGGCTAAAGCTCTCCTTTTGCTGGAAGAATATGCTGAATCTTTGGATATATCTTTGAACAATAATTCTATCTACCGCCCGGGATATCATAAAAGAAGCCCTGGAGCTTATGATAAGGATCCTGCAAGAGAGAAGTTGTTGCGAAGAATCAGAAAGGCGTATAAATCTCGGGATTACAGCTTCTTCCTGTATTGCTTCAAGAAGGCTGTCAACCAGCTGCATGATCAATACATTGAGATTATAAAGGCGAAAAAAAATGTATTTCGATGGGAAGCTGGAGCTAATCCCAGACAAATTGACATCCCCGCTGATGATTTTGACAATATTGTTTATCATGATATTGAGCCTGTCGAATGGACTATTCATGATTTCGATTACAGCCACAAGCCAAGAAAACGAGCACGGGAGACTATGGAGCCAGCGCCAGTGACTGCAAAGCGACAGCGTCGTTCGAGATAGATGGTAGTGGTAGGGGATCTTCCATGGGGATCAGGTTCGAGTTGTGGATTTTTATGTCTTCAGGCTTGCCTTAGGAGATCTCTTGTGACGGATGTGTAATCTCGGAGTGGGGATTCGAGTGCAGATGGGGAAATTGTGACTACTCGATCAATGTACTTTCATAATCGATTCAATCCGAAATCATGAAAAAACTAGCAATTGTGAATTGAATGAAGTGAAATAATAATATGTAATTTTGAGAACTCCAGGTTTTCGTGAATAGAAAATATGATCGCTAGGAGATGCACGCTAAGATTACTAAGCTCCCTCGATTTCCGAATCAAGTCCTCTAACGGTAAAGGAACTAAAACCCCAAACTCATTAATACCAAAATACCTCCCCAACACCATTTTCCGTACACCCTTCCTCGTATCTGATCCATCATGTCATAAAGAATCTCTAATCCTCACAAACTCCAAATATCTACCTTTAGTCCATCGTCTACAGCTCTTTCCAAATACCATCATTGGCCATGTACACATAACGAACACGAAATCCAAAACACCAATCGCGATAAATGTCTGTTTAACTCCAGTATCCAACCAATAGCTCGCTGCAAATGTAAAGATACATCCGATGGTATTGTTTATGACGCTAACTCCAACCATACCTTCGAGTACCATTTCCGGATACGCATCCATGAGGTAAGACATGGACAAATCTCCCGCACAACCCCATCCAAAACCAATGAATCCAAGCCCGACGTACGGAGCTGGCCACGACCATTCGTATGCTGTACCGAGACCGAAGATAAACATTCCCAATGGTGAGAATATAGCACATGGATACATCATCCAGAGACGATCTTCGGCTTCTAAAATACCATGACGATATTTCTTGGAGTACCAAAGTACGAAAACATCCGAAAGATAACCACCCCAAAAACAACCAATAATGGCGCCGATCAAACAAGGAACGTTCATAAGACCAGAGCCAATAGTGGAATAGTTCCAAGGATCCTCAGTCCAGTTATCCTCTTCAAGAGTAAGGTAGAAGGTAAGCCAGGCGTCTTGGGCTCCCCATTGCAGACCACTGTACCAGACGGCTGGGAAAGTGAAAATGCGGAGAGTATGGAAGAGACGAGAAAAGTATTGTTTGAATCCAGTCCCCTTGAGGTTAGATGCGGGCGTAATTAGTCGAATACGTTCGCGAAAGGACTTCTTGGCTGGGGCGGTCGCAGGTGGAATGGGAGGTGTGTCGGAGGGAGTCGTGGCTAGGACTGTATCTTTCTCGTTGCTGCTGCGAATTGGAGATTCTTCAATCTTGGCCTGGGACCCAACACCATTGATTGGAACCTCATACGCAGACTCGGGGCGATCGAACATAGTTTCTTCGAGGGTAAAGTAACACACAAGTATGGTGCAGGAGGAAATTATGACGGACCACCAACCAATCCATCGCCAGCCTAGAGGCCCCCCAGCAATATATCCAGCGATGATAGGACCTAGATAGGTACCAATACTAGTCGACAAAACGTATATGCCCAGAACAGTTCCTCTTTGATGTTGAAAGAACAAATCCGAGAGGGAAAGCTGCACATTGGCCTCGGCACAAGCTTCAGATGCTCCCACAAAGAGTTGATTCCAGATCGAGTCGCTCGTGGATTGCACACGAGCCATCCATATAGCGCCAATAACTCCCAATGTCAAACAAATGATATAGGTAACCCTTCTTCCGTATAACCACGCAGCAGGCGAGATCAACAATGTCCAATAACCAATTCCTACAAACAAGACTCCAGCCCCAGTATTCATTGCGTCGTAAGTGATTCCATATTCCTCGTTCATGCCATCTTGCGCCGAGCCCGCATCGTTCGAAGTGGCAGCCGTTAGACCTGTGATGAAACAAACCAGAAAAACGTGCCAATATTTCCTTGTGCGAGACCAATTGAGTGGATCGAGAGGCGACGAGGTAGGTTGTGGTTCCAACACGATGTTCCCATGTTTGAGAAGGTGGGAATTGTTGGATTGTTCGATATCTTCTACCAGTCTTGTGGTACCTGGAAGGAAATCTTCACCGTGCATGTGAGTTGGGTCCATCGCCGATAGCGATTTCTATATCGTGGCTAAACCACGACAATAGAGCGGCCTGATCTTTGCAAAAATTCAACGATTGACTGGTGAACAATTGCAACAACAAACACGGGAAGAGAGGGTAAGGGAAAAAATTCTATGGAAGAGAGAAGGCTTTAGGTAAGATGACGAAAGTACTCACAATCACAAACCTTGGGAAAATTACTTTGTAGATAAAGTTAGTTATAAGAATTTCCACTTGGATGTCTTATCTGTGCGATTCCCACATTACCATTATGAAATAAAAACTCTAGGGTTGTGGTTGGGAGTTGAACAATTTGTGTGTGCCCGATAAGATCGATGATCGACTTACCGAAGTGTGCACGACACAAACCATGTTGGAGTACCATCTCCCATATCTCTGGCGTAGGATGAGTGAGGAGAAGGAGAAGGAGAAGCAGAAGATCGGTAACCGGTGAATATGTGTATTCGTATGCTCCGACTTATCAAGTTTAACATTGGATTAGGAACGAAGCGTGGGATGTTATCTGGATAATAAGTCTGGATGACGGAGGTACAACCAGAGTTGGGACGAATAGGTCAGGTCCACCAGGTCTCAATTGATTCACTGAATTGAATTGTGCACCGTGTTTGGTGGAGCCTTATCAGAAGCTTGTATTGGAGGGAGCGAGCTGACGAAACCATAACCATATACCGATGCTTGACTGACTTATATCCATATTTAACTTCTGCCCAAGTCACACTTACTGTCTACTAGTGATCACCTAACAAGATGTCCCGGTTAAGAGTGGGCTCTGCTGTCAAGCTATCGTTCACTGGGCATCATCATTGTGCTTCTCTCCCTCGTCGATCAAGATAAAAATAAGTACATTGTCAATACAACGATAAATATATGAAGGTTATTATGATACACACTTGCTACTTATTGAACTCGTGGGTGATAGATATACAGTGTACAGAGTATATTTCATCTCTCGGCTATTTCTCCTTCATTTGTCTCCTCGCCTCGTCACTTCCATCCTGTCGAGCCTCCTGTTCACCTACCTCGAGAACTCGACTGAAGCTACTCATCCGGATACGTATATCCTATCAATTCGTACACCTTGCTTGTACTTTCTCTCTTCAGCTTAGCAACGATATGACGGGAAGACCAACAGGACCCTGAAATGCCATCTCCCACTGTACCGCCTAGACTTACCAAGACAGGGTCTGATGTACCGATGCGATAAGAAGGACACTTGGTTTGCAGGAACGATAAGACATTCTTCAACCACCAACTCGCAATCGATCCAATCTCGTCGGTCCTTCAATCTCTCGTCCAATGCAAAAGCAATCATCCAATCCAGAAGCAATCAAATCAATGCTGCTGAATACTGGACCTCGGGAGAACAGCATGTAATCTCGCCCTGCGTCCACTCAGCTAGCATGATTGTTGTCAGGTGGTCAAGCCCTGCGTTTGATAGTTACACTCCGCCGCTGCAAAGGTATGAAGTTGTCTTAATCTATTTTTGAGTACAGCCATGGAATGATATCATCCCTTTGCGTCTCGAGTTTGTAATACATAAACGCATGCCAGATAGATTTCGTTGTTGAGGACAGTAGCTTAAATAAGGTGGATCAATCATATGATCATACACTAAGTATATTTTACATTTCTCATCCCGTCCGTTCTCTTCTCCTTTTCCTCTCCTCTGAGTAACAACCACAATCTACTACTCTGCAGAGTTTCTCATACGAAGAATCTTTGATTGCTAAAATCAAACGGCATACATCTGCAATTGACCTGAGTTAACAGTTTTGAGAAACGGTGCAGCTACGACAAACTTTCGCAGATTCTTATCGACTAGCATCTTTGCTATTTTGTACCGTCCACTCGTCGACGTCGACTTATACACGCAGCTCATCGAGCATAGCCAAACACATCCACCAGTCTCCAAACATACGCAGATGTTGAATCAATATGTCAACCTTATCCATATCTCCTCTTGGCGCTCTAAATCCAAACGAAATAAACCGGTCATATCAAGTAATTACCGCGCCATTGCCAATCCAGAACTCAAAACCTTTGATCTGGTCCACAGGACTTGAGAGTCCCGACAATTATGGCAATGGCGTGAAGAAAGCCCACGTAATTATCGTGGGTGCCGGGATTTCCGGTTTACGTGCAGCATCGGTCCTACAACGACATGGAGTTGGTGTAACAATCTTGGAAGGACGGCCAGATCGCATCGGTGGTCGAATCCACACCAGTCGCAAATCTCCAAACGGGAAAGCTCGAGACATTGGTAAATACACCTGACCTAATAGGCAGAACAATATCTTCCGTTGTGGGTGGTTGGGACTACGGTCTTGACCACACAATGTGGGTTGTTTATCCTTTCCCCCGGCAAAAGTGTGCTTACTATATATACAGGTGCTGCATGGATGCATGAAACTTCGCAGAACAAATTGGTTCAGTTGATCAAGAAGCTCGATATCGAGTACTATTATGATGACGGTACACCTCTGTACTTTACCAAGGAGGGAAGAGCAGGATCTCAATTCAAGGCGAAGAAAGTCGCTGATGAATTTGCTGACTACTGTGAGCACTACTTTGAAACTCATCCTCATGCTCCTGATCGCTCTGTGAAAGAGTTCATTCATGAATTCGTAGAGAATCATCCTTTGATCACTAACAGTGAACGCAAATGGGCTCCCCAAGCCATTCGTGAGGTAGAGCTTGTGAGATATCCCAATGCTCCAAATTATGACGCAAAACTAACTTTATAATTGTAGTGGATCGGTACATCCATCGAAGAAGCTTCTTCTAAATACTTGAGCTACTTCGTAACCGAGAGAAATCTATACATGAAGGGTGGATATGATAAGATAGTTAATTGGGCTGCCAAACCTCTTCAGAAGGACCCCGAGACAATCAGATTGGGCGAAATTGTCAAGAATATCCAATGGGGCGAGAGCGACAACTCTATAGTGGTTGAGACATTGAATGGTGACAAAAAGTCCACTTTCAAAGCTGATGCCGTTGTTGTCACAGCACCTCTTGGTTGTTTGAGAAAGAAGATGATCAACTTCGAGCCAGCTCTTCCCGAAGATATTCAGGAGGGTATTGACAGCTTTTCCTATGGAGCCCTTGGAAAAGTTTTCGTCGAATTCGAAGAAGTGTTCTGGCCAAAGGACAATGATCAATTCATCTACTACCCGTCCCCTCTTCCAGAGGGTACTCCAATTGATGAGTGAGCAAAGTCTTTCCCCATATTATCCATTGCTGAGACTAATTTCAAATAGATCTTCGATTTTGTCATATGCCACTGTGACTTCCAATTGTTGGATCATGTCCGGCACTAAGGAGCTCTGCATCCAAATCGCCGAACCTCTTACCCAGCGTGTCGAAGCCATGACCTCAACTAAGGACATATATGCCTTTTTTGAGCCACTGTTCAAACTCATGCGTACAGAGCCCTACAAGGATCTTCCCGACCTCCTCAATCTCGAGACCACCCATTGGACCCAAGACCCTCTCGCAGGATTTGGATCCTATTCCGTCGAGAAAACCGGCGACGAATCCGAGATCTTAATCGAAGCCCTCGAAAATCACAATCGTAGCCGTCTTCAATTCGCCGGTGAACATTGCACCATCGTCGGAAACGGTTGCGTTCACGGAGCTTTCGAGACGGGAGAGGTTGCGGCTAGAAACCTCTTGGAAACACTCGGAGTGGCATATGATGGGAATGATACTACGGCCCGCAGTGTCTCCCCTTGAACGTAAACGTTTCTCGTGTCTAAGAGGTGAGATGAGATGAGAGTGATGACTTGAACTTGCTACGTATTCCTTAAATGGCTTTCGTGAGACTCGTTAGTTTTTGACTTTGTGCGTTTTTGATTTATTCGATCTTTAGTTTTTGCTCTTTTTCATAGCTATATCATTGTTGCTACAGTCATTACCGTTATCATAGCTATGGCTATCATATTTGCTATTACCTACTCAAATCAACATATACATCGCGATATTACTTGTCCCGCTTTGCGACAAAAGATCGAATGTGAGTTGGCGCGTCTGCTTTGACTTTGTGTCTTGAGATTGAGATGCTCAGCAGAGTTGGTACTTGCCTCATTCCGTTTTCATAGCATGATTGTCTGCTCGATGTCTTGTTCTCGTATCTCGCTTCCACAACACTATCGTATGAATATTCGACTGCATTTGGGAAACTTCTTTTGTGACCCCGTTATAAAGTAAAAGTGCTATATCTCTACCACGCTAGATTTTACCTCGAGGCCATACGTCCATAGCATTATCATTTCTCCCGCCCAAGACGTAGCCATCACATAAGATTTCCGGTCTTCAAATCCGAATCAATCATCTCGCAAACTTCACACCAATACAATTACTTTCCAAACTCCTCGTGTAAGATCTAACATTCATAACAGTACACCTAACCATCGGTACAAATTTCTGCTTGGTAAAATGCTATTGATGGATAGAGCGAATTTTAATTGATGATCGATTTCACTGAAGAAATTTATTTCATACCTCCTTCCTTCTCTTCGGTGAGATATAAATTTTGAGAAATAGTAATTATGTTCTGAAAGATTAGCCTGCACTTATTACTGCTATATATCGTAGGGAGCTGTTCGGGAGCGGGAACTGAGTGGGAGATGAGTGAGTCTATACTTACTTGTTTGAGAGATGAGGATGGGATGGAGTTTGTGAGAACAGAATACAACGTGGTAGATTCATATTTCATGTAAAGAGAAATGTTGATTACTGGATTTGATTTAGCATTTGCATGGGAGAGGGCTGGTTATGCAGTTGTAGATGGAGGAGGTGTTGGTTGTTGGGTAGATTTAAAGAAAGTTATTGTGTAGTTAATTAACTATTTGTGAAAGATTGAATTTTTACATTATCTTCCCCTAGGTGATTGATTTATCTCATATACATGCAGGCACACATACATCATATCATTAAATTCGTACGACAATTACATAGATTGCAATTATCTTTATTTTCCATCCACTTCGCTTAAATTCTCTTCAAGACCTTGTTCATAGATATCTCTAAGGCAATTCCAAAAACAACTTCAACAACTTGGGATAATTTGGGGTTCCCAATCCGGTCGCTGGGTCCCATCCCTCTACCGCTGCAAATCCCTCTGTTCCACACCCAACGTTTGTTCCATTAACGATATCATTCATCGCTCCTGGGTTTTTATAAAGGGTTGGGTTGACGAATCCAATTGGACCCTTGCCCTTTGCGAATCTCTCTTCGTTGATCAACGTAAAGACCGATGCGAAGAGTGGAGATGCAAGACTCGAGCCATACCAATGGTAATCGAGACCACTGGTGTACGCTCTAAATTCTGCGCCGTTGGCGGCAATATCTGGGTAACCACGTCCGATACGGTTGTAGATACCCTTTGTTGTGTTGACGTCGACTTCGAGTTCTGAGTAATATGGATATGTGAGTTTAGCCGTTTTGAAGTATTTTTCTACTGCATGTTTTTGGTAGGATGGGATGGGGAAATAGTTGGAGAAACCGCCTGCGCTGGTAAAGTTTGAGGCGCTACCACCGAGATCGACGTGCATGACAGATTCGGCATCGTTGACAGTTTGGTCGGCGTAGAGCATGGTTCCGCCTACAGAAGTGATATATGGGCAGTTGCCTGGGTATTGGGGGTTGAAGATTGTGCCTTCGGGGCCCAGACATCCATTTGCATCGCCATCCCCAGGGAAGGAAGCGACTCCATAATCACCGGATGCAGTAAGAATCGAGTGGCCTTGAAGACCGAGTTTCATAAATTCGTTGCATTGACGTTTTGTATAGGCAATTGGAAGATCGGCTTCGGCCTGACCATAGGATGCGGAAATGACCTTAGTAGGTTTGAAGATTCCGCATTGGCGTGTTCCGTTGTATCCACCAGGTTGGGGATTAGGATAAACTGGGTCGATTGATGGGTTATCTCCAGTCTCTCCATATGCACTATAGCTGCAGTAGGACTAAAATAAGGTTAGCGATGGTTCCATTGTAGAAGTTGGACAACTTACTCCGTCAAGTGCATCGAGGAAGGTGTTGAACAAGTTGGTTGTGGCAACCTCTTCTGGTTCGTAGATTTGATCGTCCACTTGGTAGAGAGTGACAGTCTGGGGATAGAGAAGAGCAAATGCCATATCAATATCGATATCAGACTCGCCTTCATTTAGTTCACTGTAGTCCGGTACGGAGAAATTTGCACCATCAATGAGTGCCGGAATTGGGTAGGTTCCTTGAGGAACCCAAGGAGCGTACTCGGCATAAAAGAGATCGAGATCTGACTTGGCAAAGTAATCTCCTTGCTCGTATAATCCGAGAGAGTTACCTGAAGCATTCAAGGTGGCAGTGGGGATTTTGTACATGGCCTTGATACAAGTAGGTGTCATGTTTGAACCACAACCTTGAAGGTCACTTGGAAGGTTGGCAGCTGAAGGCGGTGTCCATTCATAGGTCTGTGAAGGTGGACTGGTCTTTGCAAGACGATTCTTCCTCTTGGAAAGATAAGGTGTAGATCTCTTTGTTTTCACGCTCCTTTTCTTGACGGGTGAAAGCTTGACACCAGGCGTGATGTAATCAATGTGTGGTACTAGATGCTCCGGAAGATGGTATCTTGAAGTCAAGTTAGTAAAGAAAATACTTCAAATGTAGAATGGACAATCGTACTCATCACATCCGACTCGAACACTTGAACTAAGCTTATGTTCGTGTTCGTGGAACTCAGCTTTAAGTAAACGTTCGGCTTCTTCAACTGAAGCATCAAATGCTAACCACCCTTTATTTTCATAATGAGAGATTCGAGAATCATGAATTCCGGACGAAGCAAGCCAAGTTTTGACCGACTTGAGGGTTTCTTCCGGAGGAGCGAACTTATCGTGGACTTCTTTTGGTGACCAATATCTACCATAATTGGCAGATTCTGGATCAGAACTAAAAGCTGTTAGCATCAATTGGTTCAATTGAATCTACTTCTTCAAGGCAAAATAAGTGGAAACTTACAGCTCCATAAGATATTCGTAGCCATTGTCAAGATTGGTTTGGGTCAAACCAATTCTCATTGGCACAATTGCACTTCCTTCCAATCGGGAACCCTTCACCCAATCCGATGGTGGTGCATTTCGCTTTTCGTGCACCACATGCTTAACTGAGGAGGGGGCCGCATTTGCAATTGCTGCAATGGCAAGAGATACAACAGATACTGGCACCAACATCTCGAAGTCTTGAAAGAGAAGAGAGAAGCGTGAAGAGCATCATGGTGGAAGAGCGGGAAATGGCCCTTTTAACCTGTCTGGTGACCGACCACTTGGTCGTATAATTTTGAGATGGACTCTCATCGTACATGATAACATGCAGTACCTCCTGCAGCTTCCCATGTTTGATATCGGATAAGAATGATAATGATGGATATCGTATATCGTACCGGTGTCTAATCAGGAAGGTAGTAGAGCGGGGAAATCATGGATCCCCATCTTTGCTACCACCTTGTCAAAGCATGATTGGCGGGATTGAACTTATTGTACCTGAATGAAAAGCTTATCATTTTAATGGAGAAGGGATGTGGTCCTGCACTGAAGCTTTCCTGCAGTAGCTGAGCCAAGATACTAGAAAAGCTTTCATTCTCCGAAGCTTGATCTTTGCCGTGTACCGATTTAAATTACACGATTCTTGGCTGTAAGCAGACACAAAGGTGCAACGGCAATGGCAAGATCAGGATAGTCGTGATATGGCCGCGCGTCATCATGATGATGGGTGAGATAATAATCCTCTGCGCGAAGCTCACCAAGTTTGAAACAGATACTGAGAGAAGTCCTGCGAGAGTTACTTTGAACCAAATGGAAGGTCGTTCTCCCTCACCGTACGTAGCGAGCTTACTGTGAGAGCAGCAATTGATTTGCGATGAGACCACCAGCGGGGATTGAGTTGGAGCATAAGTCTTGTCACTCTCTTCATAACTCTTGATGGCAAAATCTATCGATTCTTGTCTATCGCTCAATCCAGGCAGTTGACATTCGGAACGAGTATTTGATTGTCCCACGAGTTGAAAACAGTTGAAAAGACCAGCACTCTATCGTCCGAAGCAGAACAATAAACAATATTGGACTGAACGTTCTTGAGCCACAGCCACAGTTACAGCCACAACCACACGCGAATAATATGAGTCGCTAGCACCGTGTCCGCAGATCGTGTAAGGTTGGTGACTTGCGCACACCAGAAAGAAATCAATCCCAATGCTACTATTGGATTGAAACATGCATTGGTGTCTTCCTCTTTTTTGGCGGGTAAAGATTTGAGGAGAGGGTGATGTACCTTTGCATTCTCAGGTCTCGAGACATCTGGACCGTCTCCAAGAAAAGTTCGAAGTGAAATATCGCGAAAGTTGCGGAATTCCACTCGTAAATACGGGTGAGAACGGAACAACGAAGACGTCGTGAGTCAATCTTTTTCTTGTACTATATGTCAGGAATCTGTATAAAAAAGGCCTCCGACCTTTATTATTATAGAGTAACAACTCTCGGAAAAGAAAAATAAGATGCCGCTTTCCATGTTGACTGTTTCGAAATTGCTTGTGCCAACAACTGTTGCGGGGTTGGGTATCATTTTATATCTTCAAGATCACCCGTTGTCGACTGCAAAGACGGCCACAATAACATCATATCAACAGTTGTCACCCTCATTTGCCAGGAGCTCGCAATCGTTCTCTTCGATAATTAACCCCAGGAACCATCTCAATATTGCAGATTCTTACAAAATTCGGTTATCTAAAACCGAAATTCGGAATAGGAGTGACGAAGAAATTTTGGCAACATTTACCCACGGATTCTTCACAGGTTGGGTTTTTACCCCCGAAAGATATCTCATAGCATCATTGGAATCTCTGGGTATGAAGTTTATACCTTGTGGGTATTCAAGTCAGTATAGTTTGCAATCTTCTATCAAGGATAATGCTCAAACGAAGACACAGGAATATCTCCAGGACCAACATTAGAATTAGAGTCATTATCCGACAAAACACTACCCCCAAAAGGTTCGCTTCTCTTTGGCGGTAATTTTATGGTTCTATTTACCAAGACCGATGGCGACACACGTCAAAATTCTCCCAGTTGCGTTGAGATTGGATATGGAGATGACCGGAAGCAATTTTCGGGAATGCATAGTTTTGAGCTCATTCATGAAAGGGATGGAGCGATAATCTGGTATTCCAGTGTATCATGCAACCCAACCGTTAATAAGAGACCATTTCCAGATTGGGTATTTACTTTCCATAGATGGTACGCAAGAACCTTGTTTCGGGATGGAGTTGCGGCAATTTTGGCGACAGGATGAATGGAAGGGTATCAATTGCAAACAGCACCTGGTTTGCAAGAAAGGGAAGGGACAACCCACCAGCATGTATTAATCCTGCAAGCCTCATCAGATCCACGATATATCTATTGTCTAGGCAGTCACTCTTCAATTTCAATCACATGAGGAATTTTCTCCTCTGTCCTCTCAGCAAGCACGAAATCATACCGTATTGCACAACACAAGAAATCTGCAAGAGCGATCTTATTCACCGCGATAGGCTTCTTATTTGTTCAAAGTCCTATACACACATCATCTCCCTTTCAAGCCCTATATAAAATCCTTATGACACCCTATATATACTGGATAGTGAAGTCATTTTTATATATCATTCACAAAATCACTCGAACCCAACCTAATCACACACCTAACCATACATCATCATCCTCTCAGAAAAAGCAATTATCAAAATCATGACAGTAACAACTTCAACCTCACCTACCCAAAAGGTCCTCGATACGTTTTGGGGTGATAAGCTCTCATCTGATCAAAAAATCACCGGACGTGAGCTTGATGAGGTCTCATTTCAAAAACATTCATTTTTTACTAATTGACCACTTTCAGCGCCCAATGTTCTTCCTAATAACATCTTCGAACGTCTGATCGGCGAACTCAATCCAAGAAGTATACTTTCTGGATGTGGAATCAATACTTCATACGATGCAGCTGTGAAACAATGCGAAGCCAAGGTGGCAGCCATTGTAGCAGAATGCCAACACAACAACACCAAATACAGTGACAATGAATTTAACCTCGATGATATGGAGTATTGCATCAGACCTCTTACGGTTACGGAATCAGACACAGTGATTGGAGGAGGGCGTACAAAATTGAGGTCTTCGAAGAAGTCCATGACTACGCGGACAGTAATTACACGAACAGAAACCATGAAGCTGACTGCGACTAATAAAGTGCGAGAGCCCGCTTGTGCAAAGAGAATAAATGAGATCTTCGATGCCCCGCAATTCTTTACTGGTCATGGACCTCATTTACAAGATATACGACAGGAATCGGAAGGAGATTGTTGGTTCCTATCTTCTTTAGGATGTCTCGCTGTGGACGAAGCATATCCACAACTCATTAACAAACTTTGTCCGAAAGGAGCACGAAATGAGAAAATTGGAGTTTATGGATTTGTGTTCTATCGTGATGGAGAGTGGGTGCCAGAGATCGTTGATGATAAACTATACCTCACCAACCCCGATTACGATGATTGCGATGATAGAAGATCTGTGTGGGATCGTTCTCATGGAAGACTTGATCCGGAAGCTTCTCGCGCTGACTACAAGAAGACTTTTCAAGTCGGCTCGGATGCACTGTTTTTTGGCTCTTGCGCTCATCCAAACGAAACTTGGGTACCACTAATGGAGAAGGCGTTTGCCAAAATACATGGCGATTATAATTCAATCGGTGGGGGCTGGCCAGGGTGAGTGCCACTGCACTACAATTATTCCAGATATATGACACTGATCAATTGCTAGTGAGGGTGTCGAAGATCTTACTGGTGGTGTTACTACCAAATTTATTACTGCTGAAATTCT
>JAHXJK010000096.1:0-119189 GCA_019395245.1 Botrytis pseudocinerea
AAAATTTATTTATTATAATAGAATCTTATTATATATTTAGGTTTCTAAAAAAAAAAAGGATTTTGTAAATTCTTTCATCTACTATAAGTAGGGGAAATCGGATTCGAAAAAAAGTACTCTTATATTATAATACAATAATAAATTGTAAAGCTATTGAATTCCAAAATAGAAATATAAATATTACAGATAATTAAAGTAATTGATTTTATTACAAAAGTTAATAAGATTTTTTATATATATATAGAATTTATATAATTTGATAATAGATATTTTATTATAAAAAGGATATTGGAAATCATATATATAAATATATATTTAATATATATGTGGTATATATATACTATTATATTAGATTCTTTTTCTAAGTTTTCCATTTTATATACAATAAGAAATTATACAATATATACTCTATTGATATAGTAATATATACAACTTGCTGTCTACTTCTGACAAGTTTAATAAAAAATATATCGATTATATTTTAGCGAAGGATATTAATAGTGCTCTTAAAATCTGGGAAAATTTCTGATTTACTTATATAAATAACTATCTAGGTATATATCGCCTTAACATTATCTATATCTATATAACAAAAAAGCAAAGCCTTTATCAAATTTATTAGCTTTTAATATTTAAATGAATTTGTTTAATTGATATTATATTCCCTTTTAATTCAAATAAACTTATTCTTGAAATATTTATATAAATTCTTTAAGCAAATTGTTTTGTAATTGTAATAACTTTTATATATATTTGAATTGAAACGATCAAAATAATTCAAAGGTTTATTTAATATAAGGTATTTAAAATAAAGAAGGCAAATAGAAGAATTTATAAGATCAAATCTAAAATTGATTCAAAAAGTAATTGAAATCTAAATTTTTAAATAACTTATTGAAATAGTGCTTTCCTTTTTTTCTTTTTTTTTAATAAGAATATTTTATCCTTATTATAACTTGAACCGGATTTATCAAAATCTGTAATACAAAAAGAATACCAGCCAATAGAATTAATTATCTTTTCTAAAAAATAATTAATATTAAATAAGTATACCTTTTTATTAAAATTATTCTCAAGGGAAATAAAATTGCTATCGATAGGAATTTCATATTAAAAAAAGATAGAAATATTTTCCTTATTATTATTATTATTATTATTCTCCTTATTCTTATTATCTTCAAAATCCTTATCATTTTTATAAATATTAACAGAAAAAATGATATATAAAAATTAGAATCAAAATTATTTGAATTTGAATATAAAAGGATTGAGATTATTTATTGTAAGGGGATTGCTGTTTAAGGATTTCGAAGTATATCAAAGTATAAAACAAGAGGAAAATGAAATCGAGGAAGATTACTATCTATTTGATTTCTGTAAAGTAAGAAGTTAGTATCAATTAATAAAAGCTGAAGGCTAATAAGAGGACTTATTACCATTACACTAATGAAAAAAAAATAACTTAAAAAATATAATTATAAAAAGGGATAAAATATAAAAGAAAAATATTGATATAAAAATAATAAATTATTAATTCAAAATAGAAAAGAAAAATCGATTATTATATATCTACAAAAAGATTTATAAGTCAACCAATCTCCATCATTATTTATTATATTAGCATCACAAATCCTTTAAATTTTATAACAATGAAAATCACAAATATTTATACAAAAGAAAAAGAATTCGAATATACCCAAATTTGTTATATTTTGATTAAATTAAAATCGATAGTTATATATAAATATAGCAATATTTATAAAAAATAAGGATTGAAAATAATATATATAATAAACAAAGTTGGATTGAATATATATAAATAGAAATGCTATATTTATATATAGATTTATAATATAATATAATAAACAATAAACCTTTTTTAGAGATAATAAATAACTATATCAATTTGCAATATTGATTGTACTTTATATTATAAGGGAATTATTATAATAGAATTACAAATAGAATTAGATATAACAATTTTAAATCTTATTTCTATATTTCGATATACCAGATCTATAAAAGTAGAAGATATATAGAAAATATAAGATCTCGAAACAATATTGACCGAATCTGAAGATCACACTTATATAAAATATTATATAACATAAAATAAAACCGGGCCCTATTGACCCCAATAAAGGCCCTACAGATATTCAAAATCCATATATATATACTACCCTCCAGGCAATATATGGAGAGGATAGACTGAACTAGTTGAATAGAACTCTTCTTATAATACTACGTGATTCACCACAATACACTTAACACTTCTAATAATACTAATTCGAATAAGAATATATAGAATACTAAATGAATATTTATTATATCTAATAATTTTAATTAATAATTAACCATTTTTATTACTTTATTAATCTTAAATAATTCTAATTTTCTATAATTGAATTTATTATAATAAATAAATTTTATTCCTTTTTTTAAATGTAGATTCTATATTACATTTTGTATTATAATATATTATTATTTTGAAAGATATAAGTTTTAAATCAAAAACTAATTATTTTTAAAAATATTTTAATTGTTTGATTTATATCATTATTAATTTAGTATTGACGTTTTATAATATTAGGACTTTATAAACTTATAAATTAAATCCAAAATTTATTTATATTAAGATGATTTTTGTAATTTCTATTTTTAATGTATTATATGTAAATTATATTATAAATAATAGTTCTATTTAACTGTTTTATTAGTAATTTATATAGTATTTAAAATATATTTTTATTATTTAATTAGTTTTTTTATTTGATTATTTATTTATAAATGAAAAGATATTGATAATTTTTTTTGATATTTATAAATATTAATAATATAATTTAGAATTTCAAAATAAAAAGTTTATTTTGATTTGAGATTATTTTATTTAATATTTTGTATATATTTATTATAATTCTAAGAAATATATATATTAGTTATTTAATATGCTATATTTTTTTGAATGATATTATATACATAAATTTTGTTAGTTTATTTATTATATTGAGTATTATATTATATTTAATGTCTAAAATAAAATTCTTTGAAAATAATAATTTAATTATGAAGTTTTATATAATGAATTTCTATAATTGAGAAGGTGTATTTAAAATTAGAAGTTGATTATATAAAGTATATTATAACGATTTATTTTATATATAGATATTACAATTTCTAATAATTTCTTTAACTAAAGGTAACTAGATATCAGTGATTTGCACTTTGTTTTCCGCAGTTTCCTTTTACTGTTTTATGCGGCCATTCTACTTATTTGATCATTTATCCTCAAGCCATTATAAATTTAATAAGCGTAGGGTTTTGCTGCTTTACAGATACTTTGCGATAACATACTTGTTCAATTCCCAATCATGAGGCGGGCTGGCAAGCTTGGCGATCGAAGTCAAGCGTTCTTGGTGCTTCTTGGCAACAACGACGCGTCGTTGCGCAGATTCGCTAGCTTTTCATTCAGCAGACCAGAAGGCTATCCAGGACTTCCAACTTCACATTACGGGGTAAATATTTGACATATGGGTGCTGGGAGTCGGAAGCATCGAAGTCATATAGCTGCATCGTATCTGCTACTTGTCTAGCAAGGTCCATTGTCCAGATTCTATGCACATGAAATTAGATATTGAAGCTCTGAAAGATACACAACATCAGAGTTGAAAATATGGCCATGCTCGGTGCCAGTTACAAGATCTGAAATCCGATAATTCGTATTCATCAGAAGAATTGATGGGTATATCAGATAGTCTAGGCCATCTTTCCAGAGGTAATACTGTAGAGTGAGTCTTCCCATTTTCCAGCACAACTTTCTTGCGTCACGTACAATTGTTGTACTCGCCGAATAGAGGCGTTAATGTTCTGAGCTAACAGGTAGCCGGGTTGTTCGATTGCTGCAACGTAATTGGAATTTTATTGAGAGTCTTTTGGGTAAAAATGAAAATTTTACACGCTGCTTTCGAAGAGGTTCAAGCTGAAGGAAGAAAGAGAGCCTTCACCTAGATTCTAACCACAATTTCCGAATTCATAGTAACAGTTGCTTCGCCCTACTATAAGTTAGTTTCTTGACACATGATGAAAATCATTTCGTTCATCATATTGATACGATAGATGCTTCGCCGCACGATTCGAATCACTTCAGTTAGCCAGCCAACCGCATCTGTCGTATGAATCATCTTCGCTCGCAATCGTGCGGGCAAAATGGCTGTGAGGCAAAGCATTAAACCCCGGGGGCATTTTGAAAAGCGAAATGAACGTCGAAGAACCCCCTTGACTTTATCTTATCGAGGTACATGCTATTTCCCTTCCCATTAAGGAAGACTACAATGGCGCATGTTACTTTATATACTCCTTGTGGCGCCAATACTCTGTGTTCCTGGCCATGCTTTAATCTTTTCTAATATCCGGTAGGTTGATTTTTTTAAAGGTTTCGAGTCAAAATGGGTAGCTCCAAAATGACTACCTTTTCGGACAAAGACGTTGGTATCACTGACTTGGAAAACGGCTCTGTTCCCGAAGCTACATCGAAGATAGAATCTTCAAGCGGATAAAGTCTACCGAGCATAAACCAACCGTGCCGAGACAAGAGATCACGTATATCGAAGGATGAAGATTCCATCTCCTAGGTTTTGCGTGAGTGAAGCGAACCATCTTCAAAGGAAAAATTGTTCTGATGAATGCAATACAATATAGGATTGGGTTGTGCGTATTTCTTGTAAACATGGAAGTCTCCATTGTGAGCACCTCACTCGTAACCATGACCAACGAGTTTCACGGTTTCGATGAATCCACTTGGGTTATAACGGCATATCTTGCCACTTGCACAGGTGAGTTAAATTTCTTAGCACTTATTCAAGAAAATGCACACCTCGTATTCGCCATTCAAATGGTTCTAAACAATGAGAGAATGAACATTCCCCTCCGTACACCATGGATAATGACATTTTGGCTTCTAGGATTTCTGATCATATGGGGAAGACTCAATGGTGTGTTTGGTCGAAAATTGACCTATGTCGCAACAAACTTCATATTCCTCGCCTTTTCAGCTGCCTGTGGAGCGGCTCAATCTATGTTACAATTTTAGGTCTTCACTATCCCTTACCAGCAGTAACTGTGGGCATCCACTTATACCAACTATCTTTGATTTAGGATCATCTGTCGTACATTTCAAGGCCTAGGTGCCTCTGGTGCACTTTCTGTCTCGTTAAAAATATTTTACGAATTTATCCCACCACTAAAATACCCATTGTACGGGAGTTTTATTTCCATGCTGAGTACTGTTGGTGCTCTTATTGGTCCCTTGGTAGGTGGTGCAATTGATACCACTTCTACGTGGAGATGGGTATTCTTTTTGAAGTACCCATTGTATAACCACTTTACTTCACTTCAGTAATATTAAGAGCAGTGTTCTTTTGAACAACGATCATACTTGGATTGTTTATCTTTTTGCTTCCCGGAAAATTCCCATATCACGGATCATCTACATCGCCAGCGAGTGTCCCCTGGCAACCTTTTCTGAAAAGGGTTGATTTCGTAGGCGCTTTCTTACTTTTAATTGCTTCAGTCCTTGTCATCACAGCATTACTCGAGGTCTCCACGGTCTTCACATGGTCTTCAGCTGCCACTGTATATCTCTTGACAATATCCGGTTTGATTTGGATAGGATTTATCATGTGGGAGTTGGTTGTCGGAAACAGCAAGGGCATTTAAGAACCAATGTTCCCTCGAGTTTTACTCGTGAATCGAACATGGATGGGAATAGCTTTGTAAGTCATACAGATGATCACATGGTGAATTCAAACTGGATTGGCATGTAAGATCCGATGGCTGACAATTATCTAACCGTCAAGGATATCCTTCCTCGTCGGTATTCCATCTCAAATCATTACCATTGAAATTTCCCAGAAAGCACAAGCCGTGTACGGAGACTCCCCTTGGCAAGCCGGATATCGACTAATAGCTTACACCCTTGCTGTTGCTGTTGGCAGTATTGTCGTAAATACGATTATTGGCATAACCAAAATACCTCCTATTTATCTCTTATTCTGTGGTACTGCCTGAAAAATGCTTGGCGTTGGACTATTACTGACAGTCCGGGCCTCTGGAATCATTCCTGGACAAATTCATTTTTTCGAGGCACTTATCGCTTTTGGGGTTGGCAGCTCTTTTGCCATACTTCTGGTATTAAATCTGCATTGCATTGAGAGACAATGTATCGGTACTTTTGATCTTAACCCACGCATAATTCCCTCTTAAAAACGATAAGCCTTTAACATGTGCTATGTTCTAGCCATTGCCTCCGGTGCAGTCGTCCAATTCCGTATGATAGGAAGCACACTCGGTCTAGCGTCCGTTACCACAGCTCTCAACAATCACCTATCAGACCATCTGCCAAAGATTCTCAATGATACTCAACTCGAAAGTGTTCTATCATCTACTTCTGTAATATCTTCTCTGGAAGAACCTTTGAAAGCTCAGGTACAAGAGGTGTTTGGACAGGGGTACGATTTGCAATTAAAGATTCTGATCGGATTTACGGCAGCGCAATTCTTGACTTTGTTACTGAATTGGAACTGGAAGAAATCACAGATGAGTATACATAAGAGTGAGGGGCATTAGGATGTGAGGATTAGCTAGGCTGCTAATGAGTCGCCATATTCATGCTTCTCATAGTACATGAGAAGATGCATTTTGTAACCATCAATAAGCAGCCAGGGAGGGACCTGGGGAATGAGGAAAGTTCATCTGAATTCCTGATGTATAAAATATGAGGCCTGATGAGACTAATGGGAGATTTATATACCCCGTAAATAGCTGATACCATTAGTATTACCTTAGTTGCGATTAAAAAGTCTTTATAATAGGTGTAATATAATGTAAATACAATGTATTATATTGTATCTCTTCATTTTAGATTCAGAGTTATAAGAATTGCATGTAATGTATTTACGCACTGAAATATATATCTAATTTTGTAGAACTGGATATAACAAATACGTTATTAGAACGGGCTTGTGGTTTAGTGATATAAAACCACACTTACTTGAATATGACATTCGTTGTGAATGCTGCTTGAAAAAATGGTGAACTCGGACTCCGTAAACAGGACTCGATCCCGAAAATCGTATTTTGAAATACGGTATTTTATAAAATCTGATGTTGGAATTCCGTAACCTTAATACCAGGATTAATTCGTACTAAACTGAAATAGGAGTTCGTAAACAGGCATTCGAATCCGCAGCAAGGCTTTCTTTCACTGTCAAGCTGTAAAAGGAAGTTCGTAAACCGTCATTAGGCATTTTTGTCAGTTGAGCTGAAAAATAGGGTTTCATAATCGAAGCCTGGCCCTAATCCATAGGGTAGGAAACGAACTGATTTATTCTTATAGATAGCTGATAGGTACCTACTGGGTAATAACGACCAATCCCTGAAAGGGTCAAATGAAATATTGGACCAACGAAAGCTTCTAGAAGATACCCGCGGTATCAAACAAATACTTATGATTGGATACTAAATCCAACAGCTTCTTGTTGTCAGTTGGTTGCGACTTGTATAGGGCTTATTAGGACAAATCATCTGCAAATAAGTCCAAGATATCAAACCTATATTCATTCCTCTACCTCATACCTTTGTTCAAATCGAGGATTTGGACTTTTTCATTTTTTCCTAGTATCAGCATTCTACAGGCTAGCATTAATTTCTGGAACAACTTGGTTCACTTCCACCGAATGATTGAGCAGTTTGAAATGTCATCTTATCGGTGCTACTTTTAATTTGCTTGATAGTGGTGATACAGATTAAGGTGTTCTTGCCAATCCAAGAAGAAAAGGGGATGGTGCGAAAAGACTGTCTGCCAAAATAAAGCTAAGGGTTGGTAGAGACGGCAACGCCAATATGGACAAGCCCAGGGAGATCAAAATCAACGAGATATTTAGGGTGACCTTGCCAGACAAATACCAAGAGAATCAACAGAAACTCCAAACCTTCTAATTGCATTTTGAGATGTACTTCAAGTTCAACGAATAAATAATCACTATCATAACCTCCAAGAGTGTCTGCCCCACATCCTGCCTTAAAAATAAAGTCGCCAAATGGACCCAATCTTTTTTGCGTGATAACTTCGAACATGATGCACCAGGGAAAAGCAAGAAGAACCACAGAAGCATCTCTTTTTCCGACGGTACCCAAGCCAATACTCATATTCAATTAGTAAGCCCCCTATTCCTGTTTCGTATTGAACTCTACCAACCAGCCCCTGCCCTTTCTTAATCATGCAATTCTGCTATATGCGGCTTTTCCATGTCCGTAACCGCCAGCCTAAGGCTCAAGACCTAAACATCTACCAGCAACAGCAGCAGAAGCTCGTCGATAAGAGGGTGGGTCTCTTTAAAAGAGAGCATTATGGTAAGATCTACGGACTCTGAATATAATTAAAACATCACTTTTAGGGTTGTAAGTCAGTACGACGTACAGGTAGAAATTCGACTTCATCAGCCGTGAGACAAGTTTTTAGATACTGTTATAAAGAATAGGAATGTAAGGAGTGGTGAAACTAAAAGTCGTTTGCGAAGTTGATTTTCCTGGAATGAAGGCTGCTGAAGTAAGATAGGAAATTCCTGGTATATGTCAAAAGTCAGAGACTTAGAGATGAAGAAAGCAGTTTTGGCACCACTATGTAAAAAAGCAATAGATGGAGATTATTAATGGAAGCAATTCTACAAAATTGTATTGCAAAGATACCTAACATAATGAAAATGCATTCAATTTATCATGAGAATATCTGCTCGTCCTGTATCCACCAACCAAAGTCGTCCACAAGATTTCCATCTCTACTCTGATCCGTTGGCCTTTTATAATCCCCCTGCTCTGCACTCCAAATATGAGGTAGTTCCATACTCTTGAGTGACAACCTCTTGCCTCTTGTCACAACAGTACGGATAATATCACGATACTTGTAATTTTGAGAAGTTTCTCCATTCAATGTCAGCGTGGGAGGTACTTCTAATTTGAAGGAGAAACATTTCTTTCTGTTTGGAGGTACTACGTGGAAAGTATCAGTGGTCGGAAATAGTTGTTTGATATTGTATCCTGGACCAAGGATAACAACTGCGATGTACAACTCCTCATCCTCTTCGTTTTGAAACTCGTATCTTAATTTCTTGTCGTCTTGAGATTTGAAACTTGCTCGAAATGGCTTCGTATCCTGAGACTCATTTTGCAAGTCAAGGATCTGTCCAAATCGAAGCAAGTGCGCTAACACTATAGCTGACTCCCTTGCTCTCTCGTCGTTTTCTCCTCTGGCATTCCAACCACGTACAGGCCCTTGATGCCCTAATAGCTTCTCTGGTCCAAAGATGCTGATCTCACCATTCTCTTTTGCGCGTAACTCGAACCAATTAGCCTGAGAATTGTAATTCTTACTGTAATCTAACTCTGGGTTGAACAGATATCGGATGTTGCCAGAAATTCTCTTCTCAATTTCACTAAAAAGCTTCTCCTGGAACGTGAATCCCAGATTTCGATCAACGATAATGTTCAAGGGTTTCTCTGAGCTCCATCTCCACGGGAGAAGCTCAATGGTCTGCGGTTGTCCCTGGATGAATCCTCGTATGACCCTCGCTTTACTTTCGAAGTCGTTAACTTCAAACACTGAAACAATGACAGAGGATGTCGTCGAAGCCGTGATAAACTCAGCTCTGTCTTTAATGGCGTGCACCTTACCAACAGGGAGCTCGAGAATATCCCCCTGAAGTTTCCCGATTATTGGTAGAGCCGAAGATGGCTCATAATCCTTGAGGAATGCTAGCCTGTCTTGGCCAAAGCCCTGCGGCTTCTGTTGTAGCCCTCTTTTTACAAACTCGACAGTCGCATAGTCAAGAATGGCACGGTATGATGTTGGCAAATTTGACATATTTTCCAAGTACGTTTTGAGTACAAAGGTGAATGCTCCATAACTAGAACCGCCATGAAGAATCTCTGCTGCCTTTTCACTACTTTGACAAGCTGTCATCAACGTGAACTCCTTCGGATTGATATCCCAGGATATTGACAGGTCTCCATCACGGTGACCCGGTTTCCTCTGGGACCCTTGTATTGCAGCTTCGTCAGCGGGGAGATTTGGAGGCGGTGTCCAGTTTTCAGGTGATCGAAATAGGTTGTCAGTTCGCCAGGCCCCTCCCGAATAGCAACTGTCGAGGAGAACGACAACGCGAACACTCTTCTCATTGAATCGCTGCAGCCATTGGTTCAACTCCCATCCTCGAATCGCCGGGTTTCCACAGCAATAATCCGCAGTCATGAGTGATGGATCATTCGGGCGGCCATCAGATGGCGAGGAGGAGATCGTGCGCAAAGGTGCGCCGTGCCCGGAAAAGTGGAAAAAGAAAACATCTCCCGAGCCAGCCTTGTCGTAAATATTATCAAATGCCTTTCTGATATTAGAGTGCGTCGGCCATTCATCTTCTGGTTCGCTAGGGATGCTAGGATCAAGTTCGGATCTAGAGCTAGTAAGGACGACCGGTTCGGTGAACCCAAACTGGTTTTCAAGAAGAATTTGAATTTGCTTGACATCGTTGGTAGCACCTTGCAGGTGACTGAGAGACACTGAATTACCATTTTCGTACTTTCTCCCTTTTTTGTCTTAATAGAAGTCCACTCCAACAAGCAGAGCAAACCGTCTTGACACTGATAAAGAGGTCATAGTGTACAACCGATAAGTAGAAATGAGTGATCTATCTTATCATACTGTATATAACGTAGTTTAACATCGAGTGGCCCATATCATCGAGTGGCCCACTTCAAAATACACCAATATTAAGCTTTTTCTAATATTTATATTTTAATAACTAAACATTATTTCTGTAAAAGAAAAAGATATTAAATAATACTAAAAAATCAGTTTTTTAAAAATCTAGTTTTTATATAAATATTTCTATTATATTTTTAAAAAAATCGAAATTGTCACGATTTTCGTTACAAAAATATTATTTTAATAATAACTCATATATCAATTTGAATTTTCCAAAACAAATTAGATTTTTATAATATTTATATAATCAAATATTCTAATTTCAATTTTTTGAAAATTCTGTCAATAAATAAAGAAAGTGCACGGTTACGCACAGACGAATTTTGTATGTATTTTGAAGTGGGCCACTCGATGATATGGGCCACTCGGTGTTAAACTACGTTATATCTCTTAATGACATTCTGTGTTAATAATAAAGCCACAGATAACCCCTACGCTACTAATTCTGCTCAGCGAAAACTCAGGCAGATTTGCAAACGAGAGGTCTTCAGAGATATCTAATCTAGCTAATTATATCAATGTAACCTCAGCCCTGATGATTCTGTTGGTAATTGGCTGGTCTACTACGAATCACTTTACGGAATACCTACGCATCTGCTACAGGTGTTTCTGGTCCAAGCAAATCATTGGACAAAATAAATGCATAATATTGATTGCTCTCACCGAGAATGCAAAATGCGCCCGATCCTGCTGAATGTCTAATATAGGAAGGTCCAGAAGAGGTGGGGTAATACGAGAAGACGTGCATTTAATGCAACACACCATCACCTGCAGTTGAAAGCTGCAAGATCAATTAAACACTCTACTGGCTGTATGCAAGTTACAAGTCGAGAGCTTATTCCAATCGGTCAAAATAATCATAAAATGGTGATCGCCTGGCAGGGCATTTTCACCGAGTACGCTGGCTGTCTCCAATTAGCAATTGCAGCAGCATGCGAGGAGATTGACCAGAATATCACGCACGGTTCAAGAGCCTATTGCCAGGGGCACTTGACCCACTATACAAGAGATACTAGGCATGTAAAGTGCATAACGTGGTTCGTCAGTGTGTGCACCATATCAGCCTGTGTATCACAGGGCGGGTAGATGAGATTCGGGAACAAATAGATTCTGCTTGAACAACAATATATACAGGGATTATAATAGAACATAGCTGAAAGAGCTATGGTAAAGGGTCTTGAGCTGTGAATGTACATAGAATTTGAAAAGTGAGCTAGGCCGAATCTGGTGATAACACGCTTACTCAGCAGACACAGGCTAACCTGTGACTGCTGCCTACCCTGTGCCTACCGTAGGGTAGTTACCAACAAAGATAGGTACCTATCTTTTCTCAATCACTGATGCCTTATTCGGTTACCTTTATTCCTAGCTATCTTCAGATCGTATGGTTCCTATAGTGTTGGTTTCGTAGTTCACAACACCAAGGACTTGCATTTATCTTATAAAATTTAGAACATTTATTGGAAAATGGAATTATTATAATAGTTGTTCACAATAAAGGAGCAGGCCAGTGGAATGCATGTATTATTGACTATGTAGATTAATTGTACTAAGGTAAAATCTAACTACGAAGTGGAAGTGATATATGCACAGTAGCTTAGAGCATGTGCTACAACTTTCAACAATAGTTATTATAGAAATAATATTTTTGTAACGAAAATCGTAACAATTTCTACTTTCTTTATAAAATAATAGGAATTTTTATATAAATACTAGATTTATAAAAAGTTTATTTTCTATTATTATCTTTTATTCTTTTTTTTCTTCAAAATAATTGTCACGGCGCCAACTACATGTTCTGTAGTTGCATTCGTGCCTCAGGCATAGACCACTAGCGTGCCCTACTTCTTATAAGTAGGGCCTCACTCTTTCATAGCTCTTCTACCCTTATGGTACAATATAAGTCTTTACCTGTACCCTGACAATAATGATCAATTATTAAAATAAGAATATTGAAAAAGGCTTGATTTTGGTGTGTTTTCAAGTGGCCCACATGCTGATATGGCTCATATGCTGATGAATTACGATATTTGTTTCTCGCCTACGATAAAGATAGCAAAAACGACTATTAAAAACAAGCTTTGAAGAGTTTAATAGATTATAACTATCTGTTACAACGGATTAGTAACAGGCTGTAGAATCACTAACCTATAGGCTATAATGGTATTATAGGCCTCAGTGATTCAGCTGCGGTATACCGGGGGACACTAGGCACCCAAGGAAAGCCTCAGGCATGTATATAGTATTAGTCATAGGATACCCTAGAAACCTAGAACATAGTTCCCAGGACAGTAGGTCCTAGGAAAGACAGAACACAGTAAGCAAGAAGGCTTCACTAGGATTAGTAATGTCCCAGGGGATTAGCCCCAGGACAAAAGAATAAGCTAGGACACCAAGAGTCACGGGATTAGTGTCCCGTGATGGACAGCTCAGGAACGACAGCGCTCCAGGAGCGACCGGCTGTCCCAGCTGTCCAAGTAAGATGAAGATCTATATAAGGGAATGGGTTTCATTACAATGTAGAGCTTCGTGCTCAAGAACAATCATTAGTTTCATTACTATAGTTACGAGAATTGCAACCAGTTACAACCTATTGAATTCCTACTTGAAGTCTAGTTTAAACCACCTCGAGAGATCTCTAGACACTTCCACGTGACCCTAGAGGCAGCTCCCGTAACACTATCAAAATAAACTCGATATCTAAGAGTTTCATGTTGAATTATAAGTGAATGGGTTACTGACCCGCTATCTTATGCCGAGGCTTGTATTAGTGGGGCAACGACGTGATTCGCATCCTTCGTGTTACCCCATATATGCCCGCCAACATAATCACGAAAAAATTAAGGTTAACAGGGGTTTAAGCATTAGTATTGACAATAGCCAACCTTGAAATCTCCTTCCCATACTACGAGCAAAGATTTTGAGGATTTTCATTGGTATCTACGAAATTCTCTCGTCGTAACTCCAACCAATAATAAAACGCATTCCGAACCCCCCCTGTTGCAGAACACGGCTTTCAAAATCTATGATTACTGTTTATTGGTGAGATGTAGGCGTCTGCATGTCAATATCTATGTCACCCCGACCTTTTCATAAAGGTCAGAGATTAAAATTGGCACTGCTACCGATTCTGTTATACTTCTCCAAGTGATTTATCATCTACATATCCTCGAAAAATTATATCTACAACTTGCTTTGCGATACCCAAGAACATTTCACCGCCAAAGCGAAAATGGTGAAAACCTACGTCCTTGCCCCCAATTGGAGCATTGCCCCACCTCCAGAAGGCCCAATCCATCTCGGCGACATCCTCGACAGCCTCACCGATTTTGTGCCCGTCAACCGTACTGACAAACTCCCTATTCTTCCTCCTTACCTCAACCCTGTTGATATCAAATCCGGCTTCACAACTTCTCGCAGCCACCTTCTCTCTGGGGAGCTTGGCTTCTTCGCCAAAGTGATAGGCCTCGTAGGTATTGGCGGTGCCGCTGATATTTACTTCAAGAAAGACCGAAACGATATCCTCTCCTGCGAAACTTTAGAAACTATAACATTTGATCCTTCTCCCGCCTATATCGCTGAAAGTATGGCGTTATCAGACGTGCGAAAATTCATGCAAGGCGCGAAATTCAGAGTGCCCGTATACATGATCACAGGGCTGAAAATTGGGAAAGGAGCATCGCTGCAGAGCAACAATTCTAAAGAGAAAGGACTGAAAATGGACGGCGGTCTCAGTGCCTCAATGATCCCAGTGGAGGTTGGGTTGAGAGCGGGACTGGAGCTGAAGAAGATGGAGGGTGAGAGCTGGAAGCATTCAACTGATTTCATTGTTGCTTTTCGGGTGAAGAAGATCTGGTATAAGCGAGGGGAGGTGAAGAATGAATCGTATAATAAAAACGTGGTTATGCAAGGTAGCGTGCAGAAAGAAGTTGGAATGACGCTTTGGACCGATGATGATGTTGGGCTGAAGGATTTCTGTGCAGATGAGAGTTTGAGAATGGACACAGACATTGAGAACGGAGAAGCGATTAATTGGATTATCCCGAATATTGGCTTGGAATCGTCTGAGGTGCTTAAAAGAAAGGATACCTAAGGTAAAATTCATTACATCGATGTGAATATAAAATGTACAAGTGGTTGTTGGAATTGTGGAATGTATATGCTCTATTGTTGACGAAGACAGGGTTGTCTTTGGAATTTTAAATATTCTATAAATTGTGTATACTTATTGAAACTTTGAAAGTCTTTTGTGTCAACTATTCCCAGAAACTCTGACACTCATTACTAGTGCTGTAATAGAGAGTCACTTTGATATTAAATTGTTTAGGGTCGCTTAGTTATGTTAGTTTGTCACCAATTAACACTAAGTATCTGTAAATTTGTTTTTCAAAATAAATTATTCCTTCAGAGCTTGCTTAATCTTTGAAACGATTTCGTTTGGCATGGATTCCTTATCCCACATCTTTCTCCAAGGCGTAATAAATTGATAACCATCTCTGTCTTCTGACATTGCGATCAGGATTTTCTTCATTCCCGCCCTGCTGAAAGCTTCGTTGTGTTGCTCTTCTGTCAATAATTCTTTCTTCGTCATATGCTCAATAAATCGCAGTACATTGGCTGCAATTCCTACCGCTATAGGTGTCGAGTATGAAGTGCCCGTTAAACAATTTCCTTCTTCCAAATCTGAAGGAATTGCCACTCCAAGGGTAGTGAAGTTTTCACTCAACAGCTTTGGCGAAGGGTCCATGCCGCTCTTGTTTCCATCTCCATCCGACGCATGAATACAAAGCACCGTGTCCAGCTTCGCAGGAAACATTCTGCCTGAATGTCCGCCGCCGTTCGAAGCTGCGGCGAAAAAGATGACTCCACTGTTTTCGGCGTTCCGAATGGCTTTTTTGATATCGGTTTGATCGCTCGGAAAGGCAAAAGACATGTTGATAATATCAACATTAGATTCCAGTGCCCATTCGATTGCCTGTTGATCGTAAGCTTAAGACGCTTTTTGAGATAAGGCTACATGCCTTTACTACAGGGGTTTCTCCCTCTTCCTCCTGTCCTTTTGATATCTTTGCAATATAAAGGTCTGCTTCTGGAGCAATTTCAAGAATTAAGCGTGCTACATTCGTGCCGTGTCCAAAAGTATCACCATAATTATTCTGTGCTCCCACGAAAGACTTTTTCTCTTTGAAAGGGTTATCCCGCCCTGCCCTTCTATAACGGTGGCCGCGGAAGAATGCATCTTCCTCGTTGATTCCAGTATCGAGAATCGCAATACGGATTTTCCGCTCATTCGAAAGATTGTTGATATGGTCAATGTAAAATTCGTCTGCCAAGCTGAGAAAGTTACTGGCCCGAGACAAGCTGTAGAAAATTAGTGCTCCATAATGAGGAAGCTAATTTACTCATATAAGGAGTACTCACTGCACATCTCCTATGCTGTATTCAACCCTCCTTACGTCAAATATTGGGTTGCCTAGGGTAACAATTCCCTGTGGTGTAGCCGAATGGATGCATATTACACGGTCATAGGCGGCAGGGTAGCTTCGGCTCCCTTCACCTCCATCGTTGGAGGCCGAGGAGAATATTATGATCTTTTGATCGATGCAGGTTTGAATTTCACGATTCTCGTTCGTATCAGGATTATCGAAACCAAAGGAAAGAGAAATCATGTTCACTTTCCACTCTGTTCTCGCATGTTTTATTGCCTGATTTTAATAAGCCATAGCCTTCGCATACACAGACTCAGAAGATTCGTACCTTTGTGACCAAGTCTCTGTTCATAAATTCCGTGGTGTCTGTGACCTTGCCAATATATAATTCAACATTCGTAGTTAGTTGCAAGATAATACCAGCAATATACGTTCCGTGGCCGACTTTGTCAACTGTCGCATCACTATCTTCAATCCAAGATTTCGAGTCCCTGATGCGGCTTCTACCCACTTCTAGATGATTGTAATCTATTCCTGAGTCTATTATAGCAACCTTGATAACATTCGAACCATTTCTAGCCTCGATATCGTGTATTATGAGCAAGTTCTGGAATCTTTCCATCCATTCATCGGTCAGTCGATGGCTACTTTGGTCAGTGGATTCGGTTTTCATCTGTGACAGGGTGTTACTTGTACTCACCTTGCTTCCTCTCTCTGGACCTCATTCCCTCCAACCTGCAGCTCGCCGTCGGCAGCATTGTAGTTAGCAATTTTGTCATGTAAACCAATGCCATGTTGGATGGGAACGGGATCCTGGACCTGTCGTAATTCAAGACGTTGTTGGTCTGAGACAGTTATGGATGCCGATACTCCAAACCGGCAGTTGTGAGATACTGATGATGAGGCCCCTTTGGAAATCGAATCAAGTGACAGTTCAATCGGATCTGGAACATAGTTCTCAGGACACGATTTTGAGTAGAGTTGATACAGTGGAGCCACGACGTGAGTACGCAAGTTTGCGCGGACTTCCTTGGAGTTGCGACCAAGTTTTTCGACGTCTCCTTTGATGCAAAAGTCGATTACCTCCTTCAGTAGTTCCCTGATATTACTGCTGTACTCGTCTTTCCCAGGCTTCCCTTTTTTCTCAAGTTGCATCAGGAGGCCAGCGATGACCAGGTCTGCATCTTTGAGCAGGTTACCCTTATCATCACGGAAGTATCTCTGCATGCGATACCTATCGATTCCCTCGCCGCGGAGAATTTCCAGAAGAATGATTCCCAGAGAAAGAATTTTTGGGTAGATGTGAAGGCATGTAGATACCGATTTGTCATCTGTCTCGGACTCTGATGTGCAGGGAGTGGAGGAATCTTGTTTACCTGAGCCCATCTTGGCCGTAATAAAGGGCTTCTGCAGATACACTAGGATAGATTCATCTGCGATATTCCCCTCTTTCATGAAATGGATCGTGTCTTTTGACCAGGCCTCGGACATCCAGTGCGAGTCGTAAAATTGCCACACCGCTTTCGCGACCAGGTAAGAGAGTTTCACTCGTAAGGCATCGTCATCCTTTAGTTTCTTCTGAAAAATTAGGTTGCCTAGGGACATACTAGGTTCATTGACAAACATGGTGGATTGTGAATCATCTCTCTCCTTGATCAAGCTGCCTCTGGTACCTCTTAGGACAGTGTTACTGAGCGTCCGCTCCCGGGTGAGTTTGCAGAATTCCTCGGATGAAATATGGGAATGATCCGTGATACTTTTACTATATATTGTCAGAGAGAGTTTGGAAAAGATTCAGCCGGGATGTTCAGACTTATGGAGAATAACACTTATTTGAGTCTCCTTCCAGCGCCAGAAAGTATCTTTGTTGCCATGAAGATGCGAAATAAACAAACTAAACGGCACCGAATCCTTTGACGTCTTGACTTCAATGGGTGCCAATCCTACATTTGCGATGTACCTAGGGTCATCTGCCGAAGAACAAGCACATGCTTCTCCGAGAATGGAGTGAAGCTCTTGCACGTGCTCGGCCCAATCGGCATCTTTGATGCCTTCTGTTGGCAGGTCTGATAGGCACTCTCGTGATTTATCCCCCGTAAGCTCTCCCAAATTTTCTAACTCCGCCTGAAGTTTCTCCCTGCAAGACTTGGAACGGCCCCGAATGTCTCCTAAGTTTTTTATACATTTTATTGCGCGGTTTCGCTTTTCCAGCGGCAAGCAGCGGAAAATGGCCTCGAGATTGGAATAGGATGACCGACTGTATGTAGAAGGTTTCTTTCTCTGAAAATCAGGTGTGTCCTACATCGTATAATAGTTAACACTACAGCCCTCTTGAATCTATAGAGAATTGTGTAACCTTTGTCGCCTCTTCAAGCAGAGTGAGCAGGTTCAGGACTTGCTTCTCCTCCGAGGACCCTTTAGGACACCCACTAGCATGCCACTGCGTGATGCATTTTCCAACTTCGTCTAGATATTGCCCTAGGATAGCGAGGAAAGGGCGGGTTGTGCTCGGTGAAGGCTTCGTTAACGACTTGACGACCTTACGAAATGGTGGGAGAACTTTGAGAGCGAAGGATATCGCCAAAGAAGGAACGGGGGTGGAATTGTCTCTGGCCATGGGCATAAATTCAGAGCAGGAAGTTATTGAAACACGGTGCTTGGTGGTGGTGTCTTGGGGGTGGTGATAAAGTGGGGTTGGATATTTGGAGTACTGCAGGTCAGGGAAGAGTTAGCGAGGTGTTGCCGCATAGAAGTATCGCCGAGTCCCCAACCCCACCAAAACAAGTAATCCTAGTCTGAGTTCAGCCTCACCATTCTCGAATCTCAAGTATCTAGCACCAACAACGGCTATATTAAATCAGCAGGATAGCTGCGGCCTGGACAAATACTTCCACCCTCATTGATCGCCTACGGAGCGATTAGGCATTAGGCTGACTGCTAGACGGAGATGATAGGCGATACGATTTTAAACACTTCACAAATATGGCGTACGTCACGATGATACCCTCTGAAATAGCGAAGAGCGCAACTGCGTGTAAGAATTTATTGGATACGCATGCCCCGATGGAGCATACATGGATTCGGTCGGCGCAAGTCGACTTCAACCTTTGGTGCTCCGCTATCAAAGCCACATCACTTGACAAGTCGGGGATGGATCACAGATTGAGGAACTATCCAGATGCACGAGAGTCCATTTGCAATCTTCTCGATGCTTTGAAAACTTCTATTGAAGGAGCAGTGGGTATCTATAGTGGGATTGGTAAGCTTCTGGTCTCCAATAACAATTCTATAGCTAACTGTGAGACCTAAAGCGAAAGAATTTAAAGATGACAAGTCAGAAGACTCAGCAGATGATATTCCTGAGTTAGTGGATGCGAGTGATGCAGAAGCCCCTGCTTGGGAGGGGAAGTTGGAGGACTCGGATAGCACACAGGAAGCCGACGAAGTACAGTCTTCCTCGACAAAATCAGAGGCGTCATCCGATGAAGAATCTAAGAGTATTGAAGACAATGCTTTGAGCAACTCCGGTTCAAAGTCGAACAATAATTCGGTTCTTGAAGAATACATCTCATATGTCAGAACTATTCTAGACCAACTGACAAGAATATCCCTCACTATCCGGAGAGCCGGTGCCAAGTATCGGTTCGAGAAAGCAGACAAGGACTTGAGGGAGACCGAAGAAGTTAAAGCATTCCGTCAGCATCTCACAACAATCATCAACTCTAGATTTCCTGACGAAGACGCTAAGGGCTTGTCGGCCACAGAAAGGATGAAACGAGTCTATGATGACAGCAAATTCAGTCCCGTCAAATTGAAACTGATACGTGCAAATATCCTCCGTAGACACCGCATTAATTATCTCACTAAAGCACAAGCTCCTAGAACCCGCATTCCAATAGAGGCACCAAAGGAAGTCCAGGTGCAGAAGCCAAACAAGACTCCAGCTGCAGTGGATAACGCTCCTCCTACAAGCATTATACCTTCGAAAGTAAAAGAAAGCCAACCAGCCACCCCAATTACACCTCGAGTGCACGAGACGCCAGTTGAGAGGAGCCGCTCAATCTATACTGCCGCAGTAACAGCGACCGATATTGGCCCAAATTTCGATACTGCAGATCTATCCGTGAATAAGACGCCATCAAGTATAACCAGGATGACAAATATTGGGGAATCGCAGGTTTATCCGGGGTGTCCAAAGTACCAGCCAAATGGGACGCTAATCTGTCCGTACTGCAATGATGAACTGCCAGACTCGTATGTGAAGAATGAGCAAAGTTGGAAGTAGGTATCAGAGGCTAGTTTGCATTCCATTTACTGATATATTTCAGGGTACACATCGCCCGAGACATTCTCCCCTACTCATGCATTATGGAAGAATGCAGCAACAACGATGAGATGTACCTCAAGGCAGATCAACTGCTTGCGCATATGAGAGCGAAACACTCTTCAACGAAATGGACTTGCAATCCTTGCTCGATTAACACCAAACAGGCACCTGAATCCAATCAGTCCAACCCCCAAGTGCTAGTTTCCTTTGATAGTGCTGAAAGCTGGCAGGCCCACACAGAAAAAGAGCATGGGAACCTTGGATCAGCGCTCCAGCGAGATATTCTCACGGAACTCAGCAAGCGACAATTCATTGGCCCGCTGGAGTGTCCGCTGTGTAAAACTGAGCCCACAGGGCCTGGGACAGGCATCGATGAGCACATCTTGAAGCACTTGTACGAATTTGCGCTTCGAGCGCTTCCGGGGGATGCTGAGCCAGCGAATGAGAAAGATAGAGCTATTCAAGTCGCTCAAGAAGCTATTGATCTTACTCTGCAAGGCAATAACGACCAACCTAGGTGGCTAAACAATCTTGGAAACCGTCTCTTTAATCAATATTCCCTTACAAGTGAGAAACCCGATCTCGATAGAGCTATTGAAGTTACTCAAGAAGCTATTAATCTTACTCCTCGAAGTCATAGCAATCGACCTATACTACTAAACAATCTTGCAGACTATCTCTCTACAAAATACTCCCTTACAAGCGAGAAGGCCGATCTCGATAGAGCTAGTAAAGTCACTCAACACTCCCACAGACTTCCATCCCCAATTTCTCTACCAGTCTTTCACATGCATCTAGCTGGACAGCTCAACAATCTGGGAAATCGTCTTGGTGATAGATTCTCAAGAACTGGAAACCTGGATGATCTCAATCAAGCAATCCAAATGGGCAAACAAGCTGTTGAAGCTACCCCGAAAGATCATCCAGATCCTGGACAGCTTAGTAGTCTGGGAAATCATCTTCGTGATAGATTCAAACGAACCGGAAACATAGATGATCTTAACCAGGCTATCCAGATAGAAAAACAAGCTGTTCAAGCTACCCCCAAAGATCATCCAGATCTAATTATATGGCTCAACAATCTAGGAATTTATCTTAGTGATAGATTCTCAAGAACTGGAAACCTGGATGATCTCAACAAGGCTGTCCAGATGGGAGAACAAGCGATTGAAGCTACTCCTAAAGATCATCCAGATCTAGCTAAACAGCTTTACAATCTGGGAAATCATTTTGGTGATAGATTCTCAAGAACTGGAAATATTGATGATCTCAACCAAGCAATCAAGATGGGAGAACAAGCTGTTGAAACTACTCCCAAAGATCATCCAAATCTAGCTGCATTGCTCAACAATCTGGGAAATCATTTTAGTGATAGATTTTCAAGAACTGGAAATATTGATGATCTCAACCAAGCAATCCAGATGGGAGAACAAGCTGTTGAAGCTACCCCCAAAGATCATCCAGATCTAGCTGCATTGCTCAACAATCTGGGAAGTCGTCTTGGTATTAGATTTTTAAGAATTGGAAATATGGATGATCTCAATCAGGCAATCCAGATGGGAGAACAAGCTATTGAAACTACCCCGAAAGATCATCCAGATCTAGCTGCATTGCTCAACACTCTGGGAAGTCATTTGGTGATAGATTCTCAAGAACTGGAAATATTGATGATCTCAACCAAGCAATCAAGATGGGAGAACAAGCTGTTGAAACTACTCCCAAAGATCATCCAAATCTAGCTGCATTGCTCAACAATCTGGGAAATCATTTTAGTGATAGATTTTCAAGAATTGGAAATATTGATGATCTCAATCAGGCTATCCAGATGGGAGAACAAGCTGTTGAAACTACCCCCAAAGATCATCCAGTTATAGCTGCATTTTTTAATAATCTAGGAAATCATCTTGGTAATAGATTCTCAAGGACTAGAAATATGGATGATCTTAATCAAGCTATCCAGATGGGAGAACAAGCTATTCAAGCTACTCCTAAAGATCATCCAGATTTAGCTGCATTGTTCAACAACCTAGGAAGTTATCTTGATAATAGATTCTCAAGGACTGGAAATACGGATGATCTTAATCAAGCTATCCAGATGGGAGAACAAGCTATTCAAGCTACTCCTAAAGATCATCCAGATTTAGCTGCATTGTTCAACAACCTAGGAAGTTATCTTGATAATAGATTCTCAAGGACTGGAAATACGGATGATCTCAATCAAGCTATCCAGATGGGAGAACAAGCTATTCAATCTACTCCCAAAGATCATCCAAATCTAGCTGCATTGTTCAATAATTTGGGAAATCATTTTGGTAGTAGATTCTCAAGGACCGGAAATATGGATGATCTCAACCAAGCTATCCAGATGGGAGAACAAGCTATTCAGGCTACTCCCAAAGATCATCCAGAACTAGCTAGATGGCTTAACAATCTGGGAAATCATCTTGGTAGTAGATTCTCAAGGACTGGAAATATGAATGATCTGAAAGCGTCATTCGAATGCTTACTGAACGCTTTTAACCATGATGTGTCCTTTTTAAGCCCTCGTCTTCAAGCCGCTCGAAGACTCCTGTCCTCTAGCACAATTCTTCAGAATCTTGATCAAGCATTAAATATTGCTAAGAAATCTATTGAATTGCTTCCTTTGCTCACCTCTCGGTCTTTGCAAAATACAGATAAAGAGGCACTTCTTCCTCAGATAGCTGGAATCGCCTCCGATGCAGCTGCAATTGCATTAGAAGCTGGAGAAGGGACATTCGCCGCTATTGAAATGCTGGAGACGGGTCGGGGCGTTCTGCTCAGCTCTCTGTATGATATCCGAACGGACGTATCAAGGCTCGAGAAGATTCACCCTGACCTTGCGACAGAATTCAAAAATAATCGAGATATGCTGGATGCTCCTGTTTCCAGCAATACGAACATGATCAATGAGGCCTCAGAGAGTGCTATTGAACTAGAAGGAAATAAACGCCGAGAAGCAGCCGATGCACTTGACAAAGTAATCAAGAACATTCGTCTTCAGCCGGGATTCGAACGTTTCCTTCGTTGCCCCTCTGAGGATGATATTTGTAAGGCAGCAGAGCATGGTCCAATCATCATTATCAACATAAGTGAGCATCGTTGTGATGCTCTTATCATCAAAAAGTCAGGTATCCAAGCTATACCGCTAGAGCTTGCGAAAAGAGACCTTGAGAAATGTGAAGCTGAGTCCCGCCAAACATTGCAGATGTTATGGGATAAAGTTGTCAAACCGGTTTTGAATACCTTGGGCTTTACTGAAGCACCACCACATGACAGTCAATGGCCTCGTGTCTGGTGGATTCCCTCTGGGCCCCTTGCTCGACTCCCTATCCATGCGGCAGGAGACCATGTGAGCTATAACTCTAATACAACCCTCGACAGAGTGATTTCTTCCTACAGCACATCGATTAGAGCTATCATGCACGGTCGCCAACAACCCTCTCATAATATGGAACTGGAGAGAAAAATAGTTCTTGTAGCTATGAAAGAGACATTGGGGCAGAATAATCTCCAATTTGCTTGCGACGAGATAGATTCAGTAGAGAAAATTTGCGATTCAATGAGTTTATCCTCAATAAGGCCCGTGTGCCGAAAAAAGGACGTCTTAAAGGCCTTAGAGACTTGTTCCCTATTCCACTTTGCTGGTCACGGTGGGACGAATGCGAGTAGTCCCCTACAAAGCCTTTTACTTTTGGAAGACTGGAAGCAAGATCCTTTGATTGTAGAAGACTTGCTCAGAACTAACCTCAGCTCCAAGTCACCTTTCCTTGCTTTCCTCTCAGCGTGTGGAACTGGCCAAATACGGAACAAGCAGCTAATAGATGAAAGTATTCACCTGACCGCTGCCTATCAGCTCGCTGGCTTCCGGCATGTTATTGGCACTCTGTGGAGCGTTGACGATAAATTTTGTGTTGAAATAGCATCGGAGATGTACAAGGCTCTTCGAGAAAATGGACTAAACGACCAAGCTGTAAGTCAAGGACTTCATTTTGCCACTCGCAAATATCGAGATCAATGGAGATCAAAGATGGAGGAAGATGGTCAAATAAACAAGAGGGATGGAGAAATATGCGATGAAGAAAAGGAGAGCTTACCTGCGCTCTGGATTCCCTATATTCACTTTGGAGTTTGATTCGAGATGGGTTGATGAAATTTTGGGGGCCATGCGGCCTAACATTGGGCTACATGACTAAATCAATTGATTTTTTTGTGTTTTTCGATTGTTTCATTTATTGTTTTAGGATTTTTTGAAAGGGAGATATGCCACAGGGTCATTTTATCATACACACAACACGGCATACTCAAGCGGAGGGATAATGTTTGTTTCTTATGAAATTCTTCTTTTTTCCTTCTTCTTTAGCAAGTCCACTCTATAAGATTTATCATTCTTGACTATGTGCTTGATGTTTCCTGGTGCCCAATCGAGTTGTACTTCATATCTGTGATGTCCCATAAATGGTGCCCACAAAAAATTACACTTTCTCACTTGCTCTTTGTTCCTGCTCGCCTAAGCTCTGTTTCGTTGTGATCCTGCTCATTCTAAGTACAGAAGCCAAATCTTCTATACTCTTTATTGTCTCTGGATGATTTATTCCTAGCTGTTTCTCCCTTCCCTCCAAAACACGTCGGTTCAAATCTTCGGCCTCTTCGTACATTCCCTTATTTTTAATTATGGAAGCTAGGTTGCTTATACTCTTAAGCGTGTCAGGGTGCTGTATCCCTAACTTGTCCTCATACTCTTTGACTGCCTGCCTACCCATTGTTTCAGCCTCGTCATATTTCCCCTGGTCTTGCAAGATCGATGCCAGATTGCTGAGGCTTGTTAACGTATAAGGGTGTTGTGCGCCTAGCTCGATCTGGTGTCCCATTAGTGCGCGGCGACTCAATCTTTCTGCTTCCGTGTATTTCTGTTGGTCTCGTAAGACCAGCGCGAGATCGTTTACGCTTGTCAATGTGTCCGGATGTTGCACTCCTAACTGTTCTTCCCTTCCTTCTAAAGCTTGTCGATGTAATGCTTCGGACTCGTCGTATTTCTCTTGGCTTCGCAATGTGAAAGCAAGGTTGCTGAGGCTCGTAAGCGAATCGGGGTGTTGACTCCCCAAAACTGTTTTTCTTGCCTCTAGCGCTCTACGATTTAGTTCCTCTGCCTCGTTGTATTTGCCCTGATCTAGAAGTACAGATGCTAGATTACTTACGCTTGTCAGCGTGCTCGGATGTTGTGTTCCTAGCTCTTTCTCATATGCGTGTAGTACTTGTCGATTCATTTCCTCTGCCTCGTTATACTTCCCTTGCTCCTGTAACACTAGCGCTAAGTTGCTCCGACTCATCAATGTATGAGGATGTCGTTCGCCGAGCTCCATCTCTCTTCCCTCCAGTACTTGGCGATTTAGCTTCTCCGACTCCTCGTAGTCCCCCTTCTCTTGAAGCACTACCGCCAAGTTACTTGCACTGGTCAACGTGCTCGGATGTTGCTTTCCAAGCACCTTTGACCTCCCTTCGAGTGCACGACGATTGAGCGTCTCCGCCTCGTCGTATTTCCCCAAATCCCGCAATATTAATGCTAGGCTGCTCACACTTATCAACGTATCAGGGTGCTCTGGGCCCAACCGTATTTCTCTTCCTTCTAGGGTTCTTCGATCTATTTTCGCTGCCTCGTCATACTTTCCTTGATCTCTTAGGACCAGGGCGAGATTGCTACCGATTTTCAGTGTGTCAGGATGCTGTTCGCCAAGCACATTGTGATATCCCTCCAACGCCTGTCGATTCATCGATTCTCCCTCATTATACCTCCCCTGGCCACGAAATATCAAGGCTAAAACAGCCATGGTTGTCAAAGTAGACAAATTATCATATCCTAGTATCGCTTCATTCACCTTGAGCGCCTTCACAGCTATGGTATTTGCTTTTTTATAATCGCCTACACGCCATAGATGCCATGCTGCATTTGTAAGTACGTGAGCCCATTCCTTTGCAGGTTCTTCGCCTGGCGGTTCCTGATCATATAAGAGTTCGAGGTGTGGTAGTAGTTGCTGGCACTCTGCCCGGTTCTGAAACTCGCCTCTCGGAAAAGCCTCAGCCATCAAGCTGAGGAATCTCTGTCTCCACAAATCCTCGCTCCCAAGGGAATGAAGCCACGCTCTGGTGCAAAGTTGCACGAGTGCATGAATCCCATACACATCCTCGTCAGCAGCAGCTGTTATAAGTGAAAAAGCCTGTAAAAGATCGATATCATCGTCCAATACTGCGTTTGCATTATCTTCATCGGTTTTTGCTGCTAGACTGTGCCGCCGAAGCACCCACGCCGGGATATTTTGTGGGTGAAAAAAGCACAAAAGGGACAAAAGATCAGCGGCAGATGGCCTCTCCTCACGTACGCTCTGAAACGATATATGCCAAGTAGCTTGTACTGAGTTTGATGCGTTCGCATCGCGACGTAGATCTCCCAAATCTTTGCCAAGAAGATTTTCCTTCCACTCCTTGTTCTTCCTGAGTTCGGCGAGGTAATTGGAAACCGACATTCGTGCTCGTCTGTTAATGTAGGCAGCGGCCTGAGTGAGTGCAAGTGGAATATGATCCAGGCTGTGTATCAGTTCGGTTATGCCATGTTCGTCCGAAGAATTGTGTAGCTTATTCTGAAGAAGTTCTCGTGCCTGGCTTTGTTTCATTGCTTGAACCTGCATCACATTTCCGATATCCCCTACAATCCTCATTGCAGCGTCCATGTTTCGTGACGTAATCAGAATGCGTCCATTCTTGCTTTGTGGCAAATAGTTTCCCAGTGGTATTGATACATCTTGCGGTTTCTGCTTGGGAAAGAATACTTCGATATCATCAACATTATCAAGAATCAACATCCATTGGCCGTTCGTCTCATTGCATAGCCAGTTACTGACAAGTTGGAAAATGCTGACATTTGCATTATGCCGGCCTGGTAAGCCAAGCCTGTCGGCAATGCCTCTGTATGCCTCTTCAACACGGGCGATTGTGCTCGCATGTACCCAGAAAACCCACATCTTTGGCTGGTCATGCCTTACTCGATAGGCGTACTCAATAATAATTTGCGATTTTCTTCATCTATGTTATTATTATGGCAATGATAAACAGAATCTACGTACCCTATCCCACCAATACCAAATAATGCCGCCCGAGCAGCGGGTTCTTTACATTTCTTGTCGATCCACGCTAAGATCTCGGGACGATTGACAAAGCTAAGGTCCCGGCCAAATGGTATAGTGGAGAAGGGCTCGCGCTTTTGATAACCTAAACAAGGATCAGCCGTCATGTCACGATCTGCAAGGTACGAATTACCGTCAAGTTTTTTTTTAAGCCGCCTATATGCGTGCTCCTGCCCTTCGCCATAAATCAGAGGCATATGAATGTCGAAAATCCCAAATAGACAATATGCTTTATCCTCTGCAAGTTTCGTTTCACGATTTTCAGACCACAACATTCGCTCATCGATGCTGAAGTCCGATAATGGAGTGCCTTGAAGGGCGGAGACTGGAATTTTTGTGATAGCATGAAGCTGTTTCTCTAACGATTTTTTGTTGCCAAGCAACTTCCCTTCCGAAGAGAAAAACTCGACTGAGCGAGGAGCAATCAGTTCTTGAAGTGTCCAGCCCCGAGTAAACCACCGACTCCGTCGGAAATCATCATCCCACTTTGAATTTGAGCCATCAAAATCGGCTGATACATCTGATAGGTATACATAGCATTTCTCAGCATCGCGGTACCATCGAAACATAGAGTTGATGGATCTGGTCAACTCAGCATCACTACTCTGTTGAATGCAACATGTATCAACCCAGAAATATTGTAAGCCATCTTTGAGTGCTTGCTTTCGGCAGAAGTCAATTTTTCGATAGCCATCTTTGGTCTGTGCGCCTTGCTCTTTTATATCATTAATTGTAACTTCCTGGTCATCAGTTGTCCAAGTGTGTGATAGGATAGCGTATGGAGGAACATTGTGATGAAGATCCTCAGTAATCGAAATATTACCGCTATCTTGAACCTTTAAAAGACGCATTTTTGCAATGAAGGTACTGAAAGGCGACGTTTACAGAATGTACAATCAATAAGACTTTGGTTGCCTCGAGCTACTGAAGGTCAGAAAATGGTTTTTCATCTGCACGCACATTACAGGCCTAGGCCTGTGCCATACTTACGTAATCTAAAGCTAATCCGGGCTTAGTATTAATAGTTGGAACAAAGCTAAAAGCACCTAGTGCTCAAGAAATCGCTGACAAAATGAGCAATGCTATTAAAGCAATTGGTGGTATGGTATGATCGTATGGATTGGGTATAATTTTTATGATTACTGGTGACTGCCAAGAACTTTGATGGCATTAAAGTATTTCAGTACCCCGCACTAGGGTTTCGTCTCCGAATTGCCATGGTCGCTGGCAATGCCCCACTCAGTCATAACCACCAATAACATATGACCATGCGCTGGGGCCAGGATCAATACTATCACACAAAGAGACCTGGTGAATTGAAAGTATCTAGATTGAGGGGAAACTTTTCTTTCTTTTCTTTTCTCTTAGTTTTCAGTCTCGCATTTTAAAGTAAGCATATTTACACTTTTCTATCTTGCTCCCTTAAGGTTATATGATGGTTTGTGATATCCCCAATAATGAGGAGAAATGCTTTCCTGTATGTATTATAAGCTAAAGGATCACTATGTACATCATCTTTACCTACTACCAATGAGGGCTAGATTTTGGAATTGTCTACCCTTGATCTTCATTGGTAAACATAATAGCTTATATCTAAGTTCAACAGTTTAAACTATTCAACACAGTAGCTTTGGTTGCGGTTTTATACAGACTCGACCACTAGCCAAGCAGCTCATGCTAGGAGGCTTGCCGTCTAGATTACGTGAAAGTGCTCTAGGTTCTCGAGATGGTTTATAACTAGGCGTCAAGCAGGGGCTTAAGTATCAGTAATAATGATTGCAAGTTGTAGCTAATAGTCGAGCATACTAAATGATTGACCCCGAGCACGAAATCAATTCTGACTTAGAATCTAAAGCTAAAAGAGAAGAAAAGAATAGGAAGAGAAATGTGGGAGCTCTGAATAGATATATGGAAATAAAGTCACATGATATTTTCTCTAGCACATCTTGATAATCAGATGAAGGAACGGAACCCGAAAAGGGATCGAATTGTCACACAACTGAGCCACAGTTAAGGTACTAGAAGTGAGTCGTTTTGTTGAATACAATTTAAAGACTTTCTGACCATTGCAACGCTAGTCATCAATGAGACAACCTGAAGTATCAGAAATAAGCAGGCACATTATCACGGCGCGCAGGTTTGGTCCCTTCGGAGGGAACCAAAGAGTAAATATAAGATTGGATATATGATATTCTACGAAAAGGGGAAGGAAGGGAGCTTCCTAGACGTGTGCCTATATGGAGCAAAGATGATTAAACATCCATAACTAACTACCCTAGTGAATCCATGGTATACGTGATACTTCTCATATACATTTATATATAGTCTGGAGCTCTCTCTCTCTCCTTCTTCTTCTCCCTCTCCTCCTTTCTCTATTCTTCCTTTCTTCTTAGCTTTAGATTCTAAATCAAGAATTGAGTCCTTTTACAACAGTCCCTAAGATCATTTGATTATCAGTATGTATGCGATCTAAACAGACCTCACATCTGTCCTTTTCCTTTCCGTTTTGTTTTCCTTTTACTTTTCCTCATCCTTTCTCTTCTTAACTTTAGATTTTAAATAACGGAACCCAATCCTCTTACGACACAACGCCTCTTTACAGAAAGCATGATTTATTTGATCAAGATCTCTATAAGTCACATTACCAATTTTTATCTCTGGATTGAAAGATGAAACTAGGATATATTCTAAAAAACGGTAATCTGGCTATCTAATACGGGCTTGTGGTTTAGTGGTATAAAACTACCCTTATTTGGACGTGACATTCGTTGTGAATGCTGCTTGAAAAATGGTGAACTCGGATTCCGTAAACAGCTTCTATGTTTATACCGTTCCGAGTGATACTCGATCCCGAAAACCGTATTTTGAAATACGGTATTTTATGAAATCTAATGCTGGGATTCCGTTATATCAATACAAGGATTAATCATGCTAAAGTGAAAACGGGAGTTCGTATACAGGCATTCGAATCCGCAGCAAGGCAGATTTTCACTGCCAAGCTGAAAAAGGAAGTTGATAAACCGTCATTAGGCAGTTTTTCCAGCCGAGCTGAAAAATAGGGTTTCATAATCAAAGCCTAGCCCTAATTCATAGGGTAGAAAACGAACTGATGTGTTCTTGTAGGTGGATAGTAATTACCAATCCATGGGAAAGTAAAATGAAATATCGAACCAACGAAAGCTTTTAGGAAATACCTGCGGTATCAGACAAACGCTTATGATTGGATACTAAATTCAACAGCTTCTCTCCGATAGAACTCAGGCTAATGATCACTACTTGAATCGTCAATTGAGTGACCAGACTTCAAATCGTACGTTCATAAATCCGAAGTATCAAATCTATAATCGTTCCCCTAACTCCATACCTCTATCCAAATGGAAGTCTGTACGAGGATACAGATGACGTAGAACCTACAGTTTGGTAGGCCCTAAATGTCAAAGTTTTATTCTGTTTAAAGAGCTATTGTAGCTATGTATAGGAGGAAATAGGAGGCCTTGAAATTAGAGCTAACAAAAGAGCTAGTCTTTTTCGCATTCGTTCAAGTGGTACAGCAGTCATTGAACTGAAGTCATTCACCTACATTCACACAAAGATTGAAAAAAAATTTACTTTTTCTTAGCATTCTACAGGATATCATCATGGGTACGAAATCCATTCTCAGCTTTATATTCTTCGTGAGACCATCTCTTTACCCTTTCTTAAACCTAGTGTTTGTATGATACTAAACCCTTCTTACGATGACGTAGCGGATCCATACTCTAATGAGTCTATCGCCTGCTAAGGATGTTTCGTTCGGGTGTAGCACAGACCGTGCTAAAGATATTGACTGATCAATAGAAATTGCTAGGAGGTTGTCGCATCGCCCTACCATGACTATTTAATGAGTTTCGTAAATTATATCCAGTCGAGGTGGCTGCTCACATGTCTATTTGAGTGCATTAAGAGTAGCCAAAGAACTCCAGAACAGAGCGATAATTGTAGCCGCGGAAGTGAACGGGACTGAAGCATTTTGAAGGTCGTTTGGATGGGCAAATAGCCACCAAGTCCAGAATGCAAACGTACCAGCCAGCACTAAGCAATGATACAAGAACACTCTTAGAAAATGAGGGGTATGACGAGCATTGAGACCCCAAGCGTACTCTTGGTTTGTTGTATTCACTGCCGAGGATTGTCTTCGTTTGGGAATGCGGTTCAAGATCGTAGTCCCATGGCGAAACTTCACGCAATCGTGGAAATATGAGGACAGGCATGAACTCTCACAATGAGGAAGTAGCGCCATTTGGAACTCTTGTGGATGTATGTGTGGTAGTTTTGTGTTCGGAAGCCTTGGAGCATACTCGTAAAGAGGATCGATAGGCAGGCCATTCTCAATGTATTGAATTAGATCTTCCTCTAATTTTATAAACTATTACTTATCAATATCATGTCTTTTATTCATAGAGAAGAACGTACCTTTATCAACTGACAGTCTTTGAGCTGCCATACGGATAACCAATATCTAAGGAATCCTCGCATTTTCCTATAATTGACACGGACTTTCCCAAAGAAAACTCCATCCGTGTCCCACTGCTTAATCTCGATCTCCTCAAGTTCCAAAGTATGCCGCGACCCTTGCACAGTAAAAAACACAAATCGTTTATTTGTAGATGCTTCCCATACTTGGAGAGCAAAAGAATTGCTTGTTGTAGAGTGAGGTGTTTGTGAGAAACTCCCAAAAGAAGTGTTGCTATTTACTGGATTGTTCTGATTGGCCTGACCTGCCGGACTACTATTGTGAGATTTTTGTTGTGAAAGTACTCCAGATACTAAAGTTCGAGGGCTTGATTGTCCGCTGAAACCAGGAATCCGACTTATCCATGATTTCCATGTCCCTACCAGGCCTTTGCGGCATCTTGAATTACACACGTGCATTTCTTGTCCTGGGTTTCTTACTCTCCGTCCTAGCAATATTTTATACTTCTCAGCATGTGGTTTCGATAACTCTGTCCAAAGATGAGGTCCACACGGCTTGAAGATAGTCAGCTTCCATCAGACCCAATTGCTTATTTTGAGACCTACAAATCGCCAGTGAACACGAGTTTCATTTTCATGTAGCATGCGCATTTTCGGTCTGAAAGGCCACCAGTGCCAATCCTTCTCTGTGAGGTCCTCAACTACGATCTTGAACTTATTAAAGATCGAATTGTCGTTCTCATCCGAGAACCAGATGCTTTCATTTGGAAAACTCATCAGCATTTGAAGCAGTGGAGACTTGCTGGTTGACAGAACAAATCTCTGCAGATTCATTGATAGTTTTTGAAAAGCATCACCTTTACCAAAGAACCTTTCAACCTCGGTGATCTTTGGAAAGAGACTTAGAGAATCTATATCGTGGTACGACTCACCCGCATCACTACCCGAATCGTTGCTGTCATCATTATAGGTGCCTGAGCCAATAGAACTGTGGTCGAACTCTGGGTGATCCAGCCGAGTGCCATCAGACTCTCGAAGAGCAGGATTGTTCGCAGGCCTAGACTCAAGGAAATCACTTTTTCCTGGAATGTCTGGGGTATTGGGCTCTTGAAAAGCAGGATTGTTCGCAAGCCAAGATTCAAGGAAATCCCTTTTTCCTGGAATGTCTGGGGTATCGGGCTCTGCTTCGTCGGCCGTGTCTGGAAGTATGATGTCCGCAATCTGCCGTGATATCCTGATTCTGTCCCAGCGACTGCGTAGTAGCTGGATAGCAGCTTTATCCAGATTGGTCCGAGCACTGTTAGTAAGGTCAAGGTAGTATTGCTTAAATATCCTCCGTAGGTTCTTAACAAGTCGCTCTTTACTTATTTTCGAAAGGGCAATCTCGTATAGAGGGCTTAGCTCCTCATGCTGTGCCAAAAAATTTCCTAACTGCTCGCTCGCCGCAATGTGTTGTTGTGTTTGGGGTGTAAAGACTTGTGACTGTATATCATCTAGGACGGAATCAATTGACTGTAAATCACTAAAATCGTCCTCATCTAGAAATCCGCCAACTTGGTCTGGCCGATTATCAACAGAAAAGGCCATTTTCGACTTTGCAAGTAAGCTGCCTTCTAGGCTGCCATAGCCAGAATCGTCATTAGGAATTGGACCATCTTCAGTGGGCACTTTCTCCTTCACTACTTCTTCTGCGATTACTACTTCTGCCCTTTGTTTCTCAAGCAAAAGCATCATCACCTCTTCTTCGCTCCTCCGATTCCCTGCTGCTGCCTTTACCACCTCTTCTGTAATTACTACTTCTGCCCCTCGTTTCTCAAGCAAAAGCATCATCACCTCTTCTCCGCTCCTCCGATTCCCTGCTGCTGCCTTTACCACCTCTTCTGTAATTACTACTTCTGCTCCTCGTTTCCCAAGCAAAAGCATTATTACATCCTTTCCACTTTCCTCATTCCCTGCTGCTGCCTTTACCACCTCTTCTGTAATTACTACTTCTGCCCTCGTTTCTCAAGCAAAAGCATCATCACCTCTTCTCCGCTCCTCCGATTCCCTGCTGCTGCCTTTACCACCTCTTCTGTAATTACTACTTCTGCTCCTCGTTTCCCAAGCAAAAGCATTATTACATCCTTTCCACTTTCCTCATTCCCTGCTGCTGCCTTTACCACCTCTTCTGTAATTACTACTTCTGCCCCTCGTTTCTCAAGCAAAAGCATCATCACCTCTTCTCCGCTCCTCCGATTCCCTACTGCTGCCTTTACCACCTCTTCTGTAATTACTATCCTTTCAAAATATGGCGATTTCATCAATCCCCGAAACACGCTCAAACTACGTGCGGCTGCATGAACCACATAGCCATCTCCCAATTCAGGTGTTAAATTGTTTGGGATTGTATTGGTGAGAATATTTGCGAGCCATTCCTTGTCAATAGTAATTGCGATAGTCCAAATTGATATCGGGATCGGTGCACTTTCCCGTTTCAAACTTATATTTCTATGCACCCAGAATTTCTGTCCTTCTTCACTCAAAATGGACCTTAATCGTTTTATATTATCCTGCGTTTCTTCGGGTATACCGATGTGTTCATACCAGAAGTTTGCGGCATAAGAGAGAAAGCAGTCTTCATCTTCCACTGAGTCCTTATCTCTCATAGTTGATGTATGTTTTAAATGCTCGTCGAAGATCAAATAAGATACGCAGGTATTTGCCAGGAGCATTTCTGGTCGTTTCGTTTTCCTCAAAATTCCTGTTTTTTCCAGAATACCCGAAGTTTTCAAAAAGTCGCGTAGTGTTTGATGAATCAGGACAGGATTCTGATCGAAAATGTCTATCAAGCTGCCTAGATTCGATTGGATAATCTTAGCGTTCAATATGGTTTGTTTCTCTTCGCAGTCTTTCCAGCTTGTCGCGTTCTCAGTCATGCAGATGGCAAGGGCAATCTCTAACTCCTTGAAGCTAAGTGGACGCGCTGCATATGTTATCCAGATTAACATTAATATATCCTTTGGGCTTCTTAACACTTTCTGAATAAGTCTTTCATACAAGTTGTTGATCTCTATAGGCAGTTGTTCCATTTTCCCCTTAATGTCTTTGAGAGACGGTAACTTTAGACCTCGAATTTCGCGAAGTAGTATACTTATCCACAGAAACGTTGTACCAACCTTTTCTTGAGCAGTTTTCACAATAAAGTCTTTCATATTATCGGTGAATTGTGTTCCGAATAAACTTAGCTCCGATTTGATAAATGTTGTCAAGTCCTTCTCTGAAGCACAAAGCGTTTTCGAAGGAGAAAATCCAATATCCATTACAAAGTCTTCTGGCCTACTTGTACAAAGCAATTTTAGGAGTGGTTGTTCAATACGAATTGTTTTAAGATATTCGTTGAAATATTCGAGAAGACCCTTCATTTCTGTACCATAAACATCGAGTCCATCAATGATACAATAAATCCGAGTATATATATCTGTCGAAATCAAATCGAGGAAGACACTCCAAAGATTGTCGAGGGGGTTTGTAAAAAATTCCTTCTTCTCATCTTTATTTTGAAAGCGGTTTGGAAGCTTCTGGTATAATCGCCGGTCCTCACAAAGTTGAACAATAAACGATCGGAGAATAGACGATGCTGTCCGAGAGCTTTCCTCATTCTTGATATTACAAAAGTAATAGATGATCTTATTTTGAGGCTTTTGTTGTTCTTGCAAATGATCTATTACGAAGTTGGATAAGACAGACTTTCCCTGCCCAGGAGTTCCCGTGATCAGCAAGACGCATGATTGATTAGAGTCTCGCCATTCAATAAAATCGCTTTTTTGAAGTCTTTCGGGATGATCTTGGAACTTTGAGGGCTGATCAGTAATCAACCATTGCAGAGTTCCCTCGACCGCCGTTCGTACTTTTTTAGTTTCTTTGAAATTTCCATAAGGGGGCACATTCAGATCATCCCAATGACGCTTTTCAGCTGAGGAGAGTTCTTTGAATAGTTAGATTTGTCATTCTAATTGTATATAAACTAGGCATACTTACTATTAATTGAAGCAAGCCTTGCTTTAATAACATGAGGCGCGCTATTGACAAGACCTTTCAAACCGTGAAGTACCTTTCTATAATCATCATCAGACTGATCAGCAAATTTGACCAGATCTGAGTGATCTCTGAGAAGTCCGTCTTCGTAACAAAAGTTGTCATTAATGCCGATATCACAAGCCGACCTCTTCGAAACCATATAGCAAAGCGGCCCATCCTTTACTAACGATCCATTATCTAACTACAAAACGAAGTCAGTAACAGTTTTGCATTAAATGAGAATTTGAACATACTTTTCTAACCATCTGGGTTTCCTTCTGTTCGTAGTAAGATCGTATCTCAAATCGTCCTTCCTTACAGCATTGCTTGAAGTTTTGTTTGATCATGCTTAAGAACTGAGTTGGTTCATGATCTTCATCGGCCACCTGAAGATCCTTGATCATTTGTTCGTTGAGTCCTCCAGCTACAATCTGCATGAGGGCCTTGTTGTTAAGGCCCGAATTAGGAACCCCAAAGAACATTAAGCCGTAAGACGCTAGGAAGAAATCAACATTGTCGGGATTCCTAAAGTTTTTCCTAGCTATATGTAAAGCCTAAAGTACAACTATTAGTTTGCAAAGCTTCAATGAGGAATAGAGGAGACGAACTTCCTTAACAAGCAACCCTCCAAGACTATGAGCTACAAAAATGAGCGGCCTTTGGTTCGTCTGCAAATTCATCATTAGCAAATAAAGATATGTGAATGTAATTGTGATTATAACCTCGGTGGCCGAACGAAACGCTATAACAGAACTGAGAAATGCTTTTGCTAAATCAGAAGTAGATTGTTTTGCATTTCTATCCAGAATTGATGTATCGTATCCATAAGCCAGAATCCGAGCAGATGGTAGATCTTTAGGAAGAAAGTCGCGAATCCAAACACTATCTTTTCCTTTGAACGAACCGATCGGATGGCTACCTAGACCTGGGATGAAAATGATGCTGCTATATATTAATCATTATTGTTCCTGAAACCAATTATACTTGACTTACTCTACTAATGGTTCATCGCCTTCAAAGAGTGGTGTAACTCCGAGGAAATTATCATCAACAGTATAATGCAAGTTGGGAGTTTCGAACGAATTTAGTGTTGCCACCAATATGGAAGAAGATGAACGTGCAAGAGTAATGGAGGAATCAGATTTGTTTGTTGGCAGGTATACCATTAGCTCTTCTTCCAAAGATTCTTTCGTTGTTCCCATCGGTATTCCTCGAATACGAAAACATTTGAGCTTTTTTGGCGGCGGATTAATCTTTGTGGTTTCTGTGACCTCCGGGGCTTCTGCAATCTTCGTAGTTTCCATAGTTTGTGGTTTGATATCCATTATGATTAGTTAATATTTCGAAAAGAGGATTATTTGATTGTATGTGTTGATGAGGAGTTGAGAGGAGTTGATGAATGATTGAATCTGTTTTGCCAAAACTATAATTGGCTATCAATTAAACACATCAATTACATTCTCGAAAGCATCATGACTGAGCAGAAATCAACCTTGCAGTACGGGTTGAATTTTATTGGTAATAATGGCTGCCTAGATTTTCAGCTGAGGCTATTCAGCTGTGATTGGAAGTCTTACTTCCCGTGTAACGTATCACAACGAGTGGCTTCTTCCAATAGCATCTCTTTTCGTATCACTTCTTGAATTCTATTTCAGTAATTCAAGAATTCAAAGCCATCTATTGTTTCCTCTTACGAAAATCTATATCTCCTAAAACAAAAACAATTCTTCATCATCATCGCAATGCAGGAACCACCCTTCGTTAAAGCTGATCAACTCAATGATGAGCTTGACATTACAGCAAGTTCAGCTGCACCTGCGATATCAACAATGCGCTTACCAGGTCAACCACGCATTTATATAAGTCAGCATACAAAAGTTGATGTTTTCCTCAAACAAGAGTTTTTTCTAAATGACCTAGAGATAATCGCTCTATATCTATGGATGATGTCAAAGCATAACAATAGAAGCATCTCTCCCTTATATCGCCAAAAGATCAAAGGTTGCGAGATCGTTATCACGGAAGATCCATGATTGCATTTAGTGTGGTACCACGACTGCATATTTATTAAACCACTTCCAAAATACCTTTTATCCCACCATTTTTGGGAGAAGTATCTTTGCATCGATCGCCACTCGTCGCCAGAACAGATAACTCTTCAAAAGGCAGTTTTGGGATATCTCAGAACATACATCTATCTCATCAAATATGAATCAGATTTTCGTATAGCTATCGATGATACACTTCAGTTAATCCCTCCTAATATTACATTTCTAAAATTCTGCGATTTTATTGCACATTTGGAAACCCTTCTTGATGCCGATGTTGCTGAACGATATGCTTATGGCGAAATTCGGCTTACGAGACTCAATCTGTATTCGAAAATCTTCTTAATGAAGTTCAGCTTCCACCGTATTTGTCCGCAGTACTCTGATTATTTCGCCTCATTCTATGGGCCTTTACTTTTCGTATTTGCGACACTTTCCGTGGTGCTAGGTGCGATGCAGGTCTCGTTGGCCATTGACTTTGATGCAACTAAGCAGTGGAAATCTTTTGGGCAATTTTGCCAATGGTTTAGTGTCATTTGTCTTTCTGTGGTAGCAAGTTTGGTTCTTTGGCTTGGTTTGTTATTCTTATATAAATTCATCAAGGAACGGGTTTATGCCATCGCTGAACATCAAAGAAGGAAAGACTGTTCTAAAGACTGTTCTAAAGTCTGATTAAGCAGATGGACCTTTTGAGCAAGGCATTGACAATCCCGAAAGGGTCTCGGCTTGTGGATCCATTGGTAGGTGCAACGACTCAGATATACTGAGTATGAGGGGTAAAGTGGTATCGTGTCGAGGAAGTATGGATGTAGGGGTGAGGTATATAAGTACATACAAGGTGGATTTATCACAGCATTCAAGATACCGATTCAAAACCATAGCATTCGTAAAACTCAATCGTCTTCTTCTCATTCTTAAACTTAGATAATGCAAGCTCTTCTAGAATGTTCCCCTATTTCTGTCAACGCCAGTGATTTCTCCACGCTCCATAATATTTCTTGAATGCCGGACGAGGAATTGGAGAGATGCTGCTAATGGGCGGGAATAACCTATAGATATCCATAGGATATCCAGCAGGCTACATGGAATAGATACATCATCTTTACCTACTACCAATGAGGGCTAGATTTTGGAATTGTCTACCCATAATCTTCATTGGTAAAAATAATAGCTTACATCTAAGTACAACGGTTTAAACTATTCAATACAGCAGCTTTGGTTGCGGTTTCATACATACTCGAAGGCGTGGCAATTCTACTATCCGTCTCCGATGACACTAATTCTATATCCTCTTTCGAATCATCTCCCTTCCCAGTTTGTCCTCGATATTGAAAGTTGCTCAGTATATTCTTCGTGGTTGTAGAATCAAGTACCGGTGGTTTTTCTGCTAATGGTTTCGCGGGAACTTTAGGCTTTTGTTATTGGTTCTAGTAATTCTTATTCTTCTGCCATGGCTGTCGAGGTGGTTTAGACTAGACTTCAAGTAGGAATTCGATAAGGTTGTAACTGGTTGCAATTCTCGTAACTATAGTATAAAACTAATGATTCATCTTGAGTACAAAGCTCTACATTTTAATGAAATGCATTCCCTTATATAGATCTTCGTTCTCCGCGCATTGACAAGTCGATTACTGCAAAGCCGACTTTTCAAAGTCGGTTTCCTCATCACGCGACATTATCTCTATGATTCGCTATTATTCTTTATAGTAGTTCCCCTTACTCATATCTCTATTCATGTTGAAGACTTAGAACATTACCGTATAGATCTTAAAAACCGTATTCTACAACATAGGAATTTGAAACATGTTCTGTAATTAATTGGAATTACAACGAGAGGATTTCATCGAATGTGTATCAAGTAGTGACCTATCCTACCCCTCTTTCTGTATTACACCAGTCAATATTATCTTTGTTTCTTACTTTTAAACCTTCGATTTTAATAACGATTGGCTCAGAACCACATCTACTGAAAGTAATCTTTGTGTTTCTCTGTGGTATTAAAGCTGTTATGTAACTATACTAGAATATACTAGAATTGAGGTGGCAAATCGAAAGTCTATATAATCACAGACTTCCCCCAACCTCTCTATTAAAGAGAAGGAAAAAAGAAAAGAAAAAAGAAGGAGGAATGTTATATTATACATAACAATAATATAGTAACTAATAGATAATTTATACTAAAGCTTGTTTTGACTTAGAGAATGTGAAACTTTCATACTCAAGTTTCAAGATGAAAACGCTACCAGGGGGAACTCCTATAGCTATAATTCCCTTATGACAAGATGTACAAGATGGTCGATAGTCTGGAGGTAACCAAATCGTGTTTCGTATTTCTCCATCTACTATTTCAACTATCCAATGGTTTGATATAGAGTAGCGTTTAAAGGCTGAGGATGCCTCTATGCCCCAATGACCCTCGAACGCTTGAAGCGATTCGCCCGTTGCTACATCCCAAAGCCGGATCGTTTCATCGCTAGAGCTGGAAGCTACCACTTTACTATCCAATGAAAAGGCAACCGACCTAATCCAACCCGAATGGTTCTCGAGTGTTTGAAGTGATTCACCTGTTGCTACATCCCAGAGCCGGATCGTTTTATCGTCGGAGCCGGAAGCTACCGCTTTACCATCTGGCGAAAAGGCAATCGAATTAATCGAACCCGAATGGCCCTCGAGTGTTCGAAGCGATTCACCTGTTGCTATATCCCAGAGCCGAATCGTTTTATCGCTAGAGCCGGAAGCTACCACTTTACCATCCGGCGAAAAGGCAACCGAATTAACCCAATCCGAATGGCTCTCGAGTGTTCGAAGCGATTCACCTGTTGCTACATCCCAAAGCCGAATCGTTTTATCGCGGGAGCCGGAAGCTACCACTTTATCATCCAGCGAAAAGGCAACCGACCAAACCGGACTCGAATGGCCCTCGAGTGTTCGAAGCGATTTGCCTATTGCTACATCCCAAAGCCGGATCGTTGTATCATTAGAGCCGGAAGCTACTACTTTACCATCCGATGAAAAGGCAATCGAGTTAACCCAAGCCGAATGGCCCTTGAGTGTTCGAAGCGATTTACCCATTATTACATCCCAAAGCCAGATCGTTTTATCGCTAGAGCTGGAAGCTACCACTTTACCATCTGGCGAAAAGGCAATCGAATTAATCGAACCCGAATGGCCCTCGAGTGTTCGAAGCGATTCGCTCATTGCTATATCCCAAAGCCGGATCGTTTTATCATTAGAGCCGGAAGCTATCATTTTACTATCCGGCGAAAAGGCAACCGAATTAATCGAATCCGAATGGCCCTCGAGTGTTCGAAGCGATTCGCCCATTGCTACATCCCAAAGCCGGATCGTTTTATCGTTAGAGCTGAAAGCTATCACTTTACCATCCGGCGAAAAGGCAATCGACTCAATCCAATTCGAATAACCCTCGAATATTTGAAGCAATTCGCCTGTTGCTACATCCCAAAGCCGGATCATTCCATCGTAGGAGCCGGAAGCTACCACTTTACTATCCAGTGAAAAGGCAACCGACTCAACCCAATCCGAATGGCTCTCGAGTGTTCGAAGCGATTCGCCTGTTGCTACATCCCAAAGCCGGATCGTTGTATCATTAGAGCTGGAAGCTACCACTTTACCATCCGGCGAAAAGGCAACCGAATTAATCCAATCCGAATGACCCTCGAATGTTCGAAGCGATTTGCCTATTGTTATATCCCAAAGCCGGATCGTTTTATCGCTAGAGTCAAAAGCTACTATTTTATTATCTGACAAAAAGGCAATTGAGTTAATCCAAGCCGAATGGCCCTCAAATGTTTGAAGCGATTCACCCGTTGCTATATCCCAGAGCCGGATCGTTTTATCGCTAGAGCCGGAAGCTATCACTTTACTATCTGGCGAAAAGGCAATCGAATTAATCGAATCCGAATGGCCCTCGAGTGTTCGAAGCGATTCACCTGTTGCTACATCCCAGAGCCGAATCGTTTTATCGCTAGAGCCGGAAGCTACCACTTTACCATCCGGCGAAAAGGCAACCGAATTAACCCAACCCGAATGGCCCTCGAGTGTTTGAAGGGCGGCACTCCAATTTGATCGTGTTCTTGATATTTTATAAATCCAATTGGGGATACAGTCTTGAAACGTTTTTCGAATGATGCTCTCCTCAGGAGCAAAGAAAAGGGCTGAGCAATAGATTTGAAGAGGAGCTTGTTCAATTCCTATTCGATTATGTAATAAGAATCTTTTAGCATCATGTATAAAGGTGTAGAGCTCGGAATCTTTATTAACCTTTATTTGTTAGCTGAATTTCCAACAGAAAAACAAGAAAATTTAGCATACTGAAATATGAGACTCTAAAGAGCCTAATGCAAGAATCCCTTCTGAGATCTTCCCTATCCAGCTAAGCGCTTCCAACCAATGAAGGAAATGCTTTTGTAAGAATCGATGAATTTCGCCATTGTTTTCAAGTTGAATGTTGCTCTTCTGCAGATGCTGAACCCAGTACAGGCATGCATATTGGACCTCTGATGAAAGACATTGTTCAACTTGTTTACTTTCTATATCAGTTGAAGATATGCCGGGAGTATCTGTTCCCAAAATATCCTGTTTGAGAAAGGTAGACATAAGCCGAAGGCAGCTCTCAACTAACATCTGATGCATTTGGTTCTTATCCACACAGAATTCTGGATCAGTGCACCTTTGATTATCAATGAGAAAGTCGCGAAATGAAGGGTGATGTAGACGAAGCGGCTGATGTGTCTTTTGTGGAATATGCAGGATAGCATGCAGATCATCAAGAATGATACGATGATCCACAGGTTCATCCCCAGGAGAATTAAGTAACTCAGAAATCGATTCAATAGATAGTGGTGAATACAAAAGTACTATAGTCCCAAGTACTTGCTTTAGCATTCTGTATGTTTCTTCTTTCTCATCATCTGAATACTCTTCGTGGATTGTGTTTTCAAGCACTGTTCTATACATTTCATTCAGAGCATCTTCTGGTTTTGAACTAGGTCTGTTGTCAGAGAGCAACATCGATAGTCTCTTCGTTGCATGCAAGCTTCCTCCTTCCCGAATAAATCGACAAGCGGTTGCAGCCCAGATAAAGAGACCACTGGCATTCAGAATCAACTGGTTGAGAGTTTTTTTGCTTGGCCAATATGGTTGGAGACTCCAATTATGCCCAATGGACTCTATCTCGTGTTTGAAGAACATAGAGATATCATTGTTTGCACTTACCGGTTCTATATCATCGAGGATGCAGTCGTAGTGCTCAACATCAGGAGTCCTACGGAAGATATGGCGAATCGAAGCCTCTGGTCTACTTGTCAGGAGTATCCGCAGTCGAGTAGTCTTCAGCAACCGAGCCTTAGTTAAGAGTTGTAGAATAAGCTGTATTTCGGTTTCAGTTCCACACTCATCCAAGGCATCTATAATCACAATATATGATGGGAATTTATTGCTGTTTTTCAACTTTGAAAGCGGCTTAAGCACAAGCAGATCCCACTGATCCATAAGAGACAGCTTTTCAATGTTCCGACATTCTGTGACAGCATCACGAATATAATGTTCAACTGGCTTGATGTACTTTGTCAGCTGCACAGAAATGGTAGAAACAAATTTTCGTGCGTTTCCAACATCTCCGCCGCCTTTGGAAAAGAAGAAGCTGGCTCCAAGCTGTTCCTTATCCAAGAGTTGCCGCGCGACTGTACGAGCAATTGTCGACTTCCCTGTGCCAGCCATGCCGCTCAACCAACAAATATACTGCTGATCTTCTCTATCAGCCCATTGTAAAATCTTTCGCAGAATATCGACACGTGTATTGGGGAGACAGGTCGATTGTTGTTGGCTCTCGTATGAATTGAACTCTGCGTCTGTTGCAATTGGGAGAAGCTTGAGTGGGTCTTCGCTACCTATATTGTATTATTATCATCTTTGAAACTTTATATTTAACAATTAGATATCGACTTACTATTGTAATTGTATCGATGTTTGACAGTAACATCTAAATACAAGTAATCAGTTAAACAATCGCATACTATAAAGGAGTTTTTATACTATTGTTTCCCCCAGAAGAAGCTGCCATCGTCCCCATCACAACACCATAATTGGTGCCTATATTCATGGGTTCGTGTGCTGCCATCTCTTCAATATCAAAATTTCACTCTTTTCGGCAGTATGCAGTTGTAGTAGTTGTATCGTGTGTTGATGCGATTCGAAGAGCTGAGACTTTCAGTAGACTATAAGTCAACTACTTGTGAGGATTGATAGACCCGCATCACCCTGACTTAGCACCATACAAGATAATCCGCTAATCGGACGAGGAGAACCATCAGAGACTTAGGCTACAAAGTTTCCATCAATAGAACAGACTTGCGCAGTTGCAGGTTAATTGGATTCGATAAGATACGAATGTTGTGCTATGCGACACTTGAACATCAGCTTTGAAAGGCGTCCAATAAACTATAGATATCTACATTTTTTAGCCAGCTATATTAAGAATGAGGTTATCGTGCCAATCATATTGGTAGTTATGTATTCTACTTTGTAGACTACGGATGCTTATTCTTTTAGCCGCCTTTTAGCCGAATACCCCGCTTCAGCTCGAGCTGAAAGCTGAAGGCACACATAAATCGAGCATGAAGCAGAAGGTTACACACAAAAATAAAATGATTTAATCCTGCCTATCTCTTTACATTATTGATAATAATTAATGCTTTTTGATTCTCTCCAAGAAACAAAATAACAGACTCCAAAGCCACAGCTATATTATAAAGAAAAATGGAGAATACAAAAACACCATTATCGAAAGAGGGGTTAAACTTACTATTCGATGCAGAAAAGAATGCGAAAGTAGAGTAAGTGTATATTTCAAAAGCCATTTAATTATATTATGCTTATATACTATGTAGTGTTGTATTCGTTCACGGCTTGATGGGTCATCCCAAGACAACGTGGGAAATCATCGACACCAACAACAACCCGATCGACCCAAATGAGACTATATATTGGCCGAAAGATCTTCTGCCAAAAACTCTTCCAGAAAGTCGAATATTCTCATTTGGATATCCAACGCACTTTGCAACTTTCTATCCAATTGTTACTGCTGATATGATCGCTCATACAACAATTGATCATAACTCTACAACTTTAGTAACCAAACTGGGAAATTTTAGACGAGAAACAGATACAGTCAGTAGCCTTGCACCAATATCAATTACTACGAATTTTCAAACCCAATGCTGATAAAGGAAATCAATAGGCAAACCGTCCAATTTTCTTCATTGTACATTCACTTGGGGGTCTCGTCACTGCCAATAGTCTTTCACTTCGCTATGGTTCAGACTTTCAAAGCCAGAGTGTAGTAGACAACACCCGTGGCGTCATATTTCTCGGTACACCTTTCAAAGGATCATCCAAGGCAGTATGGGCCAAGATGGCGGAAAGGTTTCTTGGACTATTCAGCGACAGCAATGATCAGATTATCAAGGATCTCGACAAAGATTCCACCAAGCTTCAAGCCATCAGCCACGACTTTCACGTTCTACTTCAAGAAAGATATGCATCGAAGGAGCTCAAGCCGATTCAGGTAGCATGTTTCTTCGAAACGAAGCACACAGAGAAGAAATTGGGGAAGCTAAAAATGAAGAAGGACCTCGGCCAGATTGTCACAGCTGACTCAGCGACGTTGGCTGGATACAAACCCATCGCTATCAATGCTGATCATCTTGCTATGTGCAAATTCCAAGATGCTCAGACGGATGGGTATGTCAGTGTCACTGATATGTTGAAGCTTATGATCTCGAGATTAAATGAAGATTATGACAAACTCAAGGTGATATCGAACCATTTCCACAACCATGTCAATATCCTTACTAAGTTAACCTCTCCAGAATGACGGCCGAACATCCATCCAGCTTGGAGACATCAAACACCATGTTTCAACCAATTATGGATATGTTGGTGGGCATATGGTGGGTATGACGAAGGACGCGAACCGTGTCGTCGTCTCGCACAATGTATGTTTCTAATCCAAATCTCTTTACTCGAGGACAACACTGACCTGGAAAAGTTCGGAGTAGGTCATGGCCCTCCTCCACACAATCCAAACCTAGGAGCCTAGAATAATTCATACAATACTTCCTTGATTCAAGAAAGAGGCAGGAGCTGCAAGCATAGGAAGGTTATATCGATTTCAAGCTCGGTATTGCAGTGAGAGATTTATTAGAAAGCAATTTTTGTAGCCGCTCTATTGTGACAATCACCAAGACTTTAGCGTATATCACGTGATCATCTTGACTTCATCATTGGTTATTGGGATTAAAGATGCTTGGGGAACGTAAACACTTAGCTTTTGTTTAATCTTGCGATGATTATATTTATAGTAAGTAGAAATGGTAACGTACTTTCATCTAGTTCCGCGATATCATGAAAGATTGCCCGAATGTTCTAGAAATTTGCTTCAAAGGATATATAAACCATTTTGATGATTAATCCGGGGTTCATCGACAAGAAAGGGAAGAAATGAAAATTGGGGTGAATCACAGAGTATTGCAAGAAGAAGTAACTTAATCTGATTGTCCTCTATCTCTACATTCCTTTAGGTGGTATGAGGTAGCTTTGGGTACCGGTGGGTCACCACATCTGGCCCGAAAGAATCCGATTCTAGGGGTGGTTTACTAAGCTATATATCCCGTAACTTACTTGTGACTTACTCGTGACATATCGGCTTATGCCGGGATACCAAGTCGTGTGCAGTCTTCCAGGCATTTCAGCGCGTTGAGAGCATAATAGTTCGTCATCATCAATCACAATATTTCCAATGATCTTCGATGTTCTATGCCGTAATTTTTGTCTCACCGCCGGTAATCTGCCATCAACCAAATATTTCTGCCCGTACAAATTAAGCAGAAATTAGAGAATACACCTCCGTAAGTATGGAGCATACAATGCAACTTTCACAATTGCCTTCAGCCGATCTTATTAATAGGTTACGAAGTACTGACTTCATAATTACCCCTCATTTATTCAATACTTCAATTAATTACATCAATCGTCTTTGATTATTTTCTATACCTCACGAAACTTTTTTGATTTACTAGTTATCGCAATCCATTTATTTAAATTATTGATGCCATTATCTAAGAATAATCAGAATTTCAAAAAACCCCCAAATAAAAATTAAGTAAAACTCAACCAGAAACGAAATCCCTTCAATCGAATCCCAAACAAACACGCTAATAAAGATATACTCGTAAAACAGTGTCCGTTTCCTATTCCCCAACCCCAAAAATTCACTCAATGTCCACCTAACACCATTCGTCTCTATCTACCAGGCTCCCCCATACGAAATACATCCTGTGTCACTCTCAGAAAGCAGGAAGATAAATACATCGATAAAAGCAATAGCGACTTTTCTCCCAAAACACTTCCCCATGTACCACCAATAAACACCAAGGCAATTAACGACCCCTAAGCGCAACCTCATTGTCCCTCAGTTCCCGTAGAACATTTCTTCCAGTGAAAAATTGTCGCCTGACTGCAGGTCCAGGTCGAGGGGGGATCATCCCTTGAAGAATATTTCCCTGATCATTCGTCACTTTGCAGTAGAGTTCTCCTCTTTGAAAAGCTCGTCGAATCTCTAAGACGGCTTCACCCATGAACCCCAGAGCAAGTAGATCGTTATCAGATTCTTCTGAGGAATCGTACAGCGTATACTGATATACGGTTTGATCGCCTTCCTGAACGTCACCTATCTTCACCCAAAATGCTGTACGTAAATCCTTCAAAGCGTCATCTGCTCGACGCTGTTGAAACTGATTGAGGTTCGGAGAGGTCGCGATCTTAAAGTGATAAGTCGCACCAGAGCTCATTCCCATCATAGAGGATTCCGCCTCAGGGATAACAAGCGCTGCGAAAGTCTGAAAGTCCGGGCCCGCATTTCCACAGAACATGGTAGATCTTTGCATTACCGCCCACCAAAATTCGTTCAACATGCTGGCGACATCGTCATCGGAGGCAGTGTCGATGTCGTTCGGATCCGGGTTGATACGGTGAACCATCGTGGGCAGATTGAATTTGATGCGTAGTGAGGTAGTTAGGATTTGTGAGGATTCGTGGGGATTCATTGATAGTAAAGAAAGATGGGTTTTCAGCTTTGAGTAGAAAAAGGTGTGATTGAACTTCGTTTGCAAGAGTTGTCTGCCTAGGTGCGGGGTAATTACTCGGCTTCATGCAGGAAGCCGTGAATCCAGTGGATAAATCAGCAACGCATCTCCCAAGTGTGAGCAGTGAATCCGCAAAAGCAACACCAGGAAGATCAGCGCAACACTTGATGAGGCAGCAGTCGAGGTAAATTCAGTTGACGTGTAGTGGACACTTTGTTGCTGAAGTGGCTATCGCCAAAACAAATGCAGCCTTTCATTGATGTTTACAATTGAGGGGGCAGCATACAGCCTCCTTTTCTTCAATTTGAAATTCTCCTCTTTTTGAGGGTCTTGATCCAATCGTTTGGTAAGCTTAAGCTCTCTCGAATAATTCTCAACCATAATGCCCTGGGTGTGATAATCGACTTGAAGATTAGAGCGCTGATCAAGACACGTAATTATCTAGACAAGTCGAGACCTTGAAGCTGGCTGGGAGCAATAGTGATAACACAGACAAAGTTTCAAGCACAGGTAAAGGCCTTCCAAACTGTGAAAGAGCTTCACAATACACTCCATAACATTCAATCTTCAAGCAGACTGTGGGAAGCTTCAAGCTAATGTTCTATGGAAAGCAGAACCCTAAACTATCATGAATATTCCGAGAAAAATTAAGGTTTCCAACGTATCGTTTAGGATTCCCATTTCAGTACTATTGAATTCTCTACTAGCTGTCCTATATAGTATCAATCTCTCAGATAGCGTGATATTAGTTGATTCTTAATTTTCAATGAAGAGATAATATTTGCATTGATAAAGGTAGCTTTCTCATTAGGGACATTATGCAAATCTCATCAGAATATCTTTGAAACTCCCCCTTTGCCACAGCCCACACATCGCGCCTGGAGCACTTCTGCACTCTTATCTGAACCACAATTATGACAATAACCCCTCAGAGGATCGTTGATGAACAGTTGAAGTATATCGAAAGCGAAGGCTGGCACATCCTGTAGTGTGGCTCGTAAGATTTCAAGATCATCGCTTTGAATCATACTTCGAAATTTCCTTCTAGCATATTCGACAGTGATGGGCCTCAGGATGTTGGTTGACGTAGGTATAATATAAACATCTGAAACGACAGATAAGAATTCTTCGAGTGCAGGCCCTGCATTAAGAGTTGATTCGAACTTCCTCTTCAAAAGCCCCATCAAATTGGGTACGTTATATTTATCAGCCAAGTTATATGTCAAAACCTGAACCTTTAAATTTAAACGTAGCTCTTTGCCCTCAATGATTTGTTCGTCATATGTACCAGCATAGAAGTATTTTAACATTATTTCAACGGAGACTGGATCGTCGTCATTTAACTCAATGACACCTGTATCTGCCTCCTATAAAGAGTAAGATTTTGAGCTAAATAATGATTCATCTCGATATAATAACCTTAAAGCCTGTCATACATGCTGCATGCAAAACTTTTGATTGAGAGCAAACGATGAGACGATGAACATTCCAAGATCGATTACGACATTTGATAATCAGATCGGAATAGGTACCATCGTCAAAACACCTATCTTATATTAGCCACAGCCAGTTCTTATGTAACAGTGAACACACCGTGTAATAGCATCTACGACACTTTGTGCTTCGTACATTGTTTGATGTGTTTCAAGTCTAGGAATGATGTCTGGAGGCTCAAGATTGCAGTCAGCGTGGGGTTTTAAGCAGATTTTAAGGTTGGGTGGATGCAGCTAGCTCATGAGTCAAGCTCCACAAAGACAGGTCTGTGCACTTAATGTTGGTTATGGTAACGTACATATACAAGTATGTGTACTTTAGTATATTATTTGCTTTTTAATAACCTTGATGAAAGATACAATGGTAGCTTGATAATATGCTTGAAACGATCAATGAATAATTAGAGTTCGATATCTTGATTATGGAAAAGGACATCGCACTAGTTATTAGTAGCATTGCAAGAAATCAGGGCCCATTTTTGATGGATCTTAGTTTTACGGGGTAGCTAGTGGGCGATGGTTGTGGCTAAAACTATTTTTACTTTGGTGAGCCACGTTTGGTCTGTGTGTCATTATCAGGATCTCAGGCAGAGTAACGAGAGATGATTGAAAGTCGATCCACGTGGTCAAAGCTTTTTCCAAGCCTAGAGTAAGATTCGCCCACATTTCAGTATTGTCACTTCAGGCCTCATGTTATCACCTGATAAGATGCGATAACATAAACAGAGAACCTCTCAGGACAACAGAGCTCGAATCAGTAAGCATGTTTATCAGCCACAAAGTTCCAATACCATATTTCGATATAGCTTGATAGAAATGTTTGTTGATATGGCATGTGCAGGATAAATGTGGGGTTTTCAGGCCCTGATTGTTTTCTATCTACGGGTTGTCAAAGAATCTTCAGAGAGTTCACGCCATTACAGCCTAACTACACTGGTTTCCCTCCTCAGTCGCATAAGCATGATAATAAATCCCACCAAATATTTACCTTTGTTGTAATATAACACTCATCCTTCTCTCAAGTCTTCATCCTTTTCATACACACATATCTGTATTTTTATTTTCACAAATTCTGATACAAAGATTGCAGGCAGAACCAATTCATATTTACTGTACGAACGTCTCATCAAAGTGGGTACAGCGAAAGAAAAGAGGCGTCTGATTGATGTCATGGCTCTACGACAATCGTGCAAAAGAAGAGAATTGACAGGAGCAAGATGGATTCATGGTCTTCATAATATAGCAGATATCATCGAATAGGCAGATATTGATAGAGCGTTGAGAAAGTTTGTCAACACTAATACCCTAATCGTACGAGCTGGAGGGTGAATGAATGAACGTGTGGGTACAAAGATCAGCTAGATCTTCGTACCAATAAATTGGGAACACATGTAGTTAATGATATTTAATTTTTTTATTTTCCTATTGAAAAAGATTTGCTTTCAACAAATAAGTCGCGTTTCAAACCCAAAATCCAAAACGCCAAAACCAGAGTACGGAGCTAATCCACAATAAGAGGCTGATCCTCAGAGGCGCCATGAAGCAAAAGAGTTTCTCTTCGTCCTGAAGATTTGTGATCGGCCGAAGGGGGAGGAGTAGGACTTCGATCGGGAGATGCGTGAGGGGGAGGAGTAAGACTTCGATTGGGAGATTCGCGAGAAGGGAGAGGAAGAGGATTGCGTCGTCTACTCGCAGGGCTAGAATGCGAACGATCGGATCGTACACACCGATTACCATGGTCTCGCCATTCACAGTTTCCACAACTGTTACCGAAATGGCCTTCGACACGACGACAATCCGGGAAAGGCCTTAACCCATGACGACGACACTCCCCACATGAATCTTCAACGAGTATTCCCCGACTCTGAATTAACAACCCATTTATATACTGAGCCTGCATAGACTCAACTTCGGCAGTCGTAATAGAGTCTCGGACAAACGAAACAGGATTTCCTAGCATGGCCAAAAGTGCCAGTTGGAGAGCATTGTGACAATCTGGTGCGAGTTGTCGTCCGCTGATATGAAGAACAGGATTTCGATTTGGCTGAGCTTGCGCGCACGCAGCCTTATACATTTGAAGGGCCCTGATTGTGCGAATTATTAGCACATTACGTACAATGAATGCTGTGCTAGCAGTCGTTGTGGGGTAAAATTGGGTGCAATCAGCTTATCTCTCGGCAAGAGTGGGACACACATTTCGGATGTTCGGATAAATTCGATGTTCTATTGTTTCAAAGACGTTAGCTTGCATACAAAGCTAGGCATGCATATATTCAGACGAATATTCAACTTACGAGATTCGGGGCAGTTGGTCTTGATGATTTTACTTAAGGTATTTGATTGCTGAGGACTTGCTTTACGATACTCTTTGGATGGATTGTGGGTACCAGGATTGGCCTAAGCGATAAGGTGGCGTTTAGTCACGTGATATAAAGTCACGCGTACCATGAATCAGGTTCGTGTGTGAGAAGGGAAGCCTGGTCTGTGCTGGGATAACGTGTAATACATGATAAGGTGATATTATACTACATATTAACTAAATCAGCGTCTTCCTCCCGCTGTTCTATACGGCGATTCCACTCGCTTGACCACTTATCCCCAGGTCGGCAGAAATTTAACAAGTCCAGCCTCTTGCTGCCTTATCGACACCAGAACAGTACACAGTACACAGGATCCGTCATTCGTGCAAAGAGAAGGAGAAATCATTTCTGGGAATTGTAAGATTAGGGGAAATTGATGAAACATCAGATCCCCAACCCTGGCATTTAACGATGCTTCGAATTCCCATGAATTTGGGGGCGGTTACACAAGCCAAACACAGAGCTCTTCTACTTCTGAATGTCCATATGTGTTCATGCATAGTATATGGATATTTGAGCGTCCTTCTTGTAGAAGCTCGGGTAAGCATCGGTTACTAAACCAGATCTTTCCTGATTCGTCAAACAATCAGCCTTCAAGCTTTTCAAATGCTCATTCTCCTTAAAAATCTTCTCAGCATTTTCATTCTTGATTGTTCATACCTTTCAGCAATCTTCCAGACAGTTTCGTCAGGATATAAGTTAGCTTGAATATTGAGTTTTATCATATTCGTCACCGAGAAGTCTGTCCTCCAATCTGCCTCGACTCGAGCCAGAGAATCAAATCCTTTCAAACCAATCACCGGAAAATCTCGGTCATATGGTTTAGGGGAGAAGCAGAAAATGGCACAAAACATCGAAACAGAAGCTTCAAGAAATAGGAATCTTCTTCTCACAAATGAGCAAGAACCAAAAAATCTTGGACTAGTAGACTCAGAGCAAGTAACCAGTCCCAGGACATGATGGATAGGAGGAGAGAAAAATGTAAACTGAGCTCAGAGCAAGATCTTGTTTCAAGACTGACGGAGGATTCAAATAGAGGTGATAAGACCAATAAATGGGTAGTCATTCTTATGGACCTGATCTAAGACCACTAGTGATGGGTAAGACTAAAGATGATCTTTTGAAACATCTCAACCTTGATGTTGAAACATATGCGCTCATGGTAGTAAGTTTTATTTGTTTTCTTTATGACTTAATCACAACTTTTAATACTCACCAGACTATAGAAAGAAACGGATGTCGTTTACCAATGGCTTGTTGCTGAAAAACAACACTTGAAAAAGAACTACAAAGGAAAACGGCCCTATGATTGATGTGATATTGTAGAACGGTCAAAGGACGAGGCCATAAAATTGATTACTCAGAATGCCACCGATCAAACGGCTTATTACTGAGGTCTTGCTCGTCCAACTCTCGACTGTCCCAATTGGATTGCAAGATGGTTCCTTTACCACAGGTTTCGGTACCGAGATGAGAGAAACAACAAGGTCATCACGAATGATAGAAACGATATTTCCTTTTCATTTTCATTTCTTGCCTTGTCATAGCCTTCTTTGTAATACAATTATATGCCGTCTACCCCTTTGCAATATGGTTACTCGCCACGTAATTCCTCAGCTAGTTGGCTTGATCATTCGCAAAGATGTCCTCCGCGAGATAAGTTCCCGTAATACGATCCCTCGCAATACAATCCCCCAAAAGACACCACCTCGCGAAATCCCGCATTTCAGTACCCATTTTATACACCCAGTGCCAGCTAGCAATATATCTATAGCTCCGGTACCGGCCGGCGAGATGCTTATAACACTAATACTAACCGTAACTCCCGTTGAAAAATCGTGAAAGGTACTGTAAGTTAGGCTTTTATTTGATGGATTTGGTCGGCGGGATGTATTCTCATGGTGGTAAAAAGCAATTTGTATTTGTCTAATAGCACTCTATAGCATAGCATTCTTATGTTGATTATTCTACATACAAAAAAAACATAAGCGTTTCTGCTTCTGATAGAATTAGCGACTGCATCTTACTAAACTATACACAGCGGTCTTCAAGCTATTCAATCATTGTGAATGAATACTAGTTAACTCAAAACGACTTTGTCTATTTCTTGAAAGTAAATGAAAGATTAGTTAAAGACTCTCAGTCATTGTCGATAGAATCATGGATTTTGTAGTCATTTTAAAGTTATTCAGCTACTAATATATCTCCAAAAATGTTAAAAAGTATACATTATATCGAACATCACGTTTGTACAAACACGCCTGTATGTATGCTTCTAGAGCCAACAATATTATATTTTAGATGATGATGGTGTAGTAACTAATGAATGACTTATGCCAAAGCTTGTTTGGACCTAGAGAGTGTGAAAGTTCCATACTCAAGCTTCAGCAAACAACATGCTACTATTAGATTATCCCATAACCATAACTCCCCCGTAATAAGATGTACTGGATGGCCGATAGTCTGGAAGTAGCAGCAAGAGGACTATCTTCTAACCACCGAAGTGAATATATGGCACCCATTCGAATCCTCGTGTACGTCTTGCACTCTGTCGGCTGTAGTCCCGTTTGCTTGTAATAGCAGGCCCAGCAGCATATGCCGATTCTCCAGTCTCACGAAGCACACCACCCCTCCACTGATCTCGGCACCACTTGATAGCCGTGTGAAGTCCCAGGCACACTGACTCATGGGTTATCTCGTCCCCTAGTATATGCTCATACACGATCCTTGCAACATCACTACAAAGCTTATCGTCGACGTCCCATAGTGTCCCAATCACATGTTGAAACCCAGCCAGCTGAAATGCGTTGACCAGATGGAGACCCTCGTCTATCATACGTTCATTTTCGATCTGACTGGTGTTGCAAGCAGAAAGGTACGCAAGAAACGGCGGCTGCTCAAGAGCACTAGTTCCTATAAAGTTAGCTAAGGTCAGCCGATCCTCCTCCCGATCTCCAAGAAGCAAACAGCTTTGCAGTGGATCGATTGGATCAGAACAACCATGGCCTGCAAAATGGAATATTTTGCAAGACGCTAGAGCATCGAGCACGGGTTTCTTGTGATGCTGTTCAATGACTTCTAGGTTGGCGCTTTCGCAGATTTTCTTTACTTCTTCAGCCTCATTTTTGGCGAATGGTAGCGGAGTCAATCCGAGAGTGCTTTCCATCGCTACCAGAACCAGACGGTTCGGCTTTGACAAACTATTCGCAGGGTTTGAGCGACTGCGTGAGATCGATCTCAGGGAGGAGGCGAAGGAAGATACAACCGTATCAAGTACCGATCTCGGAGGTTGCTCCAGATGATACCCAGCCGCTTGAATAGGAAATCGACTGAGTATACCTGTTGGTATCCACCAAACACGCTGCCGAAGAACCTTGACTTGATTCTTTTGCAGTTCCAGCGCTTCGAGGACTGGGAATGTAACTCTATCCCAAAGTTCCTGGAGCAAGGTTTGATCAAGGAATTTAGACATGTAAAGTTTTGCTCTCTGACTAATAAGGTAGTCGATATCGAGTCGAGGTAAATGGAGGGACCGAATGGAGTCGTTCTCGATAATCAAAGCATCAGAACGGTAACGACTAACATTGATATAAATAACAGGGCCTTCCAACGCTACTTTTTGGATCTCTTTTTGACTAGGTGGTTTCAAGAAATCGTGGAAATCAGGCTGTTGACGGATTTCTTGCAGCAGGTCGTCAAACTCCTGATTTGCCTGCCGTCTGGCTTCTCCCTGCTGTATTGACGACGGCTGATGATCTGGAAGCGAAGACTGGTCCCTTGGAGTTGAGAAATTTAAGCGATTGCGGAGGAGTATAAACCGATCGGCGAGATCAGGGTGTTGTAGTTGTAGCTCTTGTGGTACAGAACGTATATCTGTAAGGTTCCCCAAGAGAACCCCACGGCCTTGCTCCAGTAATTGGACTGCCTCGACGACCTTCCCTAGACGCACGGCTACTGCAGCTGCGTCGGAGGCCAGGCCGACAATCGACATTAAGACGCGCTGTTTGTCAGAGTTTGGAAGTGATCGAGGAGCCAGAGCCGGGAGAAGCTCGATAGCTCCAGATCCAGCTTCGAAAGCCTTTTCCCATTCCTCAATTTTTATGAATAGCCGTAGTAGACCCTGGTATGCTTTCAGTCGCTCTGTAACGATTGCCACAAGCGAGTTTGACACTTGACTATAGGCTCCAATAGCTTTGTCTAGATCGACTTTATTATTTGTGAGGGAGTACTTATCAGAGAGATGGCTTCCAAGGTTGTTCAGTAGTGCAGGTTGGTCGTTGTAGTCTTGAGGAGTTAAATCAATAGCTTCTTGAGTAAATTCAATAGCTTTATCAAGATCGGCTTTCTTATTTGTGAGGGAATACTTTGCAGAGAAATAGCTTCCGAGATTGTTTAGCCATTTAGATCGATCACTATGGCTTTGAGAAGTAAGATCGATAGCCTTTTGAACAACTTCAATAGCTTTATCAAGATTGGCTTTTTCATTTGTAAGGAAATATTTTTCAGAAAGATATTTTCCAAGGTTGTTTAGTAGTATAGGTTGATCGCTGTGGCCTTGAGGAGTAAGATCGATAGCCTTTTGAGCAATTTCAATTGCTTTATTAAGATCGAATTTCTCATTTGTAAGGGAGTACTTTGTAGAAAGATAGCTTCCAAGATTGTTTAGTAATGCAGTTTGGTTGCTATGGCTTTGAGGAGTGAGATTGATGGCCTCTTGAGTGACTTCAATAGCTCTATCAAGGTTGGCTTTTTCATTTGTAAGAAAGTGTTTGTTAAATAAATGGCTTCCAAGATTGTTTAGTAGTCCAGATCGATCTTTGTGGCTTCGAGGAGTAAGATCGATAGCCTCTTGAGTGACTTCAATAGCTCTATCAAGATCAGTTTTTTCACTTGTAAGGAAATACTTGTCAGAGAAATAGCTTCCGAGATTGTTTAACAGTGTAGGACGATTGCTATGGTCTTCAGGAATAAGATCGATGGCCTCTTGAGTAAATTCAATAGCTCTATCGAGATCGGATTTCTCACTTGTGAGAATGTATCTTTCAAAGAAACAATTTCCGAGATTGTTTAGCCATCTAAATCGATCGCTATGGGTTTGAGGAGTAAGATTGACAGCTTCTTGAGTGATTTGAATAGCCTTATCGAGATCGGATTTCTCACTTGTGAGAATGTATCTTATAAAGAAACAATTTCCGAGATTGTTTAGCCATCTAAATCGATCGCTATGGCCTTGAGGAGTTAAATCAACAGCATTTTGAGTAACTTGAATAGCCCTATCGAGGTCGGCTTTCTCGCTTGTGAGGGAGTACTTGTCAGAGAGATAGCTTCCGAGATTGTTTAGCAGTGTAGGGCGATTGCTATGGTCTTGAGGAATAAGATCGATGGCCTCTTGAGCGATTTGAATAGCCCTATCGAGGTCGGATTCCTCACTTGTAAGAGAGTACTTGTCAAAAAAACGGCTTCCAAGGTTGTTTAGCCGTCCAGGTCGGTCGCTATGGTCTTGAGGAGTTAAATTGACAGCCTCTTGAGTGACTTCAATAGCTTTATCAAGATCGGCTTTCTTGTTTGTAAGGGAGTAATTGTTAGAGAGATAGCTTCCAAGGTTGTTTAGCTACATAGATCGATCGCTATGGCCTTGAGGAGTAAGATCGATAGCCTCTTGAGTAACTTCAATAGCTCTATCGAGGTTGGATTTTTCATTTGTAAGAAGGTATTTATTAAAGAGATGGTTTCCGAGATTGTTTAATCGTCCAGATCGATTGCTGTGATTTTGAGGAGTAAGGTCGATAGCCTCTTGAATGACTTCAATAGCTTTATCGAGGTCTTGTACTACTGCTTTAATAAAATTAATCACTATGAACCTTTGCATAAGGGCAAAGTCTTAGATAACATCTCACCGTCGCCGCCTGCCGCCATGTCCAGTTTTTAATCGAAACTCTCGGGTCGGAACTGCTCCACGCGGTCGCGCTCGTGTATAAGTGCTAGTAATTTTATACCGAGACTTATAGTTTGCGACCTATTTGTATTGAACAATTTCGGTAGTAGCCTTTCGAGTCCTTGTTCTTGCTAATGAGTTTAAAGGGCTTGGATTTATAAATTAGATTTGCCAAACTGCCGATGTGCGAGCGGGCCTAAATAGAAATCGATGCTAGTGTTGATTACAGCTGGCTGAGCTGCAAGTACATATATGTAGATTTTGAGATCATATCGGAGCATTACATTGCGTCGAGAACCGGAGAAAGCCAACTGAAAAAGTGTGCTATTCTCAAGGTCTACAGAGCTTTGCCGTCCCCAGCTGAAAGCCACAATTATCGAAAAGCGCCACCGAGGGTGGATGTACCTCAGCTACCACTAAGACCTTCCGCTCATTTTCCAGTGCTTACGGCCGTTGAAATTTGGACATTATAGCCTAAAAGGTTGATCCCGAGCTTAGCAGGGTTCCCCTCCCCCCACATCTACTAAGTTGGGCTCTTTACATATATATTTATTGTCGCCCTCTTCATCTTCACATGCGACCGGGAATGATAGGTTAATCTTTTTTTCAGGATCACATCCATTCACTCTGCTATCGGGTAGAGTCTTAGCCGAGCGACAAGTGAGTAATACTTAGTAGTATAGAGGACGTGGTCACAAGTTACAAGGCTGTAGGGTACTTAGGGATTGATAGCCAGTAATAATCGTAAAGTCTCAGCTATCGAATCAAGTCCCTGAAGAATATCAATCCTACAATAGGATATATATCAAAATCTACAAATTATAAGGCGCTCACAGCTTACAGGGCATTACAGGCTGTGTCCTCTATAATCTTGTGACTTTTGATTGCATCCTTCGTAGGGATAAATAATTGTACCCCCTGTTTTGATATCGTGTAGCATAACTTGAGAATTAGTCAATCAGGTTTGTGTTTTCATTGGATTTGTGAGGTAGAATGTACTGCTTTGTAAAAGTGAAAGCATATATACATATATATCGATCTTCCCAACTGTACGGGGGTGCAGGCTATACGAAGGTTGAAACAAAGTGGAGGTGTGGCTATGGAAGTGCAGATCATAAGTTGTAGATCTTACTGCCTTCTCGTATTTGTTTTGAGTAGGTAAAATGATCTTTGATAGCAGAATAAAAGCGGTGACATATAACTTACAGAGGAACAAGACCTACTATATTTACCACCCTTGATAGAGCTAACACTGCTATACACCTATAGATTTAGATTGTTACATCGTGCATCTTTCATTAACGGCAGGGTGTCTCTAGTTTTCGTATGTATCGAATAGGGTAGTGATGGACTGTCATGACTTTCAGCTGTTCTCAAAGGCTTGTCTTATCTAACCACGCGCCTCCATATTACGGCAGTTATACGACGTTCTTCACCTGTCTTGAGATACACTCCGTCGCGCATAGCCGGAAACCATACAACCAGGCTCTGCAGATTCTAACTCCACTTCTGCAGCTTCCCTGCAGGTATTGATTAGCTGGCTGCTCTGAATAATACTCGGCGCGCTGTGTCTGTCATCGATTGAAGGGCCTCCCGTTACAATATTGCTGTCTATTATTTTGCCTTTGTTATTTAACAGATTCATCTTTCTGTTCAGTCAACACTCCCGCAGACTTCAATCCCTACTTTCTCTACCGGTCTTTCACATGCCTCTAACAAAGCGAGCTTTGCTCATTGCGAGTCCGTTTGGCGGCCTTCAAGGACCGGAGCATGATATTGAAACCATGACAAAAGCTTTACGAATCAATGGTTTTATTGATATCACAAAATGTGTCGCAGCCGAAGCGACTCGGGATAATATTTTGGAGAAGTGGAGGGAATTGATCGACCGCACGATGCCAGATGACGCTATCGTGTTTTATTACTCAGGGCACGGTGCTTTGGCCAAGCCACACAGCCCTGTAAGCGACAACGGTATCCAGTCAAAATCGTTGCAGTTCATCGTCCCGATGGACTATGACAAAAGCAATGCCAAAGATTTCAGAGGCATCTTTGATATCGAGATTTCGCACTTGCTTTGGCGGGTTACGGCGAAGACACACAATGTTACGGTAATTCTCGACTGCTGTCATTCCGGCCGGATGGCTCGAAATCCAAAGCTTGGTTCTCACTCGTCGCCAAAGTTTCTTACAGAAATACAGTATCGCGACGATGTCGATGAGATTGAGCGCAAGTTGCAAGACGATTTTCGACTTGAGGGCGATGGCGATGGCCACCCTGAAGGCAACCCTTTCACGGTCCGGATCGTCGCAGGTACGCAGAGCGAAACGGCTTGGGAACATAAGGATCAAGAAGGTAGATGGCAGGGGGCGTTGACGAGAGCTCTCGGGATAGCACTAGAGGAAGCGGCCGGGAAAGACATATCCTGGCACACGACTATGATCCGCGTTCGCGATGCCCTTGCAGCAAGTAACTGTCTGCAACATCCAGATGCTGAGGGTCCATGTAAGCGTATTCATTTCACCCTCGAAGAAACCGACCCAGGCGTCTTCAGCTTTGTTATGAAAGGCAAAGTAGTCACGATCAAGGGGGGCAGGGTCGCTGGATTTGCTAAGAATGACATATTCGCCCTTTTTCCGCACAGCCGCGAATCGAAAGCTCCGTGGGTTGCAAAAGCAAAGCTTTCGAGTGTAGACGTCTTTGATTCAATAGGCGATATCATTGAGACAGGAAATGGCGAAGCATTACCAGAGCGTGGTATTGCGATCTTGATCGAAAGAGTGTTACAGCCATCACCAATAAAAATACCGATAGAGATGATTGATTTGAAGAAAGCTGTTGAGAGTTCCAAGTTTCTACGAGTCGAAACACAAGACGAAACGGAAAGGATACCCTCTGTAAGACTCGAAAAAGACAGTGCCTCTTTGTACAACAAAGGTGGCATTGGTATTGAGATATTCTGTTCGCCCTTCAACCAAACGGGTGAAATTATAAGTGCTGCCGAAAAACTGACACGAGCAAAGCTGTTCCGGGGCCTAAGACCAAATGTTGGGGAGAGACTCTCGCACGATCTTAAACTACATTTTGAAGTTGTAATGCCAGATAGCCAACAAGCAATTCTTCCAAGTGGAGAGTCACAAATCTCTGAGGACGAGAAGGCTTGTATCTGGCTGGACAATAAGGGAGGCCGCACCTTGTACGTTAACATCTTCGATATCAATGTCGCTGGTCAGATCTCTCTAATCAATATGGACAACCCTGGCGGCATTGAGATTGAAGGGCAGTCAACCTATGTCTATGGGCGAAACAAACAAGGTGAAGCTGAAGGTGAGGCTTTCTCCTGGCCCGGTAGTGTTCCTGTTTGCAAAGCTATTTCTGAATCTCTCCTTTTCATTGTAACAGAAAAGATCATAAACCTCCAACATATAGAAAGCCCTGGAATGATTGGACGTGGCGAAACACCAAAATCGACTCTGAAGGATCTGACATTCCAGATTGCGTATGAAGGAGCACAGGATTTTGGATTGTCTCGTCGGCAGGTTACTACTATTCGCTTCGATGTTATAAAGATACCCTTCACTCTTCACCCGCGAACTTGTACCGGAGAAACGTTGTCTGATCCACAGATGTGCAAGGAGTGGCCAAAAACGCTCAAGAGTTGGCCGGAGATCGACGAGGCTGCTGCAAAGGTATGTTATCCAGCCCGAATAAAATTGTTATAGTCGACTTGATATTGACATGTCTTCAAGGGATTCTTTGGATCAGTGTTACAAGCAGGCCATAGAATTCCTCCCTGTATTTAGGTTACGAATAAATATACCGAACAAATCACCGTCGTCGTATCTAAACTCCGACCAAGTCGACTTTGGACAAACTCTGAAGTGAATATAACTGCTACTGGTAAAGGAGTCACTTTTTCTACAGAGATACATCGCTTGTGGTCTCTACTTCAAGCACTATGTTTACTCAATGCTCATAACGCTCTCAAACAGACTTATGCACTTCCTACAACCAAAAAGACTTTGGGGCCATACACAAACGGTCAAAGTCCTGTGACAGCAATTTTTCCTTTATGGAACAGGAAGGAGGGCTGTGGCGTAGTCTGTATCTACCTTGGAAAAGAGGAGCGATGTTTCATCATGAATGATCAAGTGCCGATAGGAGCCACTACTGTCTTCACGGGTCAGCCCGATGTGGAGATTATTGAATACAAAGAGCTCAAGCATTAAAGGAAAAGGGCGTCGGGTTTTAGGCCGGCCTTCAAATTTAATCCATGAAATCTGTGGTAGAGACGAATCTGGATACACTGACTCCAAGATTAGCTTGGAATAGCTCAAACGCGTAGTTCACGAATATCAAGTTCAGGAATTTTGATGACAGATCGGAGAGAAGAGATAAAGACTACTCTTTTTAGCTAGCCATCGACTTTGGTATTCATTATTTGTACAGCTGTTTAGAGATGAACCCTCTATTCCCCACTATTATCATGGGTTCGACGTCAAACATATATATTTATAGATTCAAAGAGTGTTCTCACCATTTCCATGGCGTTAGTGAATTGAAGGAGCATCAAGCCGTACACTACGGCCAATTCCCATATATTCATACTGGTTGCTTTAACGCTATTCATCTGATATCACGCTGTAATACGAGGGGTTTTTTTGTTTGTTTTTGTAGTAAAATTGGTGTAGTCTATCTAGGGGTCGAACTCGATTACTCTTTAATCGGGCTTAGAATGAGATTTATTATCAGTGTATCGTGCAGCGCAGTATTATATAAGCTAGAGACTCAGAATCATGAGATCCAGGCAAGTGCTATTGTGCCTAGTCGGTAAAATAGACTGGGTCGTTGGATATTACTCCTTTTGTACAATTGAGGGGTAACGATTTAGATATATATTTTTTAGTAACTACACATGCAAGCACTGTACCCTTTTGTTTTAAAACTCTTCAATTTATATACCAGCGTTTGTGAAGACCTCAACTTGAACTAAAACTTTATAAGTCATAGTGCTGCTATAGAAGTTGCTGATATTTGTAGTACTAGCACAACTTTAAACGTATCTACAGTTACTAATACTCGACCGATTCTGTTAATTTAATCTAGGATTAAGGATTAAAGAGTTTACTTAGATAAACAATTCCTGTATAGAAAGTCTTATTGATTTTTATTACATATTGAGTTATATAGGGATAAGAATGGTAGTGAATCTAAGGGGTCTGCTCGCGGTGGTACGTTAACCAAAACAACATATACATGGAGATGATATCACATAACATATCCATCTAGCATATCTTGATAATCAGGTGAAGGAAGGGAACCCGAAAAGGGATCGAATCGTCACGCAATCGAGCCACAGTCAAGCCACCAGAAGTGAGCTATTTGTTGAATATAATTCAAAAACTTCCTGACTATCATAAAGCCAGTTTTCATGGAGACTAACTGAATTGTCGGAAATAATCAGGCACGTGATACTTCCCATATATATATAGTCTGGAGCTCTCTCCTTCTCCTTCTCTTTCTGTTCTTCTTTTCTTCTTAGCTTTAGATTCTAAGTCAAGAATTGAATCCTTTTACGACAGTCCCTCAGATCATTTAATTATTAGTATGTGTACGATCTGGACAGACCTTACATCTCTCCTTTTTCTTTCCGGTCTGTTTCCCTTTTCCTTTCCCTCATTCTTTCTCTCCTTAACTTTAGATTTTAAATAATAGAACCAAATCCTCTTACAACACCTCTTTACAGAAAGCATGATTTATTTGACCAAGATCAACATAAGTCACGTTACCAAGTTTTATTTCTGGAATGAAAGGTGACATTAGGATATATTCTAGAAAACGGTAGATCAAATACCGTTAAGGGCTTGTGGTTTAGTGGTATAATGTTCCCTTAGCATGGGAGAGGTCCGGCGTTCGATTCGCCGCTAGTCCATTATTTTTGAACTTTAATTCATCTACAATTGATTTTTTTTTTGATTTTTGAACGAAGGTGTTGAGGTTTTTGATACTTTTTTTTCTTCAATTTCTTTTCGTTAAGAATCAAAGTTTTCGTGATGGGAGGGAGGTTATAGTTTGTCCGTTCCGAATGTCTGTGCACGGACTTTTGTGATTTAGCGAACTGGTCATGTGATAAGTGGAATAAGATGTATTTAGTGTGCAAGGCAGACTTAGCAAACTTTTGAGACCTTTTTGTATTAGCATCTTTCAATGTACAACTTTGAATTCGCAAATTTAAGGCTTTGAACATTTATTTCAATTCGTGTTTAATAATGAAAAGTTAGTGTTCCAATTCTAATTTGATATTCAAATGCTGTCGAAATCAATCCATTTTGTTGTGCGATTGATTTCGTTAATGTGAAGCTGGCTTCGAGATAACTCTCGTACTTCTCGCAGTTGGGACTTTACTCTTTCTTTTAATTCTTTTCGTCTCTTTTGGTATGCTTTTACGCTTGCGAGAATGCTATCGTGTTAAGCTTTCTGCGGACGCTTGTATAGCATTGGGCTGGTTACTTGACTAGGTCAAATTATGTGTCAAAATATCAACATGTAAACACATGTATTGTGTTAAAACTATATGATTTCAAGGTCTTGAGTAGGAAACCATGAGGGTTTTTCCTTTTGCCTCTACACGTTCAGGTATTAGGGCTCTAAGACTACGTATGCGTGTAGTTGCACGCTTCTAGTATACTGTATCGATACCATGCGACCATATTGTCTTATATGTTGTATTAATGTCATACAATCGCAATAATCCCATGGTTTATATCGATTTTGTACAATCATTTCATTTTGAGACATCTCAAAGAAGGGATGAAGGGGGGGCACTCACACGTCTATCACAAATTTCAAGTCCTTTTTTCTGGATTTGGTGTAATTATCTTAGGTATAGCTCGGAAGTATTCGAACTCGAGATATTCAACAAGTGATTTCCCCTTTGTGCCAACACTCTCATGTACAAGGGCTCTAAAATAACGTATGTAACGGAAATAAAAAACACTTTGGCAAAGCTTCGACGATGCTAATTCCCTCTGCATCACACTATGTGTTTATGCTATGGGACAAAAGTCTGTTTAAACTCTTATGCACTTGCTGGTCATACAATTCTTTTGAGCCCCTCCACCTATACCTGTTCAAGTCTCCTTTGTCTTTAAAAAGGTTAAACTCGGGATATCTTATCATTTCTTCAACCTTAAATGATTACTTATTTACTTCACAATCATGTCTGTTTGGGTGTGGTTTGAACGCAAAATTTGTATGAAGTTGATCAAAGTGAAGTGTAACCCTCTTTGTTTTATCCGATATCGGAGATAACATTTATGTCTATGGTCAGGTATTTGCCTTGATCTTACAAAAAATTGTCTGAAGCGGGGTACTCTGTTACGACCGCGCAATTGGGTCTCCATTCAGAAGCCAAAGCGGGCACGGTCAGTCAGCTCATCATCTACTATGCTTGATGGCCTATGCTTCCCCTTGTGCAAGGTGGGGTTATAGCAACCCACTGGGTGATTATCAATGGTTTCAGGAAAATGGCAGATTTTCACCTAGCAAAATCCAGACAATTGCTATCCCAGGTCGTGCCTGACCTTTCCACATCAATCATTCATGAGTACACTCGAATCGAAATTGGATCAAACAATTTGGAGCTACTGATTTAACGAACTATCCTTCGTGCGGTGGCACCAGATCCAGCGAAAACCCAAACAACTGCCCAAATATCTTGAAGAGTCTTGAGATTTTGAAAATTTGATCTGTCGATTATGCAGAATCTAAGTTCAGGGGCCAATAAGAGTGATCACACACATTGCGGGGTATATCTTAATGTCTACAGATCTGAGCGAAGCATAAGCCGAGAAGATAGAGGCAAATAAAGTTCGGGGACAAAGAGAAAAAGAATATTTGTGCATAAAAAGAGGAACACTTGTGGAAGGAGTCAAATTTTATCAGAATCTCTCAATTAATTGACTCACAGATCCGAAGAGACTAAAATAATTGTCACCTTTTGATTGCCTTGCATCTTATCACAAAGTGTATTTCACATCAAATTTGAAAGAAACAATCAAATATTAAAAGGTGGTCAAACATTGGCGTCTTGGTTTCCTACGCAGAGGAGATAAAGGAAGCAACCACGGCAACATTAGCGAATATGTCATGAAAAGGGGAGAATTTCAGCTAGTGCGATAACGACCTAATTATCACATTTCGAGCGCCCAAAACAACCGACTTTATAGGATTTGGTCTGTTAAATGCACTTGAGATACCACCAGCCTTAATGTTTGAAAGCAAGACAATGCTTCATACGCCGCACCTGCTAAAAGGAACCCGTAGTTGATATTAGTTGATACACAAGGCAAAATAACCTTTTTTCTATGTTTCGGCCTCGGAATTTTCCTTCAAAACATGCTTTTGCACCTCACCTGTCAATGGAACGGCATCGTCACCTTTATCTTATCTATGGTGGTTAGCAACAGGCTTGGCAAAGATATTGCAAATACCCCGCGCGCAGATTCATCATTAGTCAAACTCTCTTTGTATTGCGCCATATCTTGATAGTTGTTTCGCCATTTCTTACTTCCGTAAACATAGCTTTTCAAAGAAATGGTAGTAGATACACATACCATTACAGTCTCACAGTTTGAAGATCGATGGGAAGGTCCGTCTCAATTTCCGTTGGACGAACGGAGGTAGGAAGACCCGATTGGCACTAAGTTGGTAGTTAATTAAGAGGGCTGATGTTATCTGGTGGATAAAGTGGACACAAAAACGAGTCCGTGGGAAATAGAGTTTACGGGAGGCCCGTGGGGCTGATTCCCCATGTTCTTAGTGCAGTGTGTGGTACGTAATTCTAGTTTATTTTGCATGCTAAAGCTAGCAATTACTGGCACATGTCCAAAACATATTCATGTGCACTCGTGGTGTGATTGTAGAGGAAAGATAACGGCATAAAAGTTTCACTCACGCCAAGGAAGTATAATCTATGGTGCTTATTGCCCTCCAGGCAGTCAGATAGACAGACATATGTTAGGCTAAAGTTGACAATTAACAAATCATTGATTGAAGAGTTCCGAATTTTAAGAATACGATAATAAGTTATTTCAATATGTAGACAAAAAGGATTATCCTGTTATTTCTCATGAGAGAATGAGAGATCAACCGAATGTGTAAATCCATTTCAAAAGGAAAAGAGTATTTATTGCACTTAAATTATCTTGATACTTACTCTAATATGCTTGAAATATATATTTTGAAGGATAATCTCAAATATGTTTGATTTATAATACAATCCGACTGTTTCGGTATCCTATCCTGAATTCTCCAAAAGAAATATCAAATATACAGTGCAAGTGTTCTATATAATACAAAATGTGAGCTAAGTAAACTCGTAAATCATCGTCGTCAAAAAACGGGCTCTACCCAGGTATCAAATATATCGCCATATACAACAGTCCAAACAGAAGCTTCTTATCCGCTGTCAAAGTTGATGTGTCTTAGCGCCCCTCGGAATTGATGATGTCCTTTCCTTGTTCATCCTTCTTGCGATGGAATAAACTCAACACACTTCCTCTTCTCCCTTCCCTCTCAGACCCCTCGGACCTCCTACTCGATACCCTCACTAGTAGGTCATCAGGTTCTTCATCATTTGAATCTGACCATATGCTTAGAACAGATCCTTTTCGTAGTTGTGTCGAACTGCCGCTGCGACCTTGTTTGGCTTCGTGATGAGTGCCCATGAAAGCAGAGTTACTGATATTTCCGAACGCAGTAGAACGTCGTCTCTCACGTGTTGCCCAACTGTCTCGTTCATGGGTCGTGGTTTTCCAGTCTTGAGCGAAGTCATCGAAAGGAGAGTCTAGGTGAGAGGAGGAGCTTGTGCTTGTGTTGACTTTTTCTAGATAATGGGTTAGCCTTTGAACTGACGATCGCCGTGAAGGAGCAGGCAAGGTAATAACATACTGAGTGATGACCCGATGGCCTGTTCTTCGAATGGATCTGTGAATAGAGCATTTTGCTCGCCGACGGTTTGAAGTCTAGGATCCATGATGGCTAAGATGTATATAATTGATTGGTTGTATAATACGCTTTTGTGTGCGTGACGATTTTGTTTGAGTATCGAAAGTTGTATGATTTTGTATCGTTTGATGATTTGAATGATAATCTAAATTTGTAAATGGAGGGTACAAGCCTCTTTATATACCTGCTCGTGAGATACACATTGACTCCCGACGGGGCTGAGTTCATAACATTAGATCTGATTATCATGCCTTAACGCGAGACCTTGTCCCAACAAGGTCTAGACGTCATACTGCTTAGGATTTCGAGTCAACGCAGACGCCCGGGCTTGATGATCGACAGAACAATCATTGTGTGAACCTATCAAGATGACTGCTGTGCTCTACACCTCTAGGTAACGACTCTTGTTGGTCAAACATGTGCTTAAGGGTGTACAATCACGAAGCGAGACGAATAGATAACGACCAACATTCACTTGGCTCTACATCATTCTGCATTTAGTAAGCATGATTTCCCCAGAATGTGATGCTTGGCAAGTCCCCTCACAATTGACTCAAGAGTTATGATTGGGCTTTAGAATAACGAGCCGAAATCTTTATCAGCAGTAGGCCGTAAGAAGAAAAGATCGCTGCTAATCAGTCTATGATAAACCGTGCAATCGACACAACCCCCGCATTTTGTGATTTTGCCTCCTCTTGGCACGCTTGCTCTCAAATCGATAAAGTTTCCCATCATCGATATTGGGAATTCAATTGATGTCTAGCACCCATGTTGTCCATTGAAGAAGGCATTAATGATGGCTAAAGTCTACACTGATACAAAGACCTAACTTTAATCACTCTAGTCATAATAGAGTACACACGTCTCTCAGAGTCACGATACCATTGTCAGAGATCTTTCGTATTGCGGTGAGCATGGCAAATAAGATTGGCCTACAAGCGTCCGAGCCACTTTGATGACTACATGTACTGTTAATTTGCGAGAACCATATCAAAGCTTTTTGTTTCAGTGTCCGGGTTTATTGAAAGGGTTGTGAGAGAAGTTAGTGTTGTACATTAGTTGGATTTGCCACCAAAATCGGTGCTGTTTGAGAGGCTCGAGTGGCCAAAAGATCCGCGCATCAGTCTCCACTTGAGCATCATAACTACCGAACCTCCAAGCACCCCACAGCACAGACCCCTAAATATAAAAATGGAACACAGCGTTAACCTCAGTGGATTCTGTGCATGTGCTTTTAGTTTAAATAAGTTGCTGATTACTGAGTAATATTTCATGTTAGAAAGAGGCTGTGAAAGGAATACCGTGAAATTTTTGAGTAAAATGACTAGTGTGTGATCAACCTCGCTCCCCTTTTACTGAAGTTCCGCGTATTTAAGTGAACGAATCGAATGACCTCCTGTCCGGTCACTTCAGGGGCTTTGTTTCTTGTGAAAATCATCATCTCATTCATCCATCTATGCATTATATCGACGCCAGATTAGCGCCTCTTAATTGCTTATATGTTCTAACCTCCTGCACTTGTTTACGCATTATGATTCTATTAGCAATAGAATTGGACTTGCTTTTTGAATAACGTTATACGGTGACAATCGAGGTCGATGTGTATCGATTAACTTGGGCTTGCTGCTCTCTTGGTGCGGGGTAATTCTGGAGCCCACGATTCAAGTGATGTTGTGTGGCTCCATACACGAGAAGACATTTCGAAGGTAGTAGTCGGGTAGAGTTACCCATCCCGATAAGATAACAAGGCGGGACCAGTCCAATAGAGATCGAATCAATCGTGATAAGCGAGCGTTGGCCCCAAAATTTAACCTTTCAACTGAGTTCCTATATGCCCTATTGTAATTGTTCTGCTTTCTTATCTGAAGCAAGAATGGGACATATCTCAACTTCCAAAAGTCATAAAAAAATTGATCATTTATCAATTGATACCAGAATCTACGTCTTCATTGTTCCATTTGCAATGAATCATTGTGTCAAATTTCAAAGAATTCAAACCAATACTTCAGGAGGTATTGGCAAGTCAATTCTGGAAGTGTCCCATCAGTTCGTGCACCCACTAGTGGTCTTCCAGATTCATTCCATCCAGGAGAAGAGAAGCTACCACAGAGCCAATTATTGTTCCATAAACTCAGCTTCTCAGGCAACCATAAAAACCGAAGTCACAGCAACAGTTTAACGGCAAGAAGTCTAGATAATTTTCTTAAAGGTTTAAGTCGTACAATTAGAGACAATCTTTAAAGGAATCCCAACCACAGAAACCTAGAGTCGATATTTTTGGAGACAAAACAGCTGATCCGGATCTTCCATTCATGCCCACTAACCATATTGACAGGTGACGAACGTCCTTGGCGGCGGAAGTTGCAGCACGGCGCCAAGCACTTATACTTTAGTCAGAGTTTAAATATGTTGGAATGTTGATTTCAATAAAGTCTAATCGTGTTTATACAGACACCCACAAGATATTTTATTGTGTGATCTTTGAATAGGCAATAAGGAGGGAATCAGCAAGTGATTAGGCAGAAAGCCAATTTTGCTACATCAAATTATACAAGGTCAACATCACTGTCTAGATCTCGACCCAGTTCATCAATCTTGCAGTCAATAACAGCCAACTCCATATACAAAGTCAATGTGACGGGCTTCTTTTGATTATCCATCGGTCTTGAAATTGTACCTCGTTGGGTGAGGGATTGGGGTAGTACTATATTTGAAGAGTGTTTTAATATTTCTATCGCTTTATATAACTATAGAGACTAAATGCAACTATTCGTTCAAGCGGGGTAAAGTCACAAGGACGCAGCACATCTTCCTCGGTAAGAGAATCGAGAAGCTGAACAAGATATCAGAATCTTACACCTGGCACCCTCTATATCATATTCGGTTGGGCTGCTTCTTCGTCAAGGAGATCATCTGTTTGGTAATTGAATCGCTCTGCACATATTTCAGTAAAACATGCGATCGTTCTGCCGCATTCATGGCGGAAAATTCACCGATCGCCTTCAGAAGCATCGGCGCCGTGAGCTGGGTGGCCCATGAAAGATCGCAAAAGCATTGTCAGAGTATTGGACTGAAAGAGGACCTTGGTCCGATTGTCACCTCAAACGCAGAACCTGGCTCGTACCATACTGGGCCGTTTGCTCACGTCCATCGGAAAAGCACAATGTTTTATCGGAGCTGATCTGTAAACGCCTCAAACAGACTTACAAACATTGCCTTTGTAAAGAACTGGATCATGATCTTTCAAGTAATTCACACAAACTGCAGAGTGGATGCATGAATTTTAGGATTATTCGGGACCATTGGCGATATGATATGAGAGTTTTATTGGATACTGGGTTCATGCCACATTGAAACGGAATACTTAATTCCAAGATGGACTTTTTCTATGACGCTAGTTTAGATGACGAGCTCCAAGAGTAAAAGGGGACAAGTCATAGCTCCTATATTGAATAGTGAAGATGTTGAAGAATCTCAACTCTCGTTTGGACACTGGAGGAAACAGGCCGACAGTAATGTTATATCAGATTCCCCAATTCATTTTAGATAGGCTCAACCACATAATCTATATATTAACTCAACATTTCCCAAAATAGACTATTGTGATGAAGATAATGTATCTATCAGAAACACCAGGAACAAGTACAATGCCCCCAATCAACCTCCTATCAACGAAGATTTTTTTTCCAAGCGCCGGAAGTTGTGAGTATTTCGAGTCTCCGCTATTCATCTTAGAGACACTTTTAAAATTCCATTTCGATACAGCCCAACTAACGCAATGGTTCTGGTTATAGAAAATGTTAGCGGTCCGGATTGTATTTCGGATTATTGAACATCTTGATATTTGGCGAACATTATATTCATATAAATGACATGTTAGTCATATGACACTGAATAGTAGCGTATGATCTGTGAACATTCTAACAATAATAGCTTATTATAGTTACATTTAATTCCAACGAACTTCCAACAAACTAACATGCACAAACACAATGAATCAAAACCGTAAAATTATGATCCCAAGCCCTCTTTCTTCCATCATTCAATAGTTTGCAAGAAAAAAAGAAAGAAAAAAAAACGAAACAAAATGCCACCATCGTCCTTCCGTAGCTCATGGACTCAATCTTTCCCACCAAAACCTCTTTTCAACACAATCACAATGGATATTCCTAATGCTTTACAGTGAGACTGCACATAGTCACAACAGTCAACAGTGGGCTAGGTATCCAATTAGCACGTATCCTGTACGCTAAAGATACCACGATATATATCGCTTGTCGCTCCAAAGAAATGGAAACTCAAACCATTTTATCTACTAGAAAAACAGCATCAAAGTATACTGGCGAGCTTGTTTTCCTTCCTCTCGGTCTCGCTGACTTGGCGAAAGTGAAAGATGCGGCTCGAGCTTTCTTCGCCCAGGAATCAAAGCTTCATGTTCCTTTCAGCAATGCAGGTGTTATGGTTGGACCGGCCGAGCCACCTATGAAGACTTTAAATTCATCATATCGAAAGTCTGTATCAATGCTATTCGTTGCAATAGGTAGTCCCACGAAGCCCAAAGTGTACGGGAGAATGTAAAGATGACGCGTAGCATAGCAAAAAGATAAAAGTCATAAACTGTTCAAGAAAAGTGTACAACTCAATGCATTATCATATGAGTGGAGTATAATACAATTGTGTTTCCCCCTTTCGGGATATACCTATAACAAGCCGGTATGAGACTCTCGCTAGTAATAAACCCCCCTACCTCTCTGCTGTGCGGTAAAAGGGGCCCGTGAAGAGCCCCGTATTATATCCACGTACTCTATAAACGCCTCGAGAATAAACAAGAAACCGAAGGCTGGTATCCATACATTTCCTCCCAATTCGTTTGCTAACTCTCTCTTAATCTACTTCGTTCTGGTATTTGTCTTTTCCAAAACAGTTTCTGTCTTAGTTCCTTCCTCGATGGCCTCACCCTCAGTAGCATCGGAATCACTCAAACGCGACAAGTCGTCTGAGATTTCCTCGGACTCTGTGAAGTGACCTTCTAACTCAACAGGTCTGTGATCCGCTGCATCACCTCCACTCATTTGCCATTCCATCAATTTCGAAAAGGCCGAGTTGGGGTTGTTAGATAGACTGTTGTAGGTTCCGGTTTCAGCAACCTTCCCGTCATTGCCCAAAACGATAATGTGATCGGAACGCTTGATAGTCGAAAGACGATGGGCAATTGAAATTGTTGTATTATGTCCTCTGAGCAAGGCCGCAAGAGCCGAGTTAACTAGAGTTTCGGATTCAGCATCTAAAGCTGATGTTGCTTCGTCTAGTATAAGAATATCAGGGTTCTTGAGCAAAGCTCTAGCAATTGCGATTCGCTGTTTTTGTCCTCCCGATAATTGGGCACCACGTGCTCCAACTTGTGTATCCAGACCTTCAGGGAAGTCGCCAATGAATTGACAATTTGCTTTTCGTGCAGCTGCGATAATCTCAGACCTTGAGGCATGGGGTTTCCCATAGGCAATGTTTTCAGCAACTGAGCCAGACATAAGAACAGGCTCTTGGCCAACCATTCCAATACGACGGCGAAGAGACTTTCCATTCATTTTTGTTATGTCTTGACCGTTGATTGTGATCTTCCCCTCTGTAGGGTTATAAAATCGTAATAAAAGCGAACCGATAGTAGATTTTCCTCCACCACTGGGTCCGACAATCGCCACATTAGTACCTGAAGGAATTTCAAAGTCAAGACCATCGAAAATCGTGACTGCTGGTCGAGTTGGGTAGGCGAAAGAGACATTGTGGAATTTAATGACACCTTGAGCAGACTTAACCTTAGTACCAACAGTTGCAGGGATTGTAGGTTTTCGATCTTGAAGCTCGAAAAGACGACTGGCAGCACCGACACCCTTCATGAGTTCCGAATAAAAGCTGGAGACACCAAACAAACTCGACCCGGCATAAGCTGTATACATCAAGAAGGATGTTAATTCACCGATGCTTATCATACCGTTCTTAACCATAGAGCCACCAGTGTATAGTAATGCCAAGATAGTCATGTTGCCAAAGAATCCACTTGAACTGAAGAATGTTGCGCTAATCAATGCTTCTCGCTTTCCTAATGAGAATATTTTCTTGATTTGTTGATTGTATCTGCCAACCTCTTGTGTCTCACCAGCGAAAGCTTGACTTGTGCGAACATTTCCGAGTCTCTCTTCGGCGATTTTAGTCAAAGTTCCCAAATTCCTTTGAATTTTTCGACTGAGATTCCTGATCGCTCGACCATAAAAGAATGCACCGATTGCAACAGGTGGGAACATGAGACACAGAATGCTTGTAAGCTTTAAGCTCACCCATGCCATGGCTGTAAATCCGGCACCTCCGCTGACAATGGCTCGTAGGCCGTCTGAGAGATTCTGAGTGATACTCTTTCCAACAATAACCGTATCTGAACTCAACCGAGAAATAAGATCTCCAACTCGATTGGCATCAAAGAATTCCGCATTTTGTACATAAGTTCGCCTATATAATTGTGATCGGAGTCTGGCTACAATTCGTTCTCCAACTATTCTTAATATGATGATACGTCCATAGTTAGCCGCGGCACCCATAGTCAGGACGCAGGCGAGAGCAATGAAGAATTGAGAAATATCTAGTCCAAAAAGTTTCTCGCCTTCCGAGGGATCTTTAGTAGCCAAGTCGAGAATTTTTCCAATGGAGAAAGGTATTGACATGGTAATTGATGAGGATATTAGCAGGAACACAAAAGCCAAACCGAGCCATTTCGCCTCTGGTCGAGCAATTTTGAGTAACCTCCATATTTCACCAAAAGCGGCTGTATTTCCTTGTTTCTTCCCACTACTTTGTAATCTTGCGCTCAAATTGACTTGTGTCGCTTTAGAGGCTTTCTCGCTTCGTGCGAAATCCCCTTGTTCATCAATATTATCTTCCTCCTCTTCTTCGCGCCTTTGTCGTTCTCGTGTGATGTGGTCCTGTCTATCTGAGCCCTTGGGGGAATTTTGCAAAGGCGATGCACTGTTGAAAGGTCGTAATTGAGATACTGCCGGCCGCCATGGAGATGATAACCCAATTCTTGTTTGTTGGAGAAGACGGCTTGTAGATAGTTGTGGGGTTGGCTTAGACGCGGGGCTCAATGGCGATGGCGAATTTTTGAAGCCGGATGAAAATCGTTTTGCAACCAGACAGGGTCCGGAGGGAGTCCATCTTGCAGCTGCGGGAGCTGGAATGGGTTTCGAAACTTGCTTGAAAGCTACATCGCAGATCGAGGCCCCTCCCCAACCATTGCCTAGTGTCAAGGTGCGCCGCATTGTTAAATTTTGATGCTCGGATTGTGTACTACATCCGCTGGATTCACCGATGAAGCTGTGAAAGAGATAATCGCCGAACTGTCATTATTGCGTGGGAGGATAAAGATTATGGATGATTCAAACGAGTTGAAACAATAGAAGGTTGAAGGATTCTCTTCTAAACGGGCAACATTATTTCCTGGGAGCACATTTAGATTTATTACTAGATTTAGCTTCCGTCATCGCTTCCCTCCAATCACCTTATTTGTTCGACCAATCACAATCTTTATTGACGGCTTATGAAAGCTCGACGTGGGGCTAGATTTTGACGCTGTGATTGTGTTGGCTGAGCTCGGCTGGAATGTTTGGGCGCAAAGGATAATTGTTGTAGAACATTCGATTCAAAGAGTTATAAAGATAAAAAGGAATCCTGAAAACAGCTTCAAAAATATTCAACCACACAACTTCAAGAAAAACTAATAAGAGGCACAATCACGACTCCTTTTCACGTCATCGCCAGCATGCCGATAAACTATAGCAAATGGGTAAGATCATTCCATGTGTACAATATTGGAACACATACCCCTCATCGCCGTCCATCCCCCGCTTCGAAAGGCTGAACGCTCAAGGCTGACAAAATATCAGGACGCACTCGAGTTGAGCGACGACTCAGATGTTGAAGTTCATCCCAATGTTGATAAGCGCTCTTTCATCCGAGCAAAACAAAATCAGATTCATCAGCAGAGGTATGAGAGAAAGAATAAAATAGATACCTACAAGTATGAGCGAATCGTCAACGACGGACTTCTCAAGAGGATAAACGCTCTTCTTGTTGCGTTAAAATCTTACAGTCCTCAAACTGATAAGCGTCCGGATGATCTTGCATTTCAAGCATTGATGGAATCAACTGGCGAAGATGACTCTCCACCTCCACCTCCAGAAGGGGTGCATACTCATGTCAAGGAGGCACCGCCAACATATTCTAAGATGATGGCGGCGCTTATTGACCAAGTTAAAACAAAGGTCGACGAGGACAAACCAGAAAATCGATTCGAGGCGTATCTCGCCGAAATCAAAGTACATCAAGACAAGGTTGAGGACCTTCAGAAACAACTTGCGGTGGAACTAGAGACGTTAGAGAAAGAGGAGGGCAAGAAGATCACTAGTGAGAGTATACATACTGGATTTGACAGCTCCTTTGTAGCAAAGGCAGACCCAAAACCAACGACCACAGAATCGAAGCCCAAAGAGAAGGTCCAAGCTGTAGAAGTCCTGAACCCTCATGCCCTCGCCAATAAGGATGGCGCGAAGCTCGGCGAACAATCCTCGGGAGCCGATGCAGACGTCGATGAAGATGAAGAGGAAGAAGATGATGACGTAGAAGCGAGCGAGCTTGGAAAGAAATTTGCACAAATCAAGATGGGTGACTATCGTACATGTCTTCAGTATATCTCCTCAAATCCGTCAGTACTAGCAGAAAGAGAAACCGATGGCTTACTTGTTTTGGCATTTAACTCTGCAATCGCAGGTAAGGATGACTATGCTAGGCAATGTGTTCACCAAGCTCTATTGCTTCAATACTGCAGAGCCCTAGGAAAGGATGGTGTTGGCTTGTTCTTCAAGCGTATCACTACCAAGGGCCACCAAGCCCAAAAGGTCTTCTTCGATGATGTCAACTCAACATTTGATAGAGTCCGTACTAGAGCTAGGGAAATACAGAAGCAGAGAGCAGCTGAAGAGGGTACCGAAGGCGGAGTTGAGCAAATCCAACTTCATGCTGTTGATCCTGGCACTACTATTAACATTACTGTTCCACCTGCGACAAGCGAGGATCCAGAGGTAATCAAATCGAGAGAACTATTTGATGCATTTCCACCTGGATTGCAACGAGCTCTGGAAAGCGGTAGCTTGGATGAAGTCAACAAGGTATTGGGCAAAATGAGCGTGGAACAAGCCGAAGAAGTTGTAGGCCAGCTCAGCGAGGTAAGTTCACATAATATTGACTGTGTTCATATGATCCGCTAACACATATCTAGGGTGGTATGTTGCAACTTGAGGAACAAATTATTGATGCTACAACCGAAGAAGGCCAGGCTGCATTGAAGGAATTTGAGGAACAGGAAAAACAAAGAGCTTTGGATGAGAATTATGGAGATCCAGAATAATTGTCTGTGAACCAGAGGAAGGGGTAGATGGTGAAGGAATTAACGAAATGATATGAAAACGAAACACGTCGTGCGATTTAAAAGAATAGCTTGAAACCAGCAATGGTATTATAACTTTCTCAATGAGTAAATAGTAATCACATTTCAAAGTCCAGCATTTAGGAGCAATGCTATTATAAACAAATCTTTAATAGGTATGCGTGTCTGTGCCATTCATTTTTAACGCCCCTTTGCCCAGAAGTTCCGATTAGGCAATTCTTGAACAAAATACATAACCATCTTGTACGATCTTACAAGTCCATAGAGAGTTCAACCAATCCGCCAAACCAACACCCTCTAATATCCAGTAGCACCAGGCGCCTTCTCGTCTTTCTTTAAGCTCATCAGCAGTTCTCTAAACTTCTCCTTTCCAGTACCGTTTGCACCACCTCTAGCACCCTTTCCACTCAAATCAACCAATTTGGCGATACGCTCCCAGCTAGTTCCACCGGCAGATGTATCTTCTCTGCTTGCTAAAAACTCCTCAGCTTCACGACGGGTCTGCGCAATCGTCTTCTCTTTTTTGGTGTTGTAATTCTCGTAGAAATCATCAATGTTTTGTTGGGCAGTCTTGATAGTTTCTTGCTTCTTTTCTTCGGATCTCTCCTCGCGGGCTTGAAGTTGGAGATCTCGACGTTCGCGCCATTGCTTGATGACTTCTGGCTCTTCTTCATCGGAAACTTGGGGCTGGTAATTGGTGTATGTGCTAGTAATTTGTCCGCTTGGTGAAACATTCTGATTTCGTGAGTGTTAGCTTCCCTTGAAAATGAACTTTGTAAGGGGAAAATAGCTTACCTCATTGCGAGTATCAATGGCAGGGAAAGAACTCTCAAATTCATGAACATCCTCTCCTCCACCTCCACCTCCACCCAATAAATCATCATCACCATCCTCTACAAATGCGGCATTGTCATTGCCAGTAGCAAATTGATCCGCATCGTCACCCAAAAGAGCCTTCTCACGACTGAGGAAATCGTCGGCGCCTCCTTCGAAAGTAGAGTCGCCTTGAGTTGTTTGCGCTGTAAACAGTGTTGTTAATAAAGCGTACACATTATTTTCCTCTTGGATTCTCAAAAGTTAACTTACCACCAGAGTCAAAGTCCTCAAGGGAAGGGAATCTATCAGCCATATTGAAATATAAATTATTGGTTATGTGTAACTCTTGATTCGAAATCGCAAGCTGTCTGTTCCTAATACGATGATACCGAATGCCAATTACACATGCGCCTAAAGCCGGGGGGTGCTAGGACGGAAGTTGCCGACACTAAGGATTATTTGGAGAGCTTGAGAAGGAACTCCAGATGCAAACAACATAAGAATTCACAATTCAACTGAGTTTTCCCTTTCCACATCAAATCGAGTAGGCAAAAAGGATCATCAATACCTGGGGATTATCTCTGGAAATTTTCATCTTTTTATCATTGTTTTTCGCCATTTAATAAGTGATATCTGGATTGCTGGTGTATAACAGAGCCGTTCTTTTTACCTCGTAAATTCAATTGAGCAAGCAAACGCCGACAAGCAAACACTTGAATACAAACCAAAACTTCATTGAATACTCGCCATTCCTTTCCATCAAGTCCCAAGTAAAAGAGATGGCCTACAACGACGATGCCGTTCTGGCAAAACTTTCTGCTTTGAACGAGACACAGGAGAGTATTGTAAGTACCGCTCTTGGATTCCAGGTAATGAATGACCGACTAATATGATTTCCAGGTCACCGTTGCGCAATGGATTATGTTCCATAGGTAGGCAGATAGTATTGATCCCGTCGACTTTCCAATGTGCTTATCCTTAGTCTAGGAGGTTTGCCGACCGTACTGGACAGCTTTGGCTCCAAAAGTTGAAGGATTCCGGAAGTAACAAGAGATTGAATCTGGTATACCTCGCAAACGGTAAGATATCTCCATTTCAACTTCAAAATATTCTTACTTCCCAAAACGTGCAAACGTATGGTCCATTTACCCAAGTCATGTCTAATGGTTATGTCTTTCACAGAAGTCGCACAACAATCCAAAGCTCGGCGCAAGGATGATTTCCTCATTGCATTTTCCCCCGTGATTGCAGAGGCTACAGCTACCGCCTATAAGGGAGCTACAAGCGATGTCCAAAATAAATTGAAGAGAGTCGTGGAAGTTTGGAGACAGAGACAGATTTTCGAAATTCCTATACAAGAGGCAGTTGAGGCTCGAATCGAGGGTAGGTCGGTCTGCGGATATGAAGTAGCTTATACTAATGATCGCAGAACTAGAGAAATCAAGATCTTCAAACAGGAAAGGATTGGGCGGATCCCTTTTCTCCAATAATTCATCGTCGGCTCCAAGCGAACTTCAACCTCTTGTAGGACCCCAGCAAACCATATCCAAATTGGTACTTTCTACAAAGACTTCTACGAATTCCGCGAACAGTGATTACGAAAAGCTCACAGATCCAAATACGCCAACTCCGTCTGCGCCAGTTCATGCTGCTCGACTCAATGGCCTCCTCAAGACTTTGGCAAACGCAGAAGGAGCTGTGGCTGAAGTTATTAAGTCGCGTAACTTACTAATCGAAGGACTGGAGAAGCTGCTAGAAACAAACCGTAATGCCCTAGCAGAAGAAGAGGCTCAGCTCAATCTCCTCTCCTCGCGACGTAATGAAATTGACACTAAGAAGAGGGATGTGGAAGACAGTATTATGCGGGGTTTCGCAAACAGCAGTGAGAGCACACCCGCAGATGGCAGTCCAGGAAACCAAATGAGTACTCCTAAATCCGAACCTGATCGTCCGGAAGTCGAACCTCTATCGCCTCCATTGCGCCCCTTGAAGGAAGAAACTGCTCAGCAAGAGTCACTTCCAGATTTTGACCTCAATTCCTCGGCGGCTGCTACTAATGGTTCGATCTACACATCCCAATCTATGTCCATGTCACCAACATCCGGTTTGGATTTACTAAGTAGTGTTTCTACTAGTTATGGACGCAGCAACTCGATGAGTAGCGTTAAGAAGAGGAAATTGAATGATGATTTTCCAGAGATGGGAGGGGATGCTATGGAAGGGTTGGATGCGGATGTTGCCGAAATGCTGAGACAGGATAGTGCGGGTGCTTGAGATGGTAAGAAAGGAAGGGAGTTCGAGGATTGGAAACAAATGTCTATTCCAGGGTTAGTGATTGCAAAATTGGGGGTGTATGATATGTACTGATACAATGAAGCGGAGGGAGCTTTTATTGCATCAGAGAACGAAAGATGCAGACTTTAAGATTGTCGAATATACCATGGTTTGCGGATAAGATGGCTAGTAGGGATAATGGGATAAGTTGAATTGAATCAAACCAAATTGTACATGTTTGAAAGGCGTGCCAGAGACGTGAGAGTGGAATATTGTACAATGCGATGTAACTTGGCATGAAATTTGTGAATTTTTAGTATTCGAATCTTTCCAGACATGATTTTAGTTGTTTGCTATGACGACCCGGACGAGTCTGGATTTCTGGTTTTTTTTTGGTGAGAGATGGCTGATATTATTGATTCTATGTTCGTGCAGGTTATTGTATACTGTGTTAGGAATTTACTGACCAACATGTCTAATTCTATTGCTGACCTTGTTGATTCGTGTGGAGTTTGGCTGTTGGGTTGCTTCAAGAACTGTGGATTTGCAATAGACTATGGATGTCTGGAAACTTAGAAACCTGGAAACTTTGAAATCCCCCAAAGCTTTGAAAGACCTGGATGGTTGAAAATTGGATTCTATATAGATTTATTTGGGGTTATAGGTGAGTTTTGGGGGCAAAGGGTGGGACGGGGGGAGGGACAGAAGATGATAAAGATACGGTTGATCAAATTGTATGGGCGAAGGTATTGATTTTATAAGCACAAAAAGGAATAAAATGTTTCATGCCGGCCGGTGGAAATGGATATGGATATGGCTTGTGAGTTTTCGGTGTTTTTGTCGGGAAATAGACGTCCCGGACGAATTCGAGAAGTTGGCATGTCGGCGAGTATGATGGATATAGAGGGACTATGGTATCGAGTGTGGATAATAATCCCTGGGCTAAGAGCGCGATGAGAGTAAAGTCGAAGATGGATATCATTACCTTGATACTGGAGTAAGATTATTCGAAGCGATGGCTTGAATGGTATCGATGCACGAACACTGAAAGCGACTGGATGAAGGGCTTGGTAGCGCGTGTTTTAAAGGAGAGTGAAGTTGAAAAGAAGCGAGGAAGAAATTACGAAGTTTGAGACGCAAATGACAGTTCGATTTCAGTTGTTCAACTCCACTCCCAAATAACGGAGAGTTCGTTCACAGTGTAAGTCAATGGGCCGTGATGAAAATAGATCAAAAGAAGAAGAATTATATTTAATTTCATCTTGCTCTTAATCTCCGTTGGCGACATCCTCTATCGCTCCCTCTACATCCTCCACCAAGAGCCTCCATTCCTCCCTCGCGGCACAGACACTACATGGCAATAGAGCGATAGTGAGAATCCACGAACAAAAGTACGAAATGTTCTCGTAACCTTGTTTATATGATGTAGGTACAAAGAGGATCGGAATGCAGATAATGATATGTATGAAGCTATGGTATATCTGTTAGCATTGAAGCTTAATATGGAATTGATTTGGGCACATACAATCTGCATGCAAATAGCAAAAATGATTGAGCAAGAATCTGCTGGGTAAGCAAAATTGTAGCTAATGCCTGCCAAAAAGAAGGCTTGATATCCCCATTGAATAAGTGATTCCACTTTATTAAAAGGTACACCGGCTCGTCTATATAGAAGCGCACCATCAATTCGCGGACAGCGACGACATAGGTGATAGCCCGGTGAATAAATGGTAGATTGGCACGTCGTAGTCTTGGCACCTCGCGTGCTAGGAGATCGTGAACAGTAAGAAGCGGCTCATTCTGTTGGTTCATGATCACAACATAGACAGACTCATAGCAGTCAATGGGATCTTTGTAATCTGATTTGTAGTCGAGGAAGATGACAACGAGGGAGGTGAGGATGGTTGCGATGGAGACGAATGATGAGAAATGTCTATGATATTGTTTGTGATTTTGAAAGATGGTAAATGACAATGGTAATGTTGTGGTAAGGGTAATGTGCATGATAGACGAAATGGAGATTATTAGTACATTGTAAAAAAGAACCGTCAATTAGCTCACTGCTAGATTAGCTTAGATTTATGTTTTAGAGCTTGCAAAAAGACTATGACATCAAGATCTGCGCGGGCATTTTTCATATCGTGAAAGGGTGTATCTTCGCTCTCACTGTGTTGTATGATACAATTTGGAATTCTCCGATGATCAGGAAGAGGCCTGGAACTCATCAAAAAGTCCCTTACTATGAAGTATATAACCGCTCGTCATCATCTATCTTCGCACGAGAAGAAATTTTTGAATGTGTCGGTAACACGCTTAACATATTGAACCGCTTCAACGATGCGACATGAGGTCTGACACGCTCAGAAACAGGTGCAGCCAATGTCAAACTTGAATATCTCACGCTTGTGATGTAGGACTAAGTTTTATGGTGAAGAAGCGACGTTTCTCCGCGAGATAAGATGATTAGACGAAAATGGAAGAAAAGGAAATTTCACAAAAATCTTGTAATGTGAAACGACTCTTTGCTCAATGGTTGTTCTAACGCGGGACTGAGGAGGTACAAATCTCATTGAGGCCAGTAAGGTGTTGCATTCCCGTGGGGGTTTGTCGTCAAGTATTCGAGGTATAATGGAATTGATCTATCCTTTGACTTCAATCTACACCGCCGCGCTCCTCGAGATCCCAAGCATCCACACATTCTATCGTTTCACTCGTAACCTCTATCCCTTTCCGAACCAAGTCTTGTGTCCCAAAACCATTCTCGACATCATGTACATAGATCCTATTATTCCAATGTCAGTCAAACCGCTCCAGCCTCTTCTGGAATGCTATACATACCGGCGAAACCTCCCCAAAGAGCGACGTAGTATGGGTAGAGCATGATCCTGCTTCGAGGAGTCTGCATAACATGTCAAAATTGTCCTTCATTATAGCCGCGGGTATTTTCTACCCCCATCCCTATGCCTGGGAATAGAGAGCAATTTACGTACCTGGTTCCATTGACGAATGTGCTTCTTAGCACCTTCTTGGAAGAGCGCCTGGTAGTAAGGAACGCGGTTCTCGCGGAGTTTGTAGCTATTCGTTTGACGGAGTCAGTAAATGGTCTTGCAACAATTTCTCGCATGCTCGGTGGTGGGCGGAGTCAGGTGTAACCATGATCTCAGCAACCTCTCAACATATACCACGGTCCTACCGAAACTTAGGGTTGTTACTTACCCAGCCATTGTGTCTGTATTCAAGGCGTTATTGCGGTTTGTTTGGGGTATTCGAGGAAGTGGTTCGATGTTGAATTCGCAGGAAGCTCGGATTCATAGCCGCGCTAGTGTTTATGACTAAGCATTTTCAACTTCCCAAGCAGCCTCAAAATATTTTGAAGAATGACAATGCTCGACTAACTTGTAAGCTTTCAATGAAAAGCATGCGATACTTTCCATGGCAGTGATGGATCTGTATAAGTATCTGACCAAAATCTCAAGGGACGGCGCATCATAATGCGCCCTGCGTTACAACGACTCATCTCTAGATATTCATCATTGAATCTCCTTCGATATCTAGTACACGCATCGAATACCCCGCCGTCCGCCAACATTCAATATGATTTTGCTGGTAAGAGATGCAATCGAAACTACGCAAGTATCAGCATTGGGCTTAAGGCTGCCAATCGGTATGACTCGCAACATGATAGCCTTGATGCCACCCAGCCAGCTGTACGGCGTGTGGCTTCGAAAAGAGCCTCGAATGGCTCCCACACAGTCATGCCTCATACCCATACGAAATCGATGACTACCAAAAAATACAATAGATGGAAAAATTACTTTACACCTGGCGAACTTGAATATGAATCGCGTGTATCCAAAAAGGCTCGGGAAGGCGCACTACGATTAGTCGATAACCCAATTTATGAGAAAGACATTGAACTTTGGGCGGTGCTCTTAGTCTACAGGCAACGAATTTATGGTGATGAGGGAGTAAGGGTGATTTGGGAAGCAATAATCACTAGGAACATCCAATTGCCAGTCGAAGGTTTGGCATCTTGGACAATGTGGAGGGCCTTTTTAGATTTAGGCCTAGAAGATAAAGCTGTGCTCGAAAGCATTATTCGATATGCGGATGATCTACTGCAACAAACCGGTCAACGTTGGAATGGACTTTACACGAGGCTCATGTATCATCTTTTAATGAATGGCAGAGGCGCCGAAGCATTTCAATGGCATCGAAGATTAATGGTACATCATTCACCAGAAGCTAAAGCTTTCGAGAAATTATGTTTCAGAGTGATTACTCTCGGGGGAGATATTGAAGCTCTGCGGAAGATTTATGAAGGAAGTAAATTTCATGTATCATATTCCAGCATCATGGTACCATTATATCATCGAGAAGAATACTCACCTGCATACAAATGGCACTTCTCGCTTTTTCAGAAAAAAGACTTTCCAAAAACTGCAAGACCTACAGAAGATCTGATTCGACTGTTGACGAAATTCAGGAGCCCGTTGGCTCTTCGGGTCGCCCGCAGCTTGGTACATGCAGGGATATCCATACCTCCTGGTTTAGAGCATGAGCTTAAAGACACTCAAAGTATATCTAGAGAGATGATGAATCTTATTCATGGTGAAGTCTTTCATATTAAACCTAAGAAATATGATGATGAATTAGGAGCTCGGTGGCTTGCCACAACTTGGGTGCCATTAGATGTATCCATACAATCCATTCACGCACTGGGAGTCAAAGAAATCGGGCCCCTATCATTTCAGTCTATTGCTCTGCGGGATCCGGATACCAAAGCCGTCATCAAGAGGCTCGATCAGCTTGCAGATCTTGGTATATCTCCTGGTCAGTCGAAGTTTGTCAAAGCCGTGGAATTCTTCGCGAGAGAGGGAAACCAAGAATTCGTAAACGCGTTGGTGAACAGCGACCAACATCCTGCAGCACTTGACGATTGGATGCTCCAAGAGAAACTCTTGGCTTCGTATGCAGCCAAAGAACAATTAACCGAATTCCGACAAGCAATGGCCATACGATTAGTCGGGAGTAGAACTCCTGATTTTGACGTTTACAACATACACCTTAGGATTTGCGTTATCAGACACCAATGGAACGCTGTGCTAAAGACATTATCCGATATGCGGATAAATCGTATACCGGTGAAACCGACTTCCATATCCTGTATTTTACGGCAACTCTTACGACCACGTCGGCGCGGTCGGCGACCAGTGATGGATCCCAAACACAATAATTTCGATGATGTAACTATGGCTACCAAGATTCTGACAGGTATCATGACATCTGGTTCATCAGTTCCAGTACATCATTGGTCCGAAATTATTCGGAGACTAGGGATGCTTGGCCGCGAAAAAGAGTTGCACAATTTGTGCATATTTTTAGCTTCCTGGTATGGCTCAAAAAATCATGATCTTCTACCTGGTGTAAACCATCTACGAATTCGAGATCGCACGCAACTTCCGGATGATCTAGTTCCCAAGTGGCATCATCAACATCCTCTCAAGCGTCTCTTCCCACCCAGTCTGCAAGGAGCCATTGTCGAATGGGGTTTTCAACGAGCTTTAGCGAGCCCATCGCCAAAGGTTCCAGGCTTTGTACGCGCGAGTAAGAAGATAGCATACAACATCACGAACGGCATTGTACTCTTGCGAGAACTTCACCATATTGGTGTAGAGATCGAACCACATGCGATCAGGAGAGCAGTTGTTAATCGTTTGGTCATTCTCTATGGACCGGGAAGGTCTACTGTCAAAGCGAATCGACAAGCGCGAATTTTGAATCCCCTGAGCTTGGAAGAAGCAATAGCTAAGATTGACAATTGTTTACCAGGGACAAAAATGTTCCCCTATCCAGATGCGGCGAAGCATATTCGACACCAAGCCAATATGAGATTTTTAAGAGTTAGACGCTGGCGCATGAAGCGAGATGCTAGGTGGCGATTGACAGGGAGGTTTTGATTCTACGGCTGGGATATGTACGAATGTTGTATCATATTCTGAATTGATGCCAGGCTTTATATTTATGCAGTTTTGATATCCTATGGAATATGAATCTCTCAAAACTTATCAATTTTTACAAAGCAATTGTGTTTCTCAAGTGATCTCTAAGACAGTGTTCCTTTTTGAAGGACCATCTGTCCGAGGAACAAGAGGTATCGGATGCAAGAAATCATACAACTAATGCAGTATCCACGGGGTTAGCTACCGGTCATATGAAATGTGTCATTCTGTTCATAATCAAATGAAAATGACGGTCGACAAACGCGATTTGATCAGATGCTAATGTGATGGTACCAATCGTTCATGACCAGGGGGAAAGAGCGGAGGTACCTGTAATGCGGCATATCATTCCCTAAATGACACGCGAACGGTTGTCTCGATGCGATTGATGTTGGTTGAAATAGGGATTTGGGAAAGAGCAAGTGATATAAATTTCCTACGCGATTTTCTCTTATTGTGATATTTCACGTGTTAAGAAGGATGCGAGCAAACCCTCCTGATGAAGCGTGTGTCTTGCTTGCATATGTACACAATAATGAAGAAGTCTATCATCGGCGTGAGTCTAATTCGAGGATAGTGACTAACTTTTAGCATGCCGATGTTTGTATTTCTCCTGTTGATGAAGGTCTGATGACAATGTTTCCACAAACGTCAAATTTTTTTGAAATCGGTGTTTGAAAATCTGAGTCATATTCACAGACATGTACTCATTCATCTCCTTCACATATAAGAACAAAAGTTCTTTGCTCGTAATCTTAAAGATTCCTATCCATATCCTCCTTGATTTTGAAATCAACTAAAGTCAAAGAAATTAGATAAAGTCTACAAAATAACACGACGACATACCGCATCACTATGTCGCACAGTGTGCTCCCAAGCATACCTCCCCCCTATCTCCCTGGAGATCACGCGCAATGGAATACCAATCGCAATTACATATACGTCATAATACAATCAGATCGGATTGAAGGCGTTGAGGGATTTGAGTACATTGTTGGGCCTCCTCCATTCTCGACTAGTCAAATGCCGATAAGCAGGGCTAGGGAGGAAGATCTGAGTGTTTTTGCTAGGGCCTAGTTATCTTTGGGAGATGCTGGATATCTGGAATTTAGATGTTTGTGTTAAGCTAAGAAGTTCTAGCAATGCTTAAAGGGAGTCCTTGAGAGTGGTGTGGGGTGATTTTTATGTAGTGGACATTCTGATGAGTATTTAAGTCGAGATCGCAAATTTTCTTCTTTAATCTCGATATGATGCTTCCATATACTCAGCTACACTCAGTCGTGGCTTAGCAAAGTTGATAATAGATCTTGCGAAAATGAATGAAAACTCAATAATACATTATGTCAAGACTGAATCGATTGTCAGCTATTGACTTTGTTACTTCAGAATCTACCCATTCAATCTGAACAATGTAAAATAGTTATTCACTCTGAGACATCAATTCATATTATGGCATATCTAGGAAAGTGTGCTCAAACTAAACGGAGCCTTATCGATCCTTTGCTGTTTGACTTAGCTGTCCTTCTTCAACCTTTTTCACTTCCCCATTCTCCAACTTTATCATATAGCAACACCTAATGTTGAAGTTTCCCCGCCCTTCCTCAGGACAAACCTCCTCTCTCATGCGCTCCGATCTCACGGTAACGGTAACAAATTCAGTATCCTCGGCCGAAGTGCCAATGTTCGAATGGATTTCCGACATCGAATCTCGGCTCATGGTAACGCTGCTAATTTTTGGTGCAGTTTGAATGTCAGGTGCAGGTGCTGTTGAGACTTCTCCTTTTCCGGTCCAACGAACATGTGCGCCTTTCTTGAATATTACTTTTGTAGGATCCTGAACTTCGTTAGTTGAGATTTCGCAAGTGAGTAAGGGTTAGGCGGACGGATGGGAGAACGGATGTGTCATCAGAGCAATTAGAGCATGAATTTCCCATCAGGGGTTTCAGGTTAGAGTCTGGAATCATGGCGAGAGATCTTGACTGTGATATTTGTGATGTTCTTAGAATTGAGATTGTCTAGTGGTGTTTGCAGAGGGTAGTATCTGACTAGTATTCTTTGAAACAAGTGAATATTGATTTTCTGTTACGGCGACCTCCTTGTCTACACAGCAAGTTCTGGCTTATATAACTGAAGATTGTTTGGCTATTGGGTGGCTTAAAATTCACTGTGTCTGCAAAACGCATCTTTGGTAACTATTTACAAACTAACCACTCTGAATCACTAGCTGGAAGTGCAAACATATCAGTAATACACTTCGAAATTGCTTGGAAACACTCATATTTCATCACAGCAGGATCTCTCGAGAAAGTTACGCATATGTCTGGGACGCCTTACAGTAATCATAGTCGAACTTTGCAAATGAGCTGTATGGAGATAGTTTGAGAGACTATTTGAGCTGACATCGTTGACTTTATCAGGGAGTCTAGCAATCAAAAGCTTTGGAACATTCCATCCCCAATAAGTATTGAGGTTGCTTTGATTATCAATTTAGTTTGAAACGACATGTCTACAGTTGAACCCCGCAATAGCATTTGATGGAAAACTCACATCACAACGTAAAAATCACAACCGTTCAAGAACATAAACATTCAAAAATGACATCCAAATCGACGAATTCTATTGTTCTAAGCCCAGCCAATGTAGTCAAGGTCTACGATTCTTGTACAAGATTGGACCAACCCATATTACTTTTGTAAAGCAACCACTATCAGTCCTCGTTCAGGAATTAAATATCTATTGTTATGTCCTTCCTAAGTCCCAAACTGTAATGACTACAACCAATCTATTCATACAAGAGTCCTTATTCAAATCATGGGAAGTCATGCCATGAGTTTTTGGTATCTGCCAGGTGCAAGTGGGTCGATAATTTTACTTCACTTGCAATGGTTTTTCTTCTTCAACAAGATTGTGTGAGACACATCCCATATAAGCATACATGCGATGGGAATAAAGGCTCGGGAAGCAAGGATTTGCAGATTCAGAAAGAAGAGATTTTGACATTCGTGAGATGACAAATTAGGGCGTGTATATTTGGTCTCTAGGTATGGATATCCTCAGGTGTTCATATGGAGATCAGGCACTAGTTCTGTGAGAGCCTGATGGAGATATTACACAGTAGAATAGAACCAAAATCAAGTGCTCATCAATGTTTTCAAAGCTACCAAAAGATTCAAAGTCGTACTACAAAATCCCAAACTAATGACCATTTTTCAAACCTTCCGATACTGGACGCCAGCTTAAGTATTTGCCATTGACATCATACTTTGTAGCGCCATTAAACAACATGATATCATACCAGTCATCCATCTCGCTGTCTTTCGCCTCTGCAATTCTCTGCGATTGATCACCACGTGTATGGAGAAATGCAGGATCAATGCATTTCTCATGCTTCTTCAAAATAGTGGCACGAATCGAGACAGGTACCGATTGCGTCCAAATTAGGTTTGTGGGATTAGTCCAATACACAAGACTTCTCTCCTCAAACACTTTGCCTGCAAGTGGATCATATATTGGCGATGGAGCTGGAGGTTTATCGACAGGAGTCGTGGCTGGAGGGCCACTGAAGCCGTTTGATGGATTAGACATTGCGATTAAATTATCAGACTGGCACAAAAGATGTAAAAGCAAACGATCTTCACAATCTCTTTTCGATAATCCTAAATTTAAACTAAAATACAGTCTTACACTGAAGCATGTAGGCTGTGCACTATATAGATGAGCGTTCTTTTCCATGGAATGAGGGGATTGATCGCTTGGAAGCTGACTTATCATTGGTAGATCTGCTTGCAATAACCCAAGAGCAGTACGCGTTTGTGAATCAAACACAAAAGCTTGCTGATATCAAGAATCCTCATATCAATAGTGTAGAGAATTATGATTCTAGATGCTTCAATGATCAGAGTCGCAAAGTCAAACATTTGGGTCAGAAACCATGAGTACGTTTTCATAGAAAATCCAGCTTTTTGAAATCGAATAGTGAGGGAAACTTTTGCAGATAGAAATCTGGACTTGCTAATTTAGCGAGAATGCGTATGAAACCTCCCCTCTCTCCAAAAGAATTTTCATCCCATACATTTCATCGCTGTGTGACATTGTCCATGCTGTTAATGTTCTGAATCTGCATAGATATGCATACCTACAAACAGTCCTATAAAAGAATTATCAATAACACAATCCCAGAATCGAGACCTGGTGTACAACGGGCTGCGCATAACAGATGCGAGATTTCATGCCTGGTCTCAAGTGTTGTATTACTCGTGCGATAATGGGAGAATAAGAGTTTTTTCAGCACCCATCCCTAATGGGCCTACCCTTTTCTGTAGAATGATCCGTATTCCCGGACATGATCAGCACATCTGGCACACTTCTTGCATAAGATACATGGATGCAACTGATGCAACAAGGCAGCCTCAAGAAGTCAACCTTATTGAAATCCCAGAGATGTGTTTAAGGCACTTAGCATATTGAGATACATGACCGTAGTACTTAGATAGATCCTGAATGAGATATCGTTGAGTTTTCAGAATGGAGTAATATGAGAGACCATATGAGCCACATTATGATTTGGCCAGAGTGGCATGAACGTATGATAATTTATGCAAATAATGGAGTTATAACCATGTGATTGTGGTAAACTGTAGGCATAGCCTTTTAAGATGTATAGAAATAAATTCTATCGAAAGTGAAGAGTTACCAATTTTGTATCAAGTCGACGGATAGACAATGTGCGAGACAGAAATGGAAGCTCTCGAGTAGGGCGATCATGTAAAGTCACACCAGATATTAAGACATGTAGCCAGGTAGTCAGTACGTAGTCAACTTGAAATGTATGAAAGCAATCTTTTATGAGATGAGGTTTGGTAAAGCTATTCTCGTAGCATGCTTCTACTTGTGAGAATGACACACAGACCTCCTGCACCGTTGAAGACTTGTGACCTTCCTGCTTTTTGATTGTAAGGCCAGCGTAAAACACCGTCACAGGCTGATTCATGATTGGCAAACGTTGCTCCAAGTCATGTGAAGGTTTCATTGAGCGACGGGTGGGAAACAGTCAAGGGGGCTCGGCCGATATATATTGCCTTCCACCACCCGCTCAACTTTATACCGTCAACATAATTTTTGCAAATCCAGTCTTGAAGCTACCAATATTTGACTAGTACTGTAATATCTACTCGAGCATAGATTTAGGAGCACAATTTCGGAGGAGAAGAAATCAATACTGAAATATCAAATATGCCGCCGGTGAGAAGGATGCCACAAGATAAATTGCGCGAGTATAATCAAAAGAATGCGGCGGTGACACACCCCAAATCTCCCCAATATACAATTAAACTGATTAGTATAGAACTCAAGCCTAATTTACAAAGGAGAACGCTGTCCAGAAGCGCAAATTTGTGTCTTATCGCGCGTCATCTGGATCCGAGGGGAGGGCGACTTTGCCGACGCAGTCGTGGTTTCTGGTCCTATTCTCGCCCCGGAGAGCCAACGTGAGAGGTTGGTAGTTACCGAGAACTCGACTAGTCGATACAACTGGCATACATATTTTCTTCGATATGTAAATTATAAAGAGACTCGATCTCATGTCACTGTGAGGCCAGTGGCAGAGGCAGATCTGGTTGAGAGAGCCTACCCTAATTCGAATGTAGATCGAACAGGCCCCACAAGCACTTCATAATTTGTAAAATACAATCATGCAACCTAATAACGAAACGATGTATCGTCAAGTGAATACCATGTAACTAAGAATACATGAATGTCTCTCTATTCGAGTCGTATTAGGAAGTCAAGTACGAGGCGGTGGATATGTATTGATTTTGAAGAGAGTTTAAAAGAATGCACAAGCAAGATACACGAGAACATTGATGCCAGTGACGTGATGGTAAATTTGAGAAACCTGAGGAGATCTTTAGCAACGGCCACGACTTTCTTGAGGGGAACTATGATGATATTGCTCCTAAAATAAATTCTGTAGCCATCGTTCAGGGTAGGTTTCATGACCAGTGTTAAAACAACATGTATGCACAACACCATGGCCAGTGGCTTGGGAGCAATTTAAACTTTCATCATTATGAGCTTCGATGAATTTGAAAACGAGCCAGTAAAATGAGTTACATCAGCTCAGACACACAAATGAGATAACGTTCATTAAAAGCAATACGACACTTTATTCATCCGTCTAGATTGCAATATATTTGTGTAATATTCCTCTTATATTTTTGAGACGCTATGCACATAGCCTCATCTGTGCGAGGCCAATATGTGCTCTCAATTCACCACAACTTCATGGGCTCAGTGATTCACAGCCTCCCTAGAAGCCAGCCATACTTGTATTTAAGTCAACGAACTACAGAATAGCTGAAAAACAAACAATAACTCTCAAGTCTCGACCCAAGAACAATACCTCAGGTCTCAGAACACCCAGTATGGATACCCCACCACCAAGCGAGATCGACGTGAATGTGAAGGAAGTACTTATCGTACCAATGCGTCTCCATCCTGACTCATTACTGCCAAAAAGACCCTATGGCATCACAGACGAACAATTCAGGCAAGAATGTCCGGATTAGAAAACCGAACACTACTTGAAATACATACGCGGAATCAAGGATAGAAAGCTGCCGGGTGACAATATCGTCTCCGTAAGTAAGTTCAAGAAGCCGATCTTGATGAAGAAACATCGCACTGATGCAAACCCAGTCGAACTACACCCTAAAGGTTATCCTGAGCTCGCGGCGGTCATCAATAGTGATGAAAAATTCATGCTTTATCGAAGATTTGGCTTTTTGCAAGCACGACTTCTGCTCAATAAACAAGACCAATGCGAGCGTTAGAGGTTCGGCTCAAACACATAGATCAGTACTATGAGAGGAAAGACCATAGAAGGCTTTACTCTCAGGAAGCTTGCAATCTTCCAGATGATGAATACAGGAAACTTCTGGCTGAAATCGAAGAGAAATATAATGGATATGGTAAGTGCAATCTGATTCCCGATTCAAGAATCGATTTGATAATTGTTACAATTTAGTTCAGCTTTTGACGCATGCAAAAACTCTGGCAAGCTTCGATAGACCCAGGACAGCAGATTATCTGCGACTAAAGGGCTACCTCATTTGGAAATCGCGTCTCTGTGGTAGAGACGGGCAATTTATCTTGCAGAAAGAGGACCTCATTACTCTCAAGCCCACTAGAGATAGCACTTGGCTGCATACAGTTATTGGACAGATACCGCAACGCTTTCCAAGCCGCTTGACGCGCGTGAGTTGAGTCATACCGCCGATGTGTTGAACACTACTTATATCTCAATATAGTATATATTCTGTACTACAGTTCGTCTAACATTCGCGATATTGATGCAATATATAAGGGGGCATCTGCTAATAATCACCCTTTGAATCAGGAAATACGACAGAAAACAAATCCTGATACTATCGGAATCTTCCTCTTCGACCCTGACCGCGTCAATGCAGTAGCATCAATTGTTCTTCTCGCTACAGTACCTGCACTCTTCATCATACCGGTTTGCACTCTTTGGTATCTGTTCCAAACGTCAACTCCAAGCTCTGCCAACAATGGTATAATCGTTGCCATTCTTCTGGTCTTTACCTCTATTTTCTCTACAGTCATATCGCTCTTTACCTGCGCAAAGAGCCACCAGGCTCTAGCTGCGGCCGCTGCGTATGTTATCCCTACTCCGCTTAGACACAGTTCATATGCTAAAATTGAATGTAGATATTTTGCTGTTCTTGTCTTATTTATTCGGAATATTGAGACTATCAAAGACATGCTCATAGCAGGTTAAGTGCGTTCTTGTAGGAGTATGGATGGCAACATGTATTAGGGAACGATATGGTAACATTTTGCGTGTGTTTTGCATGGGTTTTAGCTCCTTAGAGTAGACATTAAAATGAAGGTCAATTCACTCTCGTGGCACCTAGATTCTAGCTTCAAATTTTATAGATTCTAACCTAGAACTGTATATTCTAGCTACTATAAGTAGCACGAGAATAATTTATCGCAAACCGAATGATTATTTATGCATAGGCTTACTAGAAGAAAAATTCCAAGACATCGACTAGTCAATTTTTAAAAGCTTGAGAGAACCAAGGTATCGAGGTTCCAAAGGGACAGTTTCGTATACTACAAAGTATTTAATAGTCCTGACTATAATCCAACAATCAAGAGCTTTAGAATATTCAATCCCTTATGAATGTTGATATCATTTTAAATGTTGAGAATATCTCAGATATCGAAATTATCTTAAACATCAAAATAATTCCAGATACTGAAACCATCTCAAATACTGAGAATATCTCAATCACCAATAAACCAACTCAAAACAAAAAAATCACACAAAAAATCAATAACACACTAACCAATACCCCACTCATAACACCCCGAAATTCCACATAAAGCCAACAAACTAATAACCAAGAGCGACAAATTTAAAATCCCAAAGATATGTTTGCTGTTTCCACACATCCGATCGTCAATGAAGATCATAGGGGTTTAGCGAGCATGATAAGCGTGTGACTGGGCTGGTGGTGGATGATTCGAATGAGATGAGATATGCTAGCAAACTATTGACAGCTGAATTTGAGAGTGAGTTTTGATGATGATGAATGTATGTGTGGTATGGTATGTATGATATGGTATTAGGGAGATGGATATGTGGGAATGATGAGGATTGAATGGAATTGAATGGAATGGTATGTGCGATGACGTGGAATCTTAACATTGTACTAAATTTGTTTTGGGGATGGGTTGTCAATAGAGATTGAAAGAGCTGGTTAAGTCTGATTCATCTTAGAAACTCTATAGTTTCATATTCTATCTCAAAGAAGGCTCTCGCTATTAACGGATCGCAAAGGTCTCAGAATCTTTAGAAGCCACTAACTTCCATGTTCATTCACAAGTCGTTGTAAATGATGCTTTGAGAATAAAGATCGAAAGTCAAATTATTAGAAACTGAATGACTCCCTTGAATTTTATCTTGACCGCTCACGTATAAAAACAAAGTTAACGCACACCAGTTGAAAGATCTCATTCACATCTACTTAAACGATCCTTAGACACTCGTGCATCAATATCAGAAGTCTAGAGCTTTCTACTGTCTCCGGACGGATTCTTTGACCATTAATATCTTTTTGGGCATCACAATACATAAAACTAGATAGACTGTGACAGTAGAATACGGCCTTGATATCCAAGAAAGCAGTCATCTAGCCAATAACTTGGAGATTAATCTTCTCTTAACATAGCCTCATATCGCCAAGGAGTAATTCATAGGTCTTATTGCAGAAAATCATACCAAAATGAAAAACATTTTCAGTTCCAATTGCTGCGGGGACTCTGATAATGGGGATATCAATTTGCCAAATGTAGAAGCTACCTTGATCCAATTTGAGACGAACAGATGACTAACGATATTTAGCGCTCTACTGCTCCGCTACATCGGCCAGGAGATAGAGTTATGGTCAAGGAGGTGACACCAGGCAGAGTTTTGAGCGATGGGGAGAAGAAAAGGGGACAAATCATAAACGGTTCCTCCAGGGTGGATATAAGATTTACGTATCGAGTTAAATTGGCCAATGGGAAGGAAAAGAAAATTTACGAGCCGCACTTGCGAGTTGCAAACGACAATGATGTCGGTCCGTTCCCGAACATGCCCTGACCAGGCCGAAATCGGCCTCAATCCTCAGTACAATAGCAAACAATGATGCCTTGGTTTTTGGTTTTCCGTAGCACCTAGATAGTTTATGGCCAATAAATATCGTTGACTTCACCGAACCATGCACATACCCGTGAGCAAGTTTATGAATTAGACAGGCATGCTCTAGTACTGTATGACACGCCTTAGCGATGATAGCACAAGCCTTGAGCATACGAGGACCACGTATTATGGCTTCGGGTGCCTATGTGAAGATTACACCATTGAAATGTCTGTCGTTAAAATCAACCTTCTTCGCACCTCATCGAAACTGGAAGATTTTTCTCTTCAGTACAGATATTTTAAAGATGTCGATTGATAATAATGATCAAGATTCAATGGAGAAAGGTGAAGCCACGAGCCAAATCGATGATTATTGTTCGCCTGCTAGCCTGGATCCGGTAACCTTGCTGCCGATTAAGCCTGATGGTATGACACAAGAGGAATTTAAGCGTACACTGCCTGATCAAAAGACGGAGCGATATTTGGCTTATATTCGAGGATTAAAGAAAAGAGAGTCGCCGGCGGAATTCACGTCGCATATCAGTAAGTTCGGGGAAGAATCATAGTCATGGCCAAGGGTTGATCATATACCTAGTTGACTTACGTCCTGATGGATACCCGCGACTGGCAGAAGTGATTGCCTGTAAAGAGGAATTCATGATGTACCGGAGGTTCGGCCATTTGCAAGCACGAATTCTCCTTGACAAGCAAGATGAGTTACGAGCTCTCGAATTGCGACTATCTTATCTGGATGAAGTATTTGAAAATAAGTATCCTGATCGAAATTGCTCTCGCGAGAGAGCTCACGCCGAGAGCACGGATTATAAAAATCTTCTTGCTAAAATCGAGAGAAATATGAAGGAGTATGGTAAGTTAAGTCCATTGATGTACTTAAAACAAACTTAATCTGATATTCAGCGATTTATTGTAGCTGAGTTGTTGACTTTCGCACAAACATTCGCGAACTTCGATCGACCGATGGCAAGCGATTATCTTCAGGTCAAGAATTACCTCGACTACAAGGTACGATTGTGTGCGCGAGACCAAGATTATATTGCCAAGCGGGACGACCTTATCACCCTCAAGCCTAGTCGAGAGAATACCTGGTTGGATACAAAAATCGAAGGAATACCACAGCTCCTACCTTGCAAAGCGACCAGAGTGAGTTCCACTGGCGGAGATATAAATACTTGGACCACTAACTTGCATTGCAGTATATATTCTCTACCACGGTTTGACCTGCGGCCAATTTTTTGTGACAAACTCTACTGACCTCTCAGCCAGGAACTCCAACAGAAAACAGATTCGAAAGATTCCAATATCATCCTCTCCAGCCCCGAACGCGTCAACATGGTGGTTACATTGATAATACTGGCGGCTGTCTTGATTCTGTTGATCGTGCCGGTCTTTCTACTGTGGTTTATAAATAATCTCAACACTTCAAAACCCCTCATCGGGGTCCTCATATCGTTGCTTTTGACTTTCACTCTGATATTTTCAGGTGTATTGTCGGCTTTCACTCGAGCGAAACGACACGAAATAATTGCCGCTGCCGCTGCGTAAATATTCCCATTGACATTTCAGTTTATCTGTACACTAACAAATGATAGTTACTGTGCAGTACTTGTGGTGTTCGTCGGAAACGTTGGACAAATCAGTTCTTAACATATTTTTGAGCCTGCGAGAAAATCATCGTGCCCAGGTTTTGGCTGAAAGTTTTGGTATGGCGTAGGGTCTCTTTACCAGGCTAAATCGTATGGTTATGTGGTAATATAAAATTATGAGAGTGATTGAACGATATGCAATGAGACAGTGATAATTCAAATGTTGTGATAGAACTAGACAATGAGTCTTTCGTATCTGCACTCCCATTTCCACCCAAACCCTCACCTCTATGGACTTTAAAGCGACGTGTGCAACGCGCAGCCCCAATGATAGTTGAAGACCTTCAGCTCTCATGCTATTTTGAAGAGCTTGGGAACAGGAGAGCTCTAATCGAAGAAAGGTCTTGTCCTTGATCAAATCATGGTGATAGATGAATGAATGTGCGTCTGTTTGTTACAAGTACAATGAGATTCGAGCAAGGAAAATCTTCATCGCTGTGTGTCATATCATGTCCTGAATAAGTGAAACCCTCTCAGTCTTCCTGAGTATGGCGATTGACTGCTTCCAACTTTGCATCTGTGTTTGCGCTCAGACCGTTCAAGAGAAGTTGTCGCAAAGTGCGGTGAATCTCAATAACTTGGACCCTGGTGAATAGAGGAAAGAGGTCGGCAATTCGGATGCTTTGACAACGAGGATGAAGATACGACAAGCAGTTGATATCGGATGAAAATGCAGTTGGTTGGCCGTGCGGTGCTCTGGATGAACCTATGAGGTGGGCTGAGCGCGAGTGAGCACTGAGCGCCCATGTTCAACCGAACGGAAAGCCCGAGATGCCGAAAACATACAAATTCTTTCAATTTTTGATATCAATTCAAATAATCATGATTTGGGATCAAAACGTGAATCAATGGGTTGACCTACAGTAAGCTTTTGTTTTCAGCACGTTTTGTGAGACTTGCATTTCAATATGAATTGATGGATTGTATTCAATGTGATTTTATGGTGATGGAGTGATGGAGTGATGGAGTGATGGAGTGATGGAGTGATGGAGTGTACACGAAAGCACTGGGCACGTGTGGATCACATGCGCTAATCCCTTAGAGGCCTAGTTCGGATCTCCACCAAGGGTTCTCCATCAACATCATCTTTTCGGTTCGAAGAAGAACTAACCTTAAAGTTCAAAGATTCAAAGGCTCACAAAAACCCCGAGAAGTCCACCATCATATACGAACTCACGGATGTACCCAAGTATATCCTCCCTGGGACTAGGAAGTATCCTCTGCAAAGGGATAATCCTCGAATGAATTGACCCTGCTGAGTGGAAAGACACGTCACATGATTGAACCACTCGTATTGGAACTACTAGTTCTATTCTATACAGCCAAAGTGCCATTGAACCGATAGCATAACAGCACAGCAAGTCAAATTTGACATCTTTAAGCTTTTCGGAGTGTCGGATAACTCTGCACATTTCTCGATTGTGGCATGGAGATTCAACGCCATAATGAGTGTAAAAGGACAAGAGGACAAAAGATTTGTCGAGTTGAAATTCAATCTCAAATCTTTCGCTTGTTATCTCTGAATTCTGACTTCTGAATATGCTTCTTTGGCTTTCAGACTATTGGATTGAGCCTTCCTCTAGTTAGGTAAACCACAGGTGATTTCGGTGCTCGATCGAACTAGACATTGATCAACAAGCAATGAATCTCGATGCTGATTTCTCATCGCGAAGAAATACACAAGGCCAACTTGAAGGCAAGGCCCCAAAGATTTGTAAAAGAAAAATGGAGAAGCATTAGATGAAATCATGTGACTTAGATCACAGCCTGCTGTGTTCAGGCTCCTTTTCGAGGCTAATGTTTCTTGGAAGTGCTTACTGACTGCTAAGACCATCCATATAGAAAGTTCTGATTTGTGGGTGGGCTTAGGATTGTCCAAATTCGGCAGACGCGAGAAGCCGCAAGGAGTATTAGCCTTGGTTATGCCAGATGTGTTTCAAAGAAAAGGGACCGATCATACCATACTGACCCTACACCCATCAAAATTAAGGACATCAATCACACTTCAAAATTTTCCGATTGATATGTGCCAAAATAGAGACTACACAGACTACATGCAATCTCCGATTGGCGTGTCTCGAGGCGTGCATACACGAGTGTTGATGCCTTTCATGGCTCTAGTATCAAAGCAACTTCCAAATACATGATTGTTATTGCCTACTTCACACAACAAACACATGGCTTATTGCGGCGCGGCTACGGAATTTGTTTCTTACACTAAGCTCCATTGATTATAATCTGTTCATAGACCAACGCTAATGCCGGAAGAGGCGAGAAGGAAGTCCTATTTAAGCCTTTTTCTGTGGATTACTTTCATTATTCATCCAAAAATGAACATTGGTCCGCGCGGGAAATCTTCTGGTACCTGCATTGACGAAGTTCAAAGCGGCGGGTACCTTACCGAGTGCACCGGGCTTCTCCAAGGATAAACAACACTAAAGTTTTTAGTATGAGCACTAATTGCTCAAAGCGTCTTATCATTCTCTCGTCCGAAAATTTACTCATCGCTCATTTGCCATCGAATCATACATTCTTTGAGATTGCGGGAAATTTTGTCAAATTGGCAGTTCGACGTAGTTGAGGAAAATCCAGGCGATTCTAGCATCAAAGAACTAGGCAATGAAGAGTCCAGTTGAACAGATACTATCTAGCTGAACTAAAAATTCTTTCTCCGGTTTCTCATTTCCTTCTATGAGCTAGTCGCTTGAGAGCCTGTTCATTTTCCACTATGAAGCCTACTTTGCACGCACTAGTTTACATTCTTGTTTACTCGAGGGCTCTTCCTATACTCCAGTGAAATCATATATCTAGGTTGATCTTTTCCTGTATTTTCTTTTTCTCATCATCCAACATTCAAAATCATTCTTTCCACTCTTCTTTCTTCACATCGCATCCATCGTTTAAAAATGCATTCTTCAGCACTTCTTCTTGCAGGCTTTGCAGCTCTTGCTGCAGCCAAACCAGCTGCTCAAAACATCGATTTTGCCGCCATCAATGCTATTGCTCTTCCAACCGTCACTGGCCCAGCCCCAACTGCCACTAAAGAATCCGTGGTTATCGACAACGCTGCTGCTTCCGCTTCAGGATCTGCTAAGGCTACTGGCCTTGCTACTGCTTCAGCAACTTCTTCGCAAAACGTCAAACGTACTTTTGGGAGTTGGGGTGGTAGTGGATGGGGAAATGGTGGATGGGGAGGAAATGGCGGATGGGGTAACGACGGAGGAGCTTCTAGCACAACCGCGAAGAGCACTCCCACCTCAACCACAACCCAAAACAGCGTTCCTACTTCTTCTACCGCTGCTGTACCATACACCACCCCGGATGTCAGCAAAGCATGTGCAATTCAACCAGATGGTTACGGACCAAAGGTTCAACCAGATGACGTTGCTACTTTCCTCGCTTACCCTCAATTCCACACTGATGCCAAGAATGCCGCCACTCCCTCCGGCTATACTCAAACCTTTGTTGATCTCAACGCTGCAGTAACTGCTGTTACCTACCTCGGACTCACCACCTTCACCACCTACGATGTTGCTCAGTGTGGTTCCCTCTGCGACAGCACCTCCCTCTGCACAGGTTTCAACATTTACGTTGAGCGTGATCCTTACATGAATCCATCTGATACATGCCCCAACCCAGCCTCTATTACCAACTACAAGTGTACTCTCTGGGGCTCTGGCGTCACTGCTGAATCTGCCACCAACACCGGCCAAATGCGCACTGATTTCCAAGTCGTCATCACCGGCTCCAACGGATACTCCAAGACCGTCACTCCCGCACCACAACCAGGCTGGAAGCCACCTCAACAATGCGGTGGTGGAAACAAGGGTCACTCTCACCCAAACACCTGCTTGGGACAAGCCTTCTTCCCCGGTCCATACAACCCCGCTGTCTGCGCCGGTTATGCTACTGCCCAGAACGCTAAGAATCTTTCCCTCGTCTCCTGGTGGATGCAAATGGTCTACAAGTTCTTGAACTACTCTCCATTCCAATGCAAGTTCTTCAACTCTTACATGTTGAAGAAGAACGGACAGCCAATGGGTACCTACTGCTCCTTGTTCGCTCAATCCTACTCTAGCAACCAAGCTACCTATAACCCTGGTCAACAGGGTTCTGACAACTGGTCTTGCGAGAGCTCTTACACTTACACTCTTAACTAAGAGATTGATAAGTTGAGAAGGCAGAGAAAGATGAGACTCACTTGAGATGGAGAGAGTGAGTAAAATAGGAGGGCAGGATGAGATGGAACGAACACAAAGCAAAGAGGGCTTTTTTTAATGCGCTAATGTCTCACTTGGGACGAATTTTCTTGTCACTCCTTTATGTATAATTTTCGGCCGATGGGGACGCATGGGTCTTGGACCACATTTTGTTAAATGCAATGTTTAATGGATTTTCTGAATAATTTTCTGTCTTCTCTTGTCTTGTGATTGATCGATTGATTTGTGATGTGATGTGATTTGATGTGAAATGAAATATAACAAGTATAGGCAAATAAAAAAGCATTCGAAATAAGATCTTATGGTGAAAGATGAAAGATTCCCCAAGTTTTCTATCAAGTAATTTCATCTCTGCTTTTTAGAATTTATGATTCGTTTTCTTCGGGAGTGCTATGGATGGAATAGCATATTCCTGAATACTATCTCATCTTACCTTTCACATTCATCCATTTCATTCATCTCCCCTCTTACTCTCATCCAGATTCACCAAAACTGCTCTTCAGTTTCATTGCTTATAGTCGGTTGAATATATCTATATCTATCTATATCTATATCTATATCTATGCACCCACTCACTACACTACACTACACTACAATCCCATGTTCATCAAATACTTCAAAGTACTTCTCCAAAAAATACACGAACGAACGAACGAACGAACGAACGAACGAAACAAATCACCATATCACTTGACTTGACATTACTTATAAATAATTCAGGTTAAAAAGATCAGTACTTTTGAATTCATCTCATCCTCATCTCGTGCGTATAATCTCATAGAATATCACATCACATATGAATATTATATCTGTGTCCCCCCCCCCTTCCCGCAAGGAAAATTGCCCGCGAGTGGATAGATATTGAAATCTTACGAACAGATTTAAAGTTTGATTTTCAGGGAGAGAATTTGCAGGGTTGAAGATCTGTTGGCCTGTCTGGTAGTCTCAGTGCAGTTCTGGGACGTTTGACGTTTTTATGAAAAAGAAAACAGTAAAAAAGAGAATGATATTGCATATTAAAGATATATCGAAGATGAATTTACAAACGAATGACTGTAAGAGAAGGCCAATTCTTATTCTCATTCTCAATCTTAGTCTCTATATGCCGCGCTCTAAAAAATCCACCTCAAAACTCTTTCCACCTTCCCCCTCGCCGTCCCCTCCATCTCCCTCTCCTTCTCATCCTCCTCCCCAATAACATGCACATCAGTCTGCAAATCCATCTCCTCATAACTCACCACCTTCGTTCCCTTCAACCACTTCCAGCCCAGCCACATAACCGCCATAATCGGAAGCTCGATGTAAAAGCTCACGAAATCCACCCCGCTAAATGTCGGGCTGAAGCAGCTCCATCCCTGCACAAGCACAATCACCACGTTGAGCAATACACAAATCCAGGGTCCCCATGGATACGTCCAGTTTTTATACGGCAAGAGATGAGTTCTCCCCTGGAGCTCTAATGCCCCGCGGAATCGGATCGAGGTAACTCCGATAGCGATCCAAGCTAATTGATTACTTACGCCCACGAGATTTTGTAACCACGTCCATAATTGTCCTGCGCCGATGAAACTAGCTCCGAAACAGAGACCGCTAATGGCACTTGTAGCTAGGACTGCTACCCAAGGAACTTTATTGCGGTTTAGTTTCCCGAAAAATTGGGGCGCGTGGCGATCGACGGAAAGGGTATAGAGAAGTCTGGTTCCGGCGAACAAGGCATGATTACCTGCTGAGATGACAGAGGTGAGGATTACAGCATTCATGAAAGAACCTGCAGCTTTGGCGCCGACCATTTGAAATACGAGGGTGAAAGGGGAAGTGGTAGTGGTTTTGCTAGAGAGTTCGGGATAGTTGTAAGGGATGTTGAGGCCGATGAGGAAGACGGAAAGGATGTAGAAGATTAGAATACGCCAGAAGACGTTTTTCACTACGCGAGGAAGGTTTTTAGTGGGGTTTTTGGTTTCGCCAGCGGTGATGGCGATGGATTCTGTGCCGCCGTCTAGAGAGGAATTAGACTGGGTTGTCTTCTGGGGGAAGGGGATACTTACATGCGAAAGATGCGGTTACGAAGACGGAAGCAAATCCACCGATTCCTCCTACGAATGGTGCGTCACCAATATACCAATTGTGTGCTCCGAGATATGTATGGGAGGTATTACCTCCACAGTTGACTACAATTCCTAGAATTATGAAGATCTGTAGAAACATTAGCACTTTTCAATAAAGCCAAACCACTCAAAGCGCCGAAAACATGTGTTCTTTTGATATTCGACATCAAACCAGATGTATACTTTGACTGTCAAATATAATGATAAACGTAAACGTCCAAAAACTTCTGATTTATTGATCGCATTCAACTTTGAATGGGTATTGAAAGGCGGATTGATAATACTACCCAGGCAGTAATCTTGAATAAAAATCTCACTGATATCTCCGTTTATTCGAGTGGTTTGATACACAACTTTCTCGTCAAGATCGAGGCACTCGAATCTATAAAACCACAGAAAACAAAAAACACCTACCGTGATAGTAACCACTTTCAGCAAACTCAGCCAATACTCAAGCTACAATGCGCATCAGTCAGCATCTTCCCATAATTTCCATCAAAGGAGTACCAAAACTCACCTCTCCATAAGCCTTAACCGTAATAATATTAGCCAAAATCAACAGCACCCAAAAAATCAATGCCAGTCCCCACCCAGGCAATCCAGTATCTCCCCAATACGCCCAGACCAACTGCAGCGCGACCAAATCCGACGCGGTGCTCACCGCATCATTGAACCAATAATTCCACGTCAGAGCAAACCCCAATCCATCATCTACATATCGACCTGCAAATGTACAGAAACTTCCCGCAATCGGTACATAGGCAGCCATTTCTCCCAGAGAAAGCATAGTTAACATGACAATGAATCCGACGATGAGATAGGCGATGAGAACTGATGCCGGACCACCTGTTGCGAGTGATTTCCCCGTGCCCAGAAAGAGACCCGTGCCAATGGTACCGCCGATGGCGATCATCTGTACTTGACGGGCTGAGAGGGATCGGGCGAGTTTATCTGCGAGAATGGGACGCTCCTGATCGTCATGGTGAAGATGGTTTGCTTCGGCATCTTTGGAGTGGTCGATCACGTGGATATTGTCATTTTTTGATCGGAGATGAGAGTTTGACATTTTGAGGCGAGGGAGGAGAGAATGTCGATCTCTTATTTCATCTGTGCTGTCTTTAGAAGGTATGGAGGTTGAACTCTAGTCAAGAACAAGTGTGGTGGAAGAAAACGATGCGTATGCAGGAGGATAAGGATATGCAGGTTCTCTTCTCCATCATTTTGAAATGCTCCTGAAGAAATAAGTAACTTTCAATGACGAGTAATTGACCAAAAAATTCGTGCTTCAAATGGCGTGCTTGGCTTAGTCTGTGAAGAAATTTAATTCGCTCGCGGTATTACGTACGAGGTATAAAGTTCTGCACGTTGAGGTTGGTTGAAGGATGGCGGGGTACATGGGGGTTTGCTCCCCGCAGCTCGCTTAGCGAAATATAATTTGTGTGTGGCAGGGTTTTGGATTTGGATTCACATCAAGGTTCAAAAGTTCGGACGATTTTCAAACTTCTAGAAGTGGAAAAGAAGCAAATGTTTTGTAGATCATGATGATTTGCAGTATAGTTCAGAAGATGTATAATTATATAATTGGTTACTAGGCCAAACATGTATTAGTTGAAGGGAAGAAGCTTTAATCGTTTTATAGACCGTTGAAATTATGTACTTGAAGAACATAAAATTCAACACAACTCAGCGTATATTTCCGGAACTCGGCAATTGTAGATGTGGGTATCGCGAGGTATAGGGGAGTATCATCAAAGAAACAACTATTAACCCAAATATTGGATCATAAAAGTTGATTCTTATATTCCGAAAATTGAATCAAACTACCTAAATAAAGTTACAAAAAATTGACACATTGATTTTTCATAGCCCTAAAAGGCATTCGTATATTTTCCTTCTATTCATCCGTCCAACCAATCATAGATACTCCAATCGAAAACAAACCAGCCAGAACCAAGGAAATCAGAGTGAAAGAAAGCGAAATGGTAGATAACCAATAAAAATAATACGCTTTTCTTCCGTCACATTGAAAAAATCTATCCACCCAAAGTCATTGCCTATTCCTCTTCCTCATTGGCAACAAGGTAGAGATCAACTGGCGCAACAATGAGGGAACTTGTTGTTGCGACATTTCCAATGGCGAGTTCGGTTTGTCCATCATTATTTGCTGTTAATCTGTTAGTATCTTTCTTCTCATATACTCGTCTCGGTACAGTGCCCGAAGACCAGGAAAGTGATAACATACCATTTATGAGGTAGAACTTTCCATAAATGTTTCCATTCGCTGTACACGCTACCTTCAAATTGCCATCTATACTACAAACCAATGGCCAAGCCGGAACCACCCATCCTGTAAAACCAACAGGAGCCACCTTGATGGATGGAGGTGAGTATGATGCTGTAGCCCATAGGATATATAGACCTGATGTCAAGTATCCGGTAGCAGGATCCCAAGTAAATGGGAAAACTGATTGACCATAATTCAAATTGAAACCAGCAAAATATTCCGCAGCTTGTTGAATCATAAGACTCGTGCCATCAGCTCCGGTTCCAGAATTTCGAGCCTGGATAAAGAAGTTTTGGGGAACTGCTTGAGATGGGCTTGGAGTTGCGATAGCCGAAGAAGTTTCAGTTGAGGAAGCACCAGGTGATACTAGGTTGCCTGACAGGGATAATTGTATATTCTGGATACAGACGGCGACACCAACTTGGGGTCCTTGTCCTACACATCTCAAGCTTGGATTGAGAAGGGCTAGAACGACGATATCTAACCCAAGGATGCTGGGACGAAAGGCAATGCTGGCACATGTGTCACCGGCTCTGGTGATGTAGTATTGGCAGCAATCAGTTGCGGTTAAGGCGAGAGTTACAGCAGGGGCTGCGACTGGTCTACAAGCGCTAACGGAAGCAGCGACAGCTGTGGATGAACGTGTTGAGCTTGTGCTGAAAGTGGCGACGATTAGTCTTGTGCTAGATGATGAGGTGGATCTTCTTGTCGAACTGCTACTGGTCCCTTGACCCTAGTATTTATGTCAATATCATCGTAGATTAAATGGAGACAGGGTAAGATTCCATAAGAGAAGTACTAACTAATACTGATGATGTTGAAGACCTAGAACTGGAGCTAGAACTGGAAGTTCCCACGAGCCTCGCTGTTGAGCTGGTACTCAAAGTACCTGCTCTTATTGAACTCGTACTCAATCCTTGACCCTTTAAACGCATTAGAATTCATTACGAGAAAACGATGGTGTGATTGTATTTCGAGGGGGAATAACTAACCACGACCGATGTTGACGACCTAGAAGTGGAAGTACCAGCAAGTCGTGCCCTGGAACTAGAGCTTGAAGCAGGTGTTCTTGTTGAGCTAGTACTAAATCCCTGGCCCTGTAAGGAAATTAACAATTACCCTGAAAAACTAACAAGACAATTTTACAAATAAAAGACGTACCACAGCTGTTGATGAAGATCTAGAGGTCGAGCTAGAGGCTCCAACAAGTCGTGCAGTTGAACTAGTGCTTGATGTAGTTGCTCTTGTAGAACTGGTGCTTAATCCTTGGCCCTATTTATGCATCTTAGAAGTTGCCAAATTAACAGCAGAAGTGATACATACGACAGCGGATGACGAAGAGGATCTAGAAGATCTAAAAGTAGAACTAGAACTAGAAGTTCCAGCAAGGTGCTATACTAATTTAGCATTTATTGAATTGGCAAGAGATATAAGATTTACCACAGTGTTTGAACTACTCGAAGTCGTCAATCCTTGGTATTGCCCCAGTCCACAGGTTCCAAATGCGGGGACGCAGCCACCAGTGCACCATTCAGATTCACGACCGCAGTATCCAAATCTCGAACAACAATTTCCATTAGGGCTTCCTTGGCACGTATATAGGGAGCCAAAGAGAGTACCGCAAGTTCCATTGGGGGATACTAATAAACCAGAAGTGGCACTCGTAGTTGGGCGACTGGAGCTGGTGGATGAGAAAAGGGTAGTGGATCTTGAGGTACTGGTGGTAGCACCGAGACCCTTTTTATAGTGTTAGCATTATGAATGAAGAGGTATGTAAGATATAAATATGCAAGACTTACCAACTGAGTTGAAGATGAGGTGCGTGAACTGGAAGAAGATGACTATAGAATAGATTAAGTACATATCGACAAGATAAAATAGTGAGAAAGAAAGTTACCCTGCTAGTACTGGAGCTAACGACGGCCAAAAGGGTTGAAGATCTACTACTTGGGGTAGATGACTGTATAAATCGTTAAAACTCATCGAACTTTTCATACAAGAAAAGGATGTTAGGATTCAAAGAAAGAATATATACCCGAGATGAGGTAGAACTTGCCCCTAAACCAACAGCCGAAGTAGTGCTGCTAGAGGAAGAGGAAGATGATGATGACTATTAAGATATCAGCTTCATCATGATTCTCACAGTATGCAAAGAAAAAAATTGTACCCTAGAAGATGTTGAGCTAGCCCCTAAACCTAAAGCCGAGGAGGTACTTCTGCGGGAGGAAGAAGAGGAAGATGATGTCTAGGAAAATTAGCATTTGTGGAGTGAATTGGTGATATTGAGAAAGAAAGAAAGTTCTCACCCTAGTCGAGGTGGAGCTTGCCGCAAGGCCTACGACTGTGGTACTTCGGGAAGAAGAAGATGACTAAATAAATGTTAGTATCTTTTAAATGATTGTATGTCGTTATGGATGTGATAGGAGTAATCGTTACCCTAGATGTAGTAGAACTAGCTCCAAGGCCAACAGCCGAGGTAGAAGTGCGGGATGAAGATCGCAGCTATCAGTTGGTTAGTATCCTTCAACTCTAAGAAATGTAAGAAAATACATACGGAGCTAGTACTGGAGCGGAGCGAAGAACTTGAGGACAATGCATTCACTCGTGTTGATGACTGGTAAAAATTAGCTTCCATTACTATCGATAGAAAAGCAAGAGAAATCATACAGAAGTAGAGCTTGAACGAGTTGTAGAGGTTGTGGGTATCACATTCAATCGAGTTGACTAAATATAATTAGCATTCAAATTGACATATACACAACGGAAAAAGTTCACCGAACTAGAGCTGGATGATGCTCCAAGTCTTTGAGTGGAACTGCGCTGAGAGGTCGATGATGAACTACCCGCTCCAAGTGCTCTGGTTGATGAACTAGTACTAGATATCCTAAAAGTTGCTACTAAGTTTGTAGAAGTAGATGATCTTGTAGTCAAAGTAGCACCTCCGACAATATTTCTGGTTGAAGAAGTTGAAGGACCAGCAATAGCCCTGGTTGAGGAAGATGATGAAGGACCCCCAATTACATTTCGAGTGGGTGAAGAAGACGAGCTGGACACAATGCTACGAGTGGTGGAAGAAGACGAGGGACCACCGATTATGCGTCGAGTCGACGTAGTTGAAGAACCTCCAATAATATTTCGGGACGTAGAGGATGAGCTTGAAGAACCTCCAATAACTGCTCTCGTTGAGGAAGTGGAGGGGCCCCCGACAATGGCTCTGGAGGAGCTTGAAGGACCAAGACCATTTCTTGTACTACTAGTTGAAGGGCCACCAATTATCGCTCGTGACGAGGATGTTGAAGGGCCGCCGACGATCACTCTTGATGAAGAAGTAGAAGGGCCTCTAACAATAGGCTGAGTAGAGGAGGTTGAAGGGCTAGGAAGAATAAACGACGTAGGTCTCGTCGTAGTCCTAGTAGTCGTAGGACCCCCAACAATAGCATTGCTCGAACTTGTGGTTGCTGTAGCCAGCGGATTCGTTGCACTAGGAGATACCGGTGGATTGGGAAAGCCAATGATGAAGGGGAAACCCAACAATTGTAGAAAGTTGTAGCGTGAGAGTGCATCCAAAAAGCCAAGAAAGTCGCCAATTGAGATTTGACCTGCAGCAGCCTCCTGTTGAAACTCGACGAGTGATGCAAATCCAGCTCTGCGTAGAAAGGCGGAAACGGCGGCAGTATCCAATCTGTTTAAGAATTGGGAACCATAAGCTGAATTCACTCCTTCGCCTCGGAGAAATTGGATGAGTGGAGTATAGGGAGACCATTCTCCGTTGTTTGCACCTCCATTGCCCCCATTGTTACCTGGGTTATTGTTTCCTGGATTATTGTTTCCTGGATTATTGTTTCCTGGGTTATTGTTACCTGGATTATTGTTACCTGGGTTATTGCTACCTGGATTATTGTTTCCTGGGTTATTGTTACCTGGGTTACTATTCCCCGGATTGTTATTCGAACCACCACCGTTTCCAAAGCCCGGGAAGCCTGGGAAATTTGGAAATCCAGAAAATCCATTCGACCCTCCATTCCCACCTCCATTATTCCCTGGGTTGTTATTGCCAGGATTATTGTTTGATCCTCCGCCATTTCCAAAGCCAGGAAAGCCTGGGAAGTTGGGGAATCCATTCGATCCTCCGCTTCCGGAGTTTCCAGGATTATTGCCACTTGAGCCTCCTGGGTTGTTGTTACCAGGAACACCTCCCGGGCCAGGATTTCCACCATTGCCCCCGAACAATTGCGAAATGAAGTCCGAAATTGAGTCGTCATCCTCACCTCCATCCGAATCAAACAGATTGGCTAGAGAAGGACCATTAGAATCATTGGGGTTTGTGGAAAACGAAAGACGTTTTGCTCTATATAATTGAAGTCATGATTAGCATCTATTATCTTCAAACTGATGTCATTGACCAGACATGGACTTTCGTCAGCAAACGTACATGTTATCCTCTCCTTCAGCTCTCGCAACTTTTTCACCAACAGCACTCTCGCTCAAAACCGTCGAGACGGTAACACTTAGAGCCACAGCCCAAACCGCAGCATCGCGAACAAACATCCTCAAGGTTAAAAGACTGTGATGGTCCAATTACGGACAGGTTAATGAATGAATGAAGGAACGAGTGACTATAAATTGCGAAGCGCAAAATGAGAGAGCGCAGCAAAGACAAAAGCACAACAAGCGTGGAGCCCCATCATTGCAGTAGAAAACTCGGATTATAAGCAGAGGTATTCGCCTAGCCCCCCTCCTCCAAGCGCGTGCATATTCACGAGTTTCGCGAAATATGTGGTGTGGATATCCAAGCATTCTTGGAGCGCGACGACCAAGGGAAACACGGAAAAAGACGTTTGTGATCTACAAAACACTCGCTAAGGAATGAAGCTTGTAGCCAGCCATCTCAGCCACGGTACTGATGAAATCTAAGTCAAAGGGATAGGGATAATGTTCCCGACGGGAATTTTTGAGCCTCTTATGTTCCTTTCCTGACCGAGCCAAGAATTGAACAGATCTTGTAGATATCGACGATATTGCGTTATTTGAATCTTCATTACCCTTAAACTGATCTTGTCCCGAAACAATGCTTATCGACGAATTTCTGAGTAAGATTGAAGTGTACAGTCCTTGATAGATTACCATGGTTTTAGCACGTGCTATAAACTATCTAATATCATTTTCTGGGCTAGCAAACTTTTGCATATCTTCAGATGGTGAATCCAAGTATGCAATAATCTGGCATGAGAAACTTTTCACGACAATGTCTGTTAAGAAATAATACTTTGAATAGCTGAGCTGAGTAATAAAAGGGAAGTTCAACTTCTTCATTTAATCCAACTCTTTATTTCTTAGATGGAATGATTGGAATATATAACTCACCGAATAGGTTCTACGTGTAAATAAATGACCCTTTCCCATATATTTTATCAATTTCTTCTTTTTGCTCCTTTCTTCTTACTCTCCTGTCTTTCGCTTCTTTATAATCCCCCTCTTTATCTCTCCTTCTTCTCTTCTTTTATTACTTCCCCTCTTCCCCTCTTCTTTTCCCTCTTCTGCTCTTCTTCCCCTCCCCTCTTGTTACTTCCCTTCTTCCCCTCTTCTATCCTTTCCCCTCCTCTCTTCTCCTCCTTCCCCTCTCCTCTTTCTACTTCCCCTCTTCTTAATTCCCCACTTTCTATTTTCCCTCTCCTTGTTCCTTCTTTTTACTTCCCCTCTCCTCTCCTTCCCTCTCCTTTCCCCCTCTCCCCCTACCAATTCCAGCCTCCCGTCTTACAAAACAACCCCATCCAATCCCATCCCATCCCCTCCCATCCCGTCCCCCAACATCACACCCACCACCTACAAAACCTCCCAACTCCAAACTAATACCTCCACCAGCCCTACAAACAAAGAAATCTCATCTCCCACTCTCCAATCCAATCCAATACAACCCATCAACCCCCAAGATTACCAATCCACCAAACCAACCCAAACCAACCACCCAAACCAACCACCCAAACACAAATAAAAACACATATAAAATCCAACAAAATCCACAAATTACACAATAACAATAACAATAACAATAGCAAGCATCAAGCATCAAGCATCAAGCATCAAGCATCAAGCATCAAGCATCAAGAAAAATTTCTCAGCAAATAAACAAATAAATAAGATAAAAACCAACCAACCACCAACGATCAAACAAAAAAACAAAATCAGCATCAGCATCAGCATCAAATATCCAACAAGAAATAAGAAACAAGAAATAAGAAACAAGAAATAAGAAACAAGAAATAAGATAAAATAAATCAATTACTTACTTACTAGCTAGCTAGCTAGCGAACAGCATAAGACTCCTCGAGGAGTATCTATATATATAACAAAGTAAAAGAAAGAAAGAGAGTATCGAGAGGAAAGACTTAATGGGGACTGAATGTATTATTTGATGTTGAAGGATGAGTGTGTTAGATTAGATATATTAGAATTGAATAATAGAGGTAAAGGGGTACAAGTTGTAACTGAAAAATGAGGATGTATTGTATGTACAGTTTCGAGTTAAACGATGAGGGCAATAAAAGAAAATGTATAATCCCAATGTATGAATATATTGATGCCCATTGGGCTAGGCTATGACACCAAATAACTGTATTTTTGAATTGTTCACTAAACTTAATTTTCAGTTACAGATATCTCAAATTCACGTAAACAATAGCCCTCGTAAGAAGGATACACCTTTGAATCATCAATTCGCCTATCGCTCTAAAACCTGAAAACTACCTGCGTCATGTAATGTACTCTCCCCTCTTCTCCTATCCTCAAAAACCCCCCCAAAGCACACCGCACTCCCGCAACTAAATCCCATATTTAAGACTTAGCAGCTTCCAACTCCAACTCCAATTGTCTAATTCTTTCACTTTGATCGCCAGGACCGACTCTCATCTTCAATGTATCAACCTCTTGAGTCAATAGACCAATTTTCTCCGTTTGTTCCGTGATAGTCTTAGTTTGGTTTGCCAAAAGTTGCTTAATTTCTGCTAGGGAACCTTCGACACCGGCAGAGGTTGGGGATGGTTGAGAAGCTCCAACCGCGGAAATGGGCCCGGAAGAGGTAGCGATAGTGGCTGGGGTAGCCTTTGCTGCAGGCTCGAATGATGTCGGTGTTGCTTGAGATACAGGAGATGGCTTTGGCGGTGTGACCTTAGTTGGAGCAGGCTTGATGGGTTCTGGCTTGGCTGCAACGGGAACGGACTTTTGAATTGGCTTTTGAATCTCCTCAAAGCTGGAGTTATCATCGGCTTCTTCCTCATCATCATCCTGGAATTTGGAGGCCATGGCGGAAATGGAACCCTTTTGTTCAGACATAGTTGGTGGAGGTGCTCTCTGTGCGACTGGAGTTGGTTCAGGCTCTGCCTTTGGAGGCGCGGGCTTCGCTGGGGCTGGGGTTGGCGCCGGTGCAGCGACAGCTGGTTTATAATCGGATGGTACCTCAACTGGAGCGTTTCCTTCATATATACTTTCCAAATCAATCTTGGCAGGAATGCCGTCTTTTCCAGCAAGCCATTCCTCGGCGGTAACTGCAGGTTTCAAACCAATCGCAGGTGGGTAGATATCAGATTGGAAGACTTCGGCACGTCGAGGGACTGTAAAGGAGATGGGCTCAACATATTGGTCATTGACGGTCTTGAATCCCTTCATGACCTCGTTCTCGTGTACCTGGATTTTGGTTAGAATAGATATGCTAAAGATACATAATGACAACCACTTACATTAATACCACGTCTTGGAAGGAATGCAATACCACGCTGTTGATCACTAGACTTATATTCGGACAAGAATTCGAACTTGTCGTTCTCATATTCATAGTATCGAATGTTACCGTCACTAAAGTTGTTAGCTAGTTTCTTTCCGGTACCTGTCCAGACACTTACCCTTTGCCTGCCAAGTACAAACATTGAGTACCGTCATCTAGATGCTCGTTAGTATGGATTCAACATGATCTATAAATGTAACCTACCCCAGAATGGCATGCAAACACCAGAGATCGAGTCCAAAACAGTGAACCCTCCAATTGGTTGCTTGGCGTTACCAACGTCCCACAAAGCCAATTGACGATCGCTCATCTTAGAGAATCCAGTAGTAGCCACGCGATTGTGTTCTCCCATCCATACGACTCTGCTATTCTTTGCGCCAGTATGTCCAGGTCCTTCGTGTGCGGGTCTTTCTTGTCTAGTATCCCAAATGCGCAATTTCTTGTCTCGAGAAGTGGTGGCCAAAAGAGCTCCATTTGCGCTCCATGATAAACTCTGTACAATATCTCCGTGCTTCAATGTCAAAGGTGCCTTCCCGGTGCCGATATCCCATAGCTTAACTGTGTAATCTCCAGATGCGGATGCGAGGATGTTGTTTGCCGCGGGGTTGAATAGAACTTGTCCGACTTTCCTGCAGGTTATTAGAATCCATTCGAACCTTCGGTGTTATCGGCACATACCTAGAATGCCCTGCCAATTTGCTGACGGGCGCAACGTCGACGGGCTCTTCAGAGTCCTGATAGAGGGAGAACCCTTGAGGAACCTCCCATATAAATACCTTTCCATCATCAGAGCCGGAAGCGATAATGCGATCGTTGAAAGGGTTCCTAGTTCAAAGATGAGAGTTTATTCCAACCTGCCACTTTATCAACTACTCACCAATCCGTATCGAGAACCGGTCCCGTGTGGCCTCGAAACAATGGAATTTGTTCTGGCAGACGACCCTTTTCATTCAAAGGAATGACGGCGAATGCGCCTCCACCACTAGCTTCCCAATTGACCGAAAGATATTCAGGATTGGCCTATTTTCGATGATGAGCTACCTTGGTTCCTCAAATCTATATCACTTTTCCAAGTCATTGGTTTCCCACCTTGATTAAATTGGTATCCCACGCATTGCGACTGATATGCAAGTTATCGTAGCATGCCTCCTTCTTGGATGATTTGCCAAAGACATGTCCTATTTGATCGGTCGGTCAGCGATTGCCCGCGTGCCTCTCTGCTCGAGGGTGTTGTAACAAGGCTTACGATATTTCGACGCGCGCACAAAACGGCCAGCCATCCCAGCTCATGCAATGATGCGGAAGGAAGAAGGGGATCAAAGTTGTGGAAATGCAGACACTTGAGAAATAGTGCGGGAGGGAAATCAAAAAAGAATGTTGTAAATCAGATGGTGGTTTGCTTTTGTTAGTTGTGAGGGGACGTTTATGCGAAGCTCATGCAAAAGTGTTTTGATGATGCTTTCTCTCGCTTTGCAGGCTGCAGGTAAGAAGTGCTGTGATGATGAAACTCAATTTCTAGCGGCGAATGTTGCAGTTTCGCAGTTTCGCAGTTCGCAGTTCGCAGTTCATAGTTTTAAACACTTGCTGCGCCCGCCACAGCTTACAGAATACACGGGGTTTTAAAGTTCACCACAAAGGGAAATCACGGGCCCCTGGCCAATATTCTAATTGAGGAGAGTCGAGACAAAGGGAATGGCCTCACCCCCTTTTTTCCTAATTATGATGTTCTCTCGTGAACGGCATTAATTTTATCTATTCCATACCAAGTATGGAGTACGAGTTCCTTGCCATGGTTCAAACCCACCTCCGAGTCCTCCCAGTGCCCACTTTCTGCTGCATAATTCCCCACCAACCCACCCACCAACATCCATCTTTGACTAAATTGTCTGCTCACGAAGGATATATCTACCAACATACACTCATCTGGTGAAGGAGCCGCATGGCGCCGGAATCGTCGTTTCCGGCGATACCGGCTACGGTGGTGTTGAATTGAGATGGGATGTAGAAGTGCGAGAAGTAAGCGGAGAGACCGGGGCGTCCGGCATAGTGGAATTGGAAGACGGGTAGGAAGGCTTGTTCGTCGCCGATGTAAAGGAGGCCTGAGGTGTGCAGGTAGGAGAGACGGGAGGTGAAGAGGGAGGGACCGCCGAGAGTGGTTATCAAAGAGGCCATGTCTTGTGGGACGAAGAAGGTGTACATCCAAGAACTGCCTTCGTAGGTTTCGTGGCCGTTGGGATTGAGGTAGCAAGATGTGAAGTTATAGAGGGGGAGCAAAGAGTAGGGTCTTGGTAGCCGAATGTTCCGTTTAGGTAGCGGGGTTGGAGAAACCCGGTGAAGCCAGTGTCGACAATAGAGTCGGGTGCGTCGGTGGATCCGTTCACGTAAGAGGTCTGGTCCGCTTTGTACATGTTTTTCCAGTTCTCGGCGCGTCCAAGATATTTTTCTACGTCGCCAGTTTGGCCGAGTCCCTGGGCTATTTCGGCAATACAGAAATCGTTGTAGGCGTACTCTACTGTTCGGGATATAGAGCGGGTCATAGGTCCTACTCCGTAAGGGTCGAAGTCGTCAGTGGGAATGTAACCGAGATTTTTCCAGCTGGTAAGACCACCTCGACCTTCTATTGACCAGTCTGCTGGCTCATCTATATTTTATTAGCGATATGATGATGAAATGTGTCTCGAAGAACGTACCTTCGGCATCGGATACCACCGCTTCATAACCTATTGCCCAGTCCACGTCCTGAGTGATGTTCTTGACATAAGAATCTGCTAAAACAATGTCTGCATTCGAACCTCCTTGAGTAAATCCTTTACAAAGCGACATTCGACAATCCGGGAGTTTTCCTGAAAGCAAAAATTAGAGAGCAATTCTATCAGAATGATGACTGTAGAAACAAACCTTCATGACGATAAACATCAATCAAACTCCTCACCATTTGTGTCTGGCTATATGGATCCAACAAAGTCAACAATGGATGAATACTTCTAAAAGAATCCCAAATACAATAATAGGAATCATAATAAGGTTCATCGCTGTCCCACAATGGATTCTCCCCAGTATAATCTTGCGGTGAAATCATGGCCCTATAAGTACCAGACCAAAAAACAGTTTGGAGTTCATCACTAACACCTGTAGCATCAACACTAATGACCGAAAGCTTTTCTCTCCACGCATCTTCAGCAGCAGTCAACACTTTCTCGAAATCAAAATCGGGTATTTCGTTCTCGGCATTTTGACAAGCTTTTGCGATGCTGATGAATGACACACCTACTCGAGCAAGGATTTGATTGTTGGCTGGTGCTTTAAATTGTGTCCAGGCTCCGGCGGGAAGAGGAGGTGAATTTATGCCATCGGGTGTGACACTTAGATTCTTGGGTTCACTTCCGGCACGATTATTTATAAAAACTCCCGTGTCTCGGATTTCTGCACCTTTGAAATCGGCACAAAAATGTAAATCATAGCTTCCAATTCCAAATGAAGGGTTAAACGTTCCAGTGCCGGACAGTCTTCCGGTATCTGGATCGACTTGGACTGAACCATTTGATCGAGACTCAGGCAAATCCGTCAGATCTACTAATATAAGTGGGCTGTAAGGAGAGTGTTGGGTAGAATACGAATCATTAGACGTCGAATTCGAAGGGAAAGTAAACCGGTATAGTGCGGTATGGTTTGTGACAGTTACTTCAGTGTGAATCGAAGTATTTAACGACACGGCAAAGTATCCTGGGTGGGCCTCGGCAGTTCCATTAATTCTTCTCGATGCTCGATCGGTTTTGGTGAAGAAACAATTATTCAAAATATCTCCAGGACAACCTGTCTGAGGAAATAACGGGAAGTTTCCAAGTGATGGTGACTTGTGTTTGGGTCAGTAAAGTAATCTTCTCATAAAGTAGTCGTACTTACACCACCCGTGCCGGAATCGTGCATATGAGAGAACCCTGTGATATCGGAATTATCTGAGGCAAACCCTCCTTGCTTTTCATCGGGATTGTTTACATCTGCAACTGCTTTTGCCATACCTTGAAACTGATGAGCTCGAATCGTCAAAGGAGGAGTCAATAAAGCTTACCGAAGGGTAAAGTCGCCCAGGAAACACATGACCTGCAAGTATGTCAGTAACAGTTCTCAACATATTTCAAGGAAATAGAATCAGCACAACACACCTCCTTTCGCAGTTCCAATGAATGGATCGACGTATTTAAAAACATCAAATTCCTTCTCTATTTGACTTCCAATCCCAACATCTGCCGCTAATACTAGACTCAGGAGTAGAGCCCTCCATTGTGATAAAACCCTCATGGCTAACGTTTCGATATGAAGAAATCTCACAACGAGCGACTCGAATCCGAAGAGAAGATAAGAATCTCCAAATTCCTGGGGTGTAGACATCTTTCATACCTGTCTCCAACTTGTTTGTACAAACCCGAAGTATCCACTTATCCCCATTCTCCACGATGCCATACGACGTTACAATGCCCCCTCATCTGTGCATCTCTTCGTGTTCTCTTGAATTTGCTTCGTGCTGGATGATCATCATAATCTATGCCTGTCGTGGGAGCTGCTAACGCAGA
>JAHXJK010000174.1:0-120170 GCA_019395245.1 Botrytis pseudocinerea
CGCCTAACCCTAACCCTAACCCTAACCCTAACCCTAACCCTAACCCTAACCCTAACCCTAACCCTAACCCTAACCCTAACCCTAACCCTAACCCTAACCCTAAACTTAGTTTCTTATACAATATGAATAAATTTTCTATTATAAATTGAATTTAGGGTGGTGACCAGATTGATTTATTTTGCACGTCACCACCCCCACTGTCTTCAAGAATTACCATAGCTTTTCTTCAACCTTTTGAATCTCTTGAAAACCAGCTTTATTTTAATTCAACATAAATGCTTCGATATTCTAGATTTTAAAATTTTGTTGTTGAATAAATGTACTTCAATTAAATTTCTATTTATTTATTTATTTAAATTTCCAAAAAGCTTTAAATTGAAGCCAGGAAGGGTGGTGACCAATTAGTGACTTTTAATGCTTTTTCGCGGGTCACCACTTCCCTGTTTTTCATAAATTACCATAGCTTTTTTTCTACCTCATCAAAATTAGAGTTATTTCAATTCAATATACAAACTTCAATTTCAGGTATCTTTCAATTCTAATTTTGAATAAATATAATTTAATTGATTCTTTGTTGATTTCTTTTTTCAAATTTCTAAAAGACCTCAAATTGAAGCTGCGAAGGGTGGTAACCAATTGAAGAGATTTTTGCTGGGTCACCCTTTCCCCTATCGAAATGGGTCAGCACCGATGCTGACCACTAAAAAAATCCTACGAATAATAGTTAGGAATTAGGATCACAATGAGCGCTTCGCACTGGTGGGTTTGGGTTGGGTAGGGGATGCCCACCACTTTTACACCTCGCCCTTCCATTTTTCAATATCCTAAACAATCCGATCTTCGATATCATCCTGATCACTTTCGCTCTTCTCACTATCATCATTGCTATCATCTGAATCGTTACTTTCTTCTCCCACGTTATGTGTTATAGCTCGGCTTGCTTAGCACTTTTGCTCTTACTCTTTAGCCTCATCGACAATCCAATACCGGGCCTTTTTCTTACTAAACCATGATTGTAATTTGACAATGTGGAATAAACCTTTATTTGCTACCTTTTGTTTATTGTAGATACTATTACCATGCTTCTTTAACACCTCTCTACTCTGGCTTTTGTAGGTATTGAAATCTATTCACAATTGGAATGATGGATTGTGGAACGGATCTGTCGCTTGGTAATATAATTGCTGTATGATCATATACAAATGGGAATCCTCGATTATATTCATTAACCTGCTTTCGTAGTTGAATATTGGTCTTATGTTGATCTCGGAAATGTCGAATAATAGCACTTGAGGCAATTGCAAACTTGCACAGAATACAGATCAATATATTAAACTCAATATTCAATGCTATCAAATCAGTTAATTCTTGAGGGATGAGTTGTACCATATCTGTACTTGATATCTTGCGATTTTTAAATGAATTAGATACTTGTGTAGATGGGATTTGTAAATTTAGAGTTAATCAGATTACACTGTATTCCTGTACAGACCAAACCTTAATTTCACCCCCCCCCCAAAAATCCCGATTGCACTATACTCTCCGGAAACTAATACTAAATTCAATCATCTCAAGTATTCGTTTGATTTCCGAAATATCATTACAAGACGGAGAACAGTAAATGGATATTACCAACGATATTATCAATTGTATGCCAATCGCATAGCTACGGAACTCTCCCTTTAACTTGATATCCTGAAATTAAATAAGTGTAAAATCTGAAGCTTACTAATAAGGGTCTCAAGGTTAGCACGGGGCAGCAGGACGTTTAGCGATCGCAACTCGAGTACGGTTAGAGTTAGCTCTTCTCATTAAGCTTTTGCTGCATGATAACCTTAAATACCTTAAGTACAAGAGTAATTAGAATTAGAGTTAAGAAACATTGAACATCGCACGGTCATTCTTTTTTTAGGTGTTTGTAGTCAGCTAACCTCATTAAATTAAAAAATCTCGTACACTCAAAACCCCTCAAAAGTATAAACTACTATCTAAGTAAGTGTATTCGAGAACATTGCTCAGTTCGTCTGGAGTTGATAGGTAATGAAAGTTAAATCGATGAAGATAATAGGACGATCCGTTTATCACAAACATGTTCAAGGATCTTACTTGATCATCAAAAGTTTGCGGAGATCAATTGATATGAATACGTGATTTCGAATGTACTTTACCATAACTAGATATGCAAAAAGTTCTATCGCCAAGAAATCTGGAGCACTCCTTTGTCAGTATCTACCTCTTTTTATAGGTTGAGATTATGGATTAGAATATGCATTGAAGTTTTGAGCAGCGAAATGAGTGACATAGCCAAGCATTCTGGGGAAAACATATTCATTCATCAAGACTTTGAAAAATTTAAGTATATTATTTGCAGTGAACAGAATGACTGTTCGCCAAGAGCATAGCCTTTGGGTATCCTTTTTTCTCGTGTCGAGATAATGCTTTATGGGATGGAGATATTGGAAAGCAGAATATCCGATTCTTGATGGGATTCTAGACAACATAGTTAGATAGATCAATAATATATAAGAACATAGAAAGTCTCAAGCTTTTCGAATATCATTCACTCATTCACTCATTCACTCATTTACTCATTTTCACAATACAGCTTATAGCCAAGCATATCGATCACCATGGTTTCAATCAAGGCCCTCGCTATCCTTTTATTCTCTGTTATTGCAGTTGACGCCGCAGGGGTTATTGGCAAAGCTGAAGGTTTCGCTGCTGCAGCCACTGGTGGTGGAACTGCTGCTGCTGCATCCCCAAAAGACCTCAACGAGCTTGTTACTTGGCTCTCTGATGGTGTTGCCCGTACCATTGTCCTTGACAAGACCTGGGATTTCACAGGCTCTATGGGCTCAAAAACCGAAAAGGGTTGCACACCCCTGTCCAACACATGCACCAATGGTGCCGGTCAGGATTCAGTCGATATCAATGGCTGGTGTGAACAGGCTGCAAATGCCAACCAAGCTCTTGCCAAGCCAACTATCACCTATGATGTCGCTGGTATTCCTCCAAATGCTATCAAGATCGGTTCCAACAAATCCATTGTTGGAGTTGGATCTGCTGGGAAGATTAAGGGTAGAGGTTTCTACATTGCAGGTGCTAAGAACATCATTATCCAGAACGTTGAGTTCGTTGAGATGAACCCCAAGTATATTTGGGGCGGAGATGCTATCTCCGTTGATGGCACAGATCTTTTGTGGATCGATCATGTCAAGATCTCCCGAATTGGTCGTCAATTCATTACCATGGGTCCAGGTGCTTCCAACCGTGTCTCCATTACCAACTCTGAGTTCGATGGTTCTACCCTTTGGTCTGCTAAGTGCAACAATCACCATTACTGGACATTGTACTTCACTGGATCCCAAGATTCTGTCACTTTCAAAGGCAACTACATCCACAACACAAGTGGTCGTGGACCCAAGGTTGGAGGCTTGCATTCATCAGTCAAGCCAAATGTCTTCCTCCAAGCTGCCAACAACTACTGGTCAGATATCGCAGGAAATGCATTCCAAATTGGTGAAGGAGCAAAAGTACTTGCTGAGGGCAACATTTTCGAGAAAGCAAATACACCCGTCATTTTCGATATTCCTAGCAACCCTCTTTGGTCTTCAAGCAGTGGTGTTGCAGGATGTGCTTCGGCCCTTGGCCGTAACTGTCAAGCTAACAGCCTTGTGTCATCTGGATCTTTTGCTGGTTCAAACACTGATGTTTTGACAGCTGCAAAGGGAATGTCTCTTGCTCCTGTTGCTGATGTTGGAACCACTAAGGCTAATGTTCTTAAGAACGCTGGTATTGGAAAGATCTAAATGATCAGTTGAAGAGAGTAAACAAAAGGAAGGATAGAAGAAAGGATAAAAGAAGAAAACGGAATAAAATAATATAGATAATATATATATAAAAATTGTTATAATTAAATAACTTATTTTTTATTTGAAAAATCCTGATCAGGAAAGTGATAACTCATTGGTAATATTAGTTATGCTTTTATATTATATTATATTCATATTTAGTATTTATATAGATTCCTTAATCTAGTAAATAAGTCGCACACCCTACTTTTGGGCCACCCCCTTTTTGGGCCACTTTTTCACACCAAAAACAACGAAAATCACGATTTTTAATTTCTTCATTTATTAATATTATTAATTGAAATTTGGAATATAGATTTTTTATTTAAATATAAGCTAATTTTGAGATTTTCAGATTTTTAGTAATTTTTATAATAAGATATAGATGAAATATTGATTTTCAACTTTATATGAGAATCACATACAAATTCGAAATTTTGATAAAAACCTCAATAACTTTTCAACAAAAATTGCTAAAAATAAACTATAAAATTTTATTATGTTCTTTTATATATTTGTATATAGAAGTTTAAGCTTTGAAATTTTGTTATCTTATATTAAGATTTTATTTGAGATTTTAAAATTTACATGGATTAGAAATCAATGATTTCTTTATAAGTTGATATTTACTTATTTTTTTTCATTTTTTTTTGGATTTTATTAATACGAATATTTGAAAAGTATTATAAAATTTTACAATTTATTTTTAGTAATTTTTGTTGAAAAGTTATTATTGTTTTTATTAAGATTTCAAATTTGTATGTGATTCCTATACAAATTCGAAAACCAATATTTCAATCTTCTGAATTTCAATCAAAAGAATTACGAAAAATCTAAAACTTTTATAATTGATTGATATCTATATAAAGATTATATATATAAGGTTTCATTAAAATACATCTAGTTTTGAAGAAGATATTGATATATCAAAATGGCTAGTTTTGGTGTAAAAGGGTGGTCCAAAAGGGGGGTGGCCCAAAGTAGGGTGTACGACTTAACTTATTTCTAATTTCAAATTCTAAATTCTAATTCAAAAGAATTCTGAATAATATATAAAATATTATATAAAAGAAAATTTAACTTTGAATATTTTATTAATACAACAAAAATTATTTGGAAAATCCTTCTTTTAAAAATTTTAAAATGTTTTTTGATATTATTTGAATTCGATTCCTAAGATTCACAATCTAAATTATTTGATTTAAAAGATAATTCAATTCAAACTTAGAATAAATAAAATTCAATTGATTTTTTATTAATTGCTTTTTTCAAATTTCTTAAAAACCCCTATTCCCATAAATATATTGATGATTTCAAAGGTGGATTTTTCAACACTATTCTATAATACACTACTTGATGGTGTAAAGACACTGCCAGTGCTATTTCTAGTCTATCACCATCATATTTACAAAGAAATGTAGCTATTTCATTATCATTATCATTATTATCATCAATATCCAATTCAGAATCATCATCAAAACTATTGTCACCTTCATCATCTCGAATATCGCAATGAGCATACTTAACCCTAAGAGTAGCCATCAATTTCTCTAATTCATTCAAGCTTTTTTGATGAATATCCTTTATCATCTTCAATCTTGGTGGCGCCCCCCTCTCCTACCTCGGTATATAACCTTTCGATTCAATACTATGCTTCCCTACTACCCAAAACTGAGAAGATTTCTTTGATTCATACAAATCTATTCTTTGTTTATCGCATGCCAAGATAAGATCATTAGCTTCCCATAGATTATCTCTATCAGACCCAAATTTCACCCGTGATGCACGCCATAGGATATCGTGAAGGGTCTGCGGATGAACCCTAAGAGGAAGCTCGACTTTTTCAGGGTTAGCATAAACGGATGAGAACCACATCATTCGTCTCTTGAGACCTGCATGATGATTCGTCTTCGTTGATGCAATAAGATTTAAATGCGTTGGGTAAGGGAGGACCCAATGCGTCAGTCGTACGAGATACAAAAACTCTTTCAACCAAGACTCTGCTTCCCCATCTCCTGGGCGTCGTCGCTCGATTAGTTCAAAAGTTCTTTGTAAAATGATCCGATATGGCTTGTGAGTCCAACCACGACGTTCTTTATTATCTCCCCACGAGAACAAGAAATCAAGCAGTTCATTAACTTTATTGTAACGCATCTTGTTTCCCGTTACGAAGTGAGGAGGTGTCACAACCCCATCGACTTGGAACAATCGTTTCATACCTGTGTAACAAAATCGAAGATTTCCTTGCGATTGGAAGGCAAGGGGTGATAATTCCGGAGAGTGTTTGTGGGATTTGAGCATTTCCTTCCAGATATCGGTATTGAATTGCTCAAGATTCAAAGCGAACAGATAATTCAACCACTTATGGTATAACACACTGTTGCGACTCATATTGTATCGATCGTACCACGACGCCGCCTGATTAAAGCGTATATAGACATCTCGAAGATCCTTGACTGCACGCCACCTTCTCTTATACTCCTTATGCACTAGAGCACTCCCAACGAGGATATTATCTCCATGTGGTGGTGCAAGACGACAAGTGGCCCAATTGAACTTCGGCAGGAATCATCCTAAGCCACACCGCTCCATCGTATCCTGTATCCCCAATCCTTCTTTGACAATCAATCTCGAATTATGCATATGCTTCCAGCGATTCTTATACAGTAGAGACTCTTGTTGAAGTAAGTTGCTATTGTAGCTGAATCGGAGAGCTCGGAGTGCAGTTATCATTACTGTGGTTTCGGGTAGCGAATATGTTTTGCCGGTGTGGGAAAGGATGTGTTCGAAGAGGAAGCAATATTTGTTGATCTGAGTTGCGAGGAAATCGAGGGCACCTTGGTAGGGATGATATAATACGGGAGGTGAGGTCGATTGATATTATGTTCATCATCGTATTGATCCCACTGTTGCCACTGCTGGTAGATCTCTTCCATCATGGTTTGGGAGATGCGATGCTCTTCTCGAATCCCATACGACTTTGCACGATTGTCTACCAGGTTCGCGTGAGCCCGCTTCTTGCTGTGCTGGTAACCAAACTCAGCGATAGCTTAGAGAAAGTAATACCGCCACCGGCTTGTTGAAGAGCTCGAATGTATCCAGGGTCGAGAGCCAGATTCTCCACCGAATCATTGTCAAAAACGTATACCTTGGATGAGTCGAAAGGCGTCTTGATTAAGCCATAAAATTGAGAATAGATTAATCCATCCATATTCTCTTGACCATGTGGGACAGCAAAAAGAGTTTGACTATTGTGTCCCGCATGGTGGCCCAAGGGTATACAGTTCGTCTGGGATTGCCCCTCGCGGGACTACCGTCAGCCTCAAGAACCACTCGACTCTTGGCATACGCTTCAAGACAACACTTCTTCCACAAGAATACCTCGGCTTTGTGATGGGTAAGAATGTGATCAAATGGCAAGGCAGTATTTTGAGATGTCATCTGTTTGGCAAGGTCTACAAATGTATGATCCGGGTTGTAGAATTGAGTATCAGTTGTAGCAATCCACTTGGAATGTTAGTCATCATATACTTTCGTCAGGCTAGCATTCATGAATTCCAATTGATATTCTTGGAATGAGCGAATAGAGTAGCGCCTCGAAATCGATGGAAGCTGGGGTTATCTTCAATACTTTGAACAATAGCATCCCAGAGTCGATTAAGATATTGAGGTTGTATAGTGTGCTTGACCAACTGTTCCCTCGAAGATTCTTTTCGTCGCAGGCCCTCGGTCGAAATAGCCATAGCATCCAATTGCGAAATCCTAGCGGATGCAGGATAATGCTGTATGATATTGGAGGATTGGATAACCCGATTGAGAGCGGGGCTAACGATGGCATCAAAGAAGAGTTCATTGTCCTCATTACTCAAGTAGGAAGTGTGTTGATAATTACTCTCGAGGTGTAAGGCAGGGAAGAAGATAAAGATTAGTAATGATTCCATCCCAATTGCATTACCAAAGCAATAGTGAGGGATTTTGTGAAGTGGAGTAGCTCTTTCTATTAATATACTACGATTGTTGTAAGTAGGTATCTTCAAGGCAAAGTGAATATCAGCTGTGAGATTGAGGATAGAGTGAGCTTTAGGCAACCAGTGTATGCCACGTTTCGCAAAGCCTAAGCTGGTGGGAAAACAGCAAATGCTATCGATATCGTATGTCACCTTGGCTTCACGATTCTTCTTGCTGGTAAGGTGGTGTTGTGACAAACACAAGTTCTTGGGCAAGTTCTCATTTCGTGTGCCGTCATCTTCAGGAGCGGCTGTAGTACTCACACCTTCAAATGCTGCTTGAAAATCCTGGAAATTGTAATCTCCTGCCTGGAGCAATTTGTGATTGCTCAAAACATCAGGCAGAGGAACTCCACCAGGATAATCCCCTTTGAGGAGGGTGGTGATATCTTGTAAGGACGAACATTCCGAGTGGATATCAGGTTCTTGGTGATGCTCGCGGTGAAGTTGTTCAGCCGTCTCATGTTGCTCGTGGGTACAGCCTTGGAAGTTACGGAGTTGCTTGGCTAATTTGAGAGCTGTACGCTTTATGGGCGTTGAGGGAGCGGATGGTGCTGGGGAGGGGCTTCCGGTTGAGGCGGAAGAAGGAGCAAATTCAGGATTGATAAAGGCTGGCGTTGATGGTATCACAGATTCGGAAGGTGTCGAAGAAGGTATACTCTCAATCGGGGAGTGGCTTGAAGACGAAGTATTTGTGGTATGTTGTGGTAAGCTTGGAGTTGGAGTTGTATTTTGAATCCTAGAGGTTGGATGTAGTGAAGGTGTTAACCAAGCCTCGAGATTACTTTGCACAGAGAATCGGTTTCTTCCTGTACTACTGCTTTGCTGACTTCGGCTTTGATTGAATAATTGGAAAGAAGGTGATCGAAATTGAATAGGGCTTGATAGTAGTATAGGATTATCTACAGACCCTTGAATGCTCACTGATGGGTGACGGGAATTTGATACAGGAGTGCTATCATTATCCAATGTTCGGTCCTTACTTGGATCCCCATTCTTGTTTCCTGTATTGTATTGATTGTATTCACCGATTGTATCACTGTTTCATTTGAATCAATTGCAAGACTCGTTTCCTTCATCTTTTCGGAGATTGCAGTTTCATATTCAACATGCTCTTTGTCCGCTTCTTCTTCTTCAAGTCGAATATGTCTCATTTGTTCTTCAAGTTCAATAGTCAATTCGATTGGAGAGGATGTCGATAAAGGAGGGTTCGATTGTATGTTCGAAGGATTTTCAATTGATGAATCGTCGTCTAAAGGTATTGGGATATCAGGGCTGAGTCGAAGTCCGCTAGGAGGTGTATTGACTGGTACATCTGATAGAGGGGGTTCGTAAGCAATGAAATCGGATGGACCGGCAGCAATGCGTGGGTGACGCCGCCGTTGTTGAGCATATCGATTGCTGTTTCTTTTAGAAGCTGCAGCTTCTTCTTGTGTAAATTTTCGTGGTCTGCCACGACTTTTCTTGATTGAATTTGAATCCATTGTTGCAGTCGATATAATGAAAATAATCTTAGGATTGGTTTAATGTATACATTAAAAGAAAAACTCGATGAAAAAATGCCAATAAGGTTTAGCGCGATTCTGATTTGGTATCCACAACTGGATTTGGTATCTACAGCTTGATACAGTATCATTTACTTTGATACTACACTCGTTTCCGGCCCCTTCATTGTGCAGGTTGTATGAGCTGACTGCAATTCCATCAGAATCTTTGCAATATTTGTATCACATTCCTCTTCTGCAAGATTGATCTCTTGATTGTTCATTTCGTTCTTTTGGATATCGATCTCTTTATAGTTGTGGATCGAGGGTGATTGACTCTGTGCTGGGAGAGCGGGTTGCAAGCTCTCTAAACCATTACTCTCACAAACATTTTCAGCTTCGAGGATTTGATCTTGAGATAATGGAATTGCCATTAGGAGTCCAGTGCTCGGGCGAATATATGGAGAAGAATTATTTGCAAAGATATTGGTAAAAGAAGAGGATTGATATACAACAAACTCATTTGAATCTGAGGATTGAAGTTTTTTCTTTCTTGCACGAAGGCGATTGTTGATATTATTCGCTTTTCTAGCTTCCTCAGCATTAGCATACTTTCTCGGTCGTCCAAGGTTCCTATGAGATGGCATTATAGAGCTGTAGACTGATTGCCAATTGAAGTAGATATCGTAATGTTATGAAATATTGATAATATTTGAAGAAAAAAACCTGATTAGTAAGGCCGATAAACAACTGATGCTTTTATTGATAGAATCCAATACCTTGAGGTTAATTTATATTCATCACAACTTCATTCACGATTTTTCTTATATACTATTATGAATTATGATGTTAGATCTAAGGATCTGAAAACGAATTATTAGGTTTTCGTATTTTTAATAGGCATAGAATGTGTGTGTTGAGTGATGTGGTGTTGCGTCAGAAATAAATACTAATCGGGAAGGTGGGTCAGCTGACCTTCACCAATTCTTAGGATTAACTTGAATCAATTACAACTTCTTTTATTATTAATCTCTGATTTTGTAATTAAAACCAATAATAGTTCTAAATATTTATATACTAGGTATCAAGTTTCTATATTTTTAATGAATGTAGAATGTGTGTTTTGAGTGATGTGGTATTGTGTCAGAAATAATCCTAATCGGGAAGGTGGGTCAGCTGACCTTCACCAACTCTAAGGGTTAACTTGAATCAGCTACAACTTCACTCAACATTGGTTTTCGATTTTGAAATTCAAAATGATAGTTGTTCTACATAGCTGAATACTAGGTATTAGGTTTTTGTATTTTTAATCGAGATGGAATGTGTGTTTTGAGCAATGATTAGTTGTGTCAGAAATAATCCTAATCGGGAAAGGCGGTATGACAATCGGCAGTATCTGACTTTTTGCCGAATCGGATCTACAATACTACGAATCCTACCTTTAATCAACTATAACTTTTGCTACAACTTTTTGACAATGAAATAATTATTATCATTATAATCCTCAAATTAAGACGAATCCAATAGTATCAAAAAAAAATCAATTTTTTCTTTTACACTCTGGGCTAACCTTTACCCTATATTCAGTCTTCATTACTATCCTTCGACGAGATTCCGCTTCTTGAGATCTGGTATGTTGAATAAACTAATTTATGCTCTTTGAAATCAAAATGACTAATATTTCATGGGTAGATACCTATCTGGAGCTCTTCACTCTAATAAGTTATCGGTTCTAATTTGGGGAATGGTGGTAACAGTTCTTTTGATTTCAAGCAAGATTTTCAATAATGTTAATGGGTTTGATTTTACAAATTTGATGGATATGGGGATTGCATGGCTTTTTATGATCATGACGGCAATGAGTTTCTAATTGCAATATTCATGGAGATGAAGGGGTCTTAATGGAGGAAGTTTATTATATCACGAGGTCAATGAGTTTACATTCACAATATTCATAGTTTATCGTGGAGGGATTTAATCAAGGGGACAGATGACTGATAAGAAGCTCACAAATATCACACAAAATCAATAGCGAATCGTTTCAAGAATTTAATATTTTAAATCTATCTCACTCTCAAATTTAGACTATGATCTCTCTTATTTTGGTCCTTGTGAAGAAAAATTTGATCCATTGTGTTGTAGGAAGACTCTGACAAACTAGGAACTGAGAAACCTTGATATTGAAGGTGGGGTTGTGGCTGCAGTCATTTTGGTCTTTTGGGGGAAAGGACTGTGCTTGGGAAGCTAGGAGATAAAGAGTGAAAGGTATAAGGGAAAAGGTCAAAGAAGGGGAAATTTGGCAAATTAGCACCGGGAAGAGAGTTACTTAGATTCGTGAAATCAGAGAGCCAAGTATTGATAGCAAGTTAACCTAAATGTGAATATGAGTTGTAATGATGACTCTTCTCCGTACTATGATCCCTCCACTTTCATCCCTCTTAGGCACACCTGTTCCCTGTTTCAATCCCCTTTCTTTAAACTTGGGTACTTTGTTGTATCTATGTTTCGGTGAATGATGGAAATGATGCGAATAATATATGTTGAAGTGAAGATATTTAGAATTGACTGTAAGGGATAGACAAGGTGAGAGAAAGAGAAAGTAGTTACATGTAATCCAAAGAATTGGAAGAAAGACTAATTGGATAAATTGATGTCTTGGAGCCTAGGGTAATTTGATCATTCCGATACCTTTACGGAAATTTCTTTTGCGTCCTAGGGACTCCATGTGAAAATAATGATGAAGCTTTGGAATAGGAAGGGGGTTGATAATTACATAGGATTTTATACTTCCATGTGGAAGAATACCAGAGCAAAGTCTACAAGTCTAGCATCGATGAATTATATAAGTCGGAAATGATGGTCATGGTAGGACAAGATGATAAAACTAGGAAATCAATAGCATGTATCATCATGAGAAAATAACAGAAGTGTTAAATCAGAAAGGTATTTATAGTCTCAAAATTGCGCAAGTGGTGTTTCCCTCTCCGAACTATTCACTTCGCTCTTCCCCGTTTTTGTTTCTCCTTTCTGATATTCGCTTATTCTCCTTTCATTATCAAATACCTCTAGTTATGATTACTAAAGCGTCTTACCTATTCAATGGATTCAATCTTTCGCCCAAGTACCGAGACTAGATGAAGGGTTGTTAATATAGTACGTCACTCTATATTTTAAAAAGCCGAGAAAAGTAGAGCTAAGATAGCCATATGTGAGTGAAGGCATGTGGTCTGAACAGCTTCCTATACATAAATTGAAGATACGAATCCTTCATTGAGAGAGTATACATATTAGGTAGGTATATGTGTCTTAGTTAGCACCATGAAACCTCTTCACGCCTTTTGATAATAATGACGTGGATATATTTGTATTCTTGCGAAAGATAAAAATGAGAAGTGAGTATTGAATAAAGAATTTACCTTTGAGCGCTACGGTAGTAGTGTTGAAATTCATTAAGAGCTTTTATATGTTGTGTTTAGTATATACCTAGTAGGTAGGTATCAAGAAGAAATTGATGAAGGGGTCTCGCTTAGTCATGATGCGGTAGTCCGTAAGCGGCGCCAATCCCAAATGCTGTAACATTTTAACTTTCGTAGCCTCAGCCTTGTCCACAAAAACTTAGCCTTGCCAAATTTCTCGAAATTTACACCATCCCGCCCCTCATCTCAATATTCGAATGGAGTAGACAAAAGTCTCTTCTTCTGAATCAGCTCCAGTATAGGTCTTAATACTACCCTAGCAGCTGCAGCCTGCAGCCTTCCACAAATATTTGTTACCAACAGTCAGAAACCCTGTGGGGGCAGAATCCGTGATTGACGAAGCGGCCACTTCATTAGTACAAGAAAATCTTCAATAATTTTATAATATACTAAAAAAAGTCTTTTTAAAATATTAACTTTGCCACCACAGAGAGTATGAGGATACAGAGTTATGTGAGAGTTTCTCAAACTAATGATCCGAGCTTGAAGTGCGGGGTAGAAGATCGCCTCTTGTAAACAGCTTTCTCTTCCTTGCCTCCTCTTCTTCCTTCTCCATCCGTCGACTTTTATCTTCCATACAGTAATTGGCTTCCATTACAATAAGGCGACGAAATACATCATCTAGATTGCTTCAGAAATCTGCGTTTCAAAAGACTGAGTATAACAATGGACATGTACAAAGCGATCGTCGAATGCCTCTTCGGCTCGAATAACTATCATGAAGATACGGCATCTTTGGCCATATATGACAATAAACTGCTTTTACTCAACACCAATGCAACAGAGATAGAGACTGCCGAAGCCCTCCTCTCATTATTACTTACTTCCGAGAAGTTAGGCGACGACCTGGAAACTCGTCTTAAGAATATCGTCAAGGACAGCGGGCTGGTACATACCGATGGTCTCTGGTACGAAGGGCTTGCTAAAATTCTGCTCAAGCGATTGGAATCTTTAATCAAGGAAGGGCAAAGTGCGAATCTCACTGGTGCCGTCAAGGAGGCATTCGACAAAGCTAAGGGTACCGTCGACGAGTTTGTTCGCAACCATCCTGTTCTTACATCTATTGCGCTTACACTCCTTGTTCTTGGTCTGCTCATGTATGCTGCACCTTGGGCGGTTCACGCACTTGGATTTACTTTAGATGGACCCCTTGAAGGTATGTTACATACATTGATCGCTTGTTAAGTTACGTTCTAATACTTTCTCACCGTAGGCTCTTTTGCCGCTGGGTGGCAATCTGCAATTGGCAATGTCGAGGCAGGGAGTTGGTTCGCTTTTTGGCAAAGATTGGGTATGACATGGGGGAAGTAATAAGAGAATGTAATGTTCACAATTCAGGGAGCATAGTGGAATGCATGTATTATTGACTATGTATAATTTACTAGCGATTCGCCACAGGATGCAATAAACGTGTATCTAATACATTAATTGTGTATACTTTCAATCAATAGTCAATTCCTCGTATGTGAAATACATTCGCACCGACCATTCCCCGAAAAGGTCACGGAGATATCGATAAAGTCCCTATGTAGGAAGTTACATGGTTATTTGCTTGTCGAGAAAATGTTTTGGAGTGGTATGGGAATCACTTTTTGCAGCTAATCACCGATACTTGCACTCGTACACAAGTCTCAATTATTAAGATCAGATAGCTTTGTTTCCTGATGCGTTCAGCCAAGAATTTCGGTACCGAGACACCCCAATTCTTAAAGCAATGATTGCGGGGTGACCCACAATCATTCTCGCGCGGAACTTTCAAATGCTTGTCTTATACTTTAAACTCATAATGCATTACGATGACTCGACTGTGAGTTGACCTCGAGGTCCCTTGTGGATTATCGGTCGTGCGTACCCGTTCAATGAAAGCAGTGTCTCGGTACATTTGAAATGTCCGATTTTTTGTTGTTCCAGTGGGCACAGACTTCGATTGTTTATTTTGTGCTTGGATACATAGATATCTTTGATGTATACAAGCATATGTAGCAAGGGTATACGCACTACCTGTACTGTGTTAATTGAAAACTAAACTACGAGAACTCGAGAGGAAGCAGAGAAAATTGGCTATGGTCTTGACAGATCAATTTCTCGCACCCCTACCCTTGGGAATGCAAACGTCATTCAATAATTTACCTTCGTTTGACCGCGGGATATCCACAATACCCCCATTTAATCCTCGATACCGCATTTAGTAGATACGGCACTTGCAAATTATAATACGCCTCAATATCGAGACAGTCAGTCTATATACATGGGCCAGTGTTCCAGCTATAAAAAGTTTCAATTGCTCCCGATTTTTCATCACTTCACCCAGCTGTTAATTAAATCATCTCTTCTTGTACATACTCCATCTCAAGCTCCTGTCTATCATCTTCAATAATCATAATGAAGATCACTCAAGTCAACCTCCTCTTATCTGGTTTGGCATCCATTGTCTTGGCCCAAGACACAAACTGTACCACCGCAAGTCTCAACACCACTGCTTCCACTTGGACTGTTACAGAGACCGACACGATCTTCAGCATTGCTGCCGCTACCAATCGTGGAGTCTGTGATATTGCTCGCGCTAGCAGAATGCCAGATGCTGAATACATCGATACCGGCTTCGTGTTGATCATTCCCGCCGAAGTTTGTAATCCAGATAACGAATCCTGTCTTCTTACTGCCTCAGAAGACACAACTTCATGCCTTTATGGAGGCCCCCATACGTACACTACTGTGCGTAATGATACCGTCACCAAAATCGCCATGAAATTCAACATCGATGTTTCTGCCATCTCAGCCGATGTTATTTCCATGCTCGGTGTTTCATCTGTCGATGAAATCATTACCGCTGGGACTGGAATGAAATTACCTCAATGTAGCCCTTCCAAGTGTTCTGTTCAACCACTTCAGTTCACCTATGGTGTCTATAAAGATTTGGCTGAAAAATACAATTCAACTGTTGGTCAACTGTTTGGATTCAACACTGGTTATCGCTACAGTTCGTCGATTGAATCTTTATCGCCCGTTCTTACTATTCCAATGAACTGCAAGCCACTTTCGGATAATATCACCATTATCTCTTAAGTTATTCATGAGCGAATGAGTAAATGAGTTGGTCTTGAATCACTCATCAAACGACGTGGAGTGAAAAATATGTTAGCATGTTTGATAATACTTTATTTTCTTGGAGAGCAAAATCGCATTGTGGCGTTTGCATGAGGATTTGGTGCGTAATGATACCATCCTGTTCTGCGTAGGAGATGGTATTGATGTTGTTAAAAATTAAGTCACTAAGAATGAAAACACATAACATTGAGTTTCAGTACAACTCCCACATAAATGTTTGTCATCAAAGCCACTGAGTTATCAAAACCTAAAAGTCATCCCGAAATTATCCCGAATAGTGACCCTCCTTCCTACTTAACCCCAATGAAAAAATTTCTGACCCTCCTTCAATTGTGACCACTTATTTCTATGGTCAATCCGCTTGAAGCAATGGAATATATATTATAAATTTGGTCCCGCTTGTATCAAACATCAAGCAAGTTGGCGCAGTGGAAGCGCGCCGGGCTCATAACCCGGAGGTCCCCAGATCGAAACTGGGACTTGCTAATGTGAAACATTTTTCTTTTTGAAGTCTTCTACGTCAGAAGGGAATTACCAAGACGAAGTCGGCAGAAGGTGTGGATGAATAGCCAACTTGATCATCAAGTTTTGTGAAAGTTTTTTTTCTTGATATCTCGGAGTGGATCCACCGATAAGATCTTTCGGCTTCGGAAAGGGGACATGTAGGGTCCAGGGTGGGCCGATCTTGACCGGCTATATTTTGAATGCCCCACTGAATCTCTCACCTCTTAGACAACATGCAGGACAGTCATAATTAGATAATAATTTGCTTTAGGATCATGAGTGTTACTTGATTGGACTAGTCTTTCATACTGCCTTTCAAAAAAAATTGGAAAAAGAAGGTTACAAAAATGTACTAGGTTTTGACCTGAAAATCAATATGATCGAAGAGAATGAGGAGTTTATATGAGCAAGAGAAGGTGTGGGTAGCTCTTTACAGTCAAGGTCCACGTAAAATTGCCGTCTATTTTCTTCTCTGATGATATCCATATCATTAATGAATAATAGTAGGTCTCATTCCCAAATTGTTGGTTTCAACTTGGTTGATGAGTGTAAAGTACTTTAGTCTATTATGGTTGTAATCGTTCTTAATCATTTACTACGTAAAGCTATGTACATTTATAGGTAGGAGCTAGCGCCTGCGATAGCCGATACAGCTCCCTATGTATGATCACCAACATCCCTACACAATTCAACAATTCAAGGAATCTGGATGATGACTATAAAAGTATTGTTGGTTGATCATTGTATTCACTTGAGAATATGTAAGGCTGCCAAAACTATGCCCTAGGGCTGAGTAACATCACTTATATCTTAATACTTCTCAATTATTGTTTGTATTCATTGTATTTCCCTCATCTTGGCCAGCAAAAAAATTACACACAAAAAGACGACCTCTACATTGAAATCTTGTCCAGATTCTCATGTGCATTTATTTTAATGAAATGTACATCCTTTGATCTGTTTTCTGCCACCAAAATGATGGGAATCATGGCTGCCCCTGATTATTACACTCTGTGAATTCAATCTAAAGCTTCCATGTTAGATCACTAGCTAATACGTTGCGCATTCTACTTTTAGGCTCCTGGTCGTCTCGACACTCGTCTCTGACGTTCTTTTGCATCGGTTCGCACTCACCTTGGGCTCATTAACTTGCTTCTCAGGCGCAAGCGTTTTCATCATCACATTAATGACTTAAGTACAAACTGTTTCCATGTACTATCTCTTCAATTCGACACCAGACATGCGATACGGCAATCTGATATTACCCTTTTATCGTGATTGGTTTTATGTCTCCCAGGTTCTGGTTCAGTGGGCTTGTACAATGTTCTTGTTTGTTACTTGGAAGATAATTTTGTAATTTTTTATGGATCGAGCTAAAAATTTTGACAGTTTTGCGATGGTCATTTATCTACCCTCTGCATCAATCGGCCCCACTACTAAGAAGGTGTTGCCTTGAGGTATCCATGGGTTCTTTCTCATTTTCTATTTCAGCGCAGGACCAGGAGGTCAATGGCAAGAGATAGTCTCCAATATCAACGAAAACTTCGATTTCGGCATTATCAACCCTCTCTTCATTTCTGTGACCATCGTGGTTTTGTTCCTTCAGGCTCGCATCATGCCACCTGCATATGAAGCGATTACATTAAGTGAATTGGAGTTTAGTATCCATTTATTCACGTTTCTCTTTCTCACCATTTCATGACCATTGAAATTGATTCGACCCCATGCTTTAAGGAAGCCTGGACCACAGTCAGCCATGTTTATGGGATAGTATCCTTGGATGGCATGGGCTTGTATAAATACTGCTATCTTGGCAGTCGGTCAAGGAATTATGCTGCTTCTAAGTGTCAGAAGAAAAAGATATAATGGCAGCATTAGAACTGCTGAGAAACACAAATTTCTAATGTGTCTCATGGAAGTCTAGGCGGAAGGAAATGTAGTTTATGCGTATCTGAAACATCGACTGTTGAAGGTTATCCGTTGCGACACGAGTGAACATGCAGACGTGAGTGCACTACCGCACTAGCACACGAACGTATTCCATAGAACTCTCATGGCTCTGAAACTAGAGTAAAACAAACAAAATCAAATTCAATCAATTAAATCATACTCGTTATGAAGCTTTCATAATCACTACTGAGGTGATCCAAGAATGATTCGGCATAGCGCCTCAAAAACTTCATTTTTACCGTTCACATGGCACCTTATACAATGAATTACCAAACCAATTTCTCGGTCTACTATTTTTAAGACATCACCAACAAACTCTGTTTACCCTAGAAACGCAAGGCATACTGGAGGTCAGAAACGACATCCAAAAATCTACATTCACGAAAAGGGAAACTCCGTAACTAACAATTAGGAATAAACTACTATCATAGTTAATTTAATTTTCGACTCTATAATTCAAAAATCTACATGATCCAGAACAAGTACCTCTCAACTTCCATTATATCAAGAAAAATATTTAACATGGGAAACAGCAGTTCATCTGGGTATGTGCTGGCAAATCTGCAGCAAGAAGATTACGATTACAACCAGGTCTATCTCGAGGATCCCAACCACCTCTAGTACACTGAGCTTTTCCGTTGGCCTTCTTGCTTGTCCAGCTTAAGGTTCCATATATAAAATGCACGTACTAATTCTCATACTCTCCAGTTATAGCAAGTGAGCTAGGGAGAGTATCTGGTACATTGGGGCCGTCTCCAACATTTATTGGATGGCCCAAGCCCTGTTTAAGAAAATTCGAGGATGGTGTCTGGCATATGACTTTCTTGCTGTTATCACGGAGCGTTATATTCGTCCATAAGTTATTGGTAGATGGGTTACAGTTCTCCCGCTCGGTGAGATGGAAGCAGACTTTCCCAGCAGCAGAAGCTGGAACGTGTAGTAGCGGCGATGAAGTTGACGAGGACGATGGAGATGAGTGGGATTGGAATCCACTTTTGGGGACTGCTGATAGTACGGTCACTTGGCTGATTTTGAAGCCAACGTCCACGATCTACTGCTCTGATACATCCTTGTACAGCCACCGTGCACAGATAGTGGCCGATTACCTAAATCATACCAAAAAATAGTGATTTACTACATTTTGTATAATCATTTTTTTCAATTAAATCTTTTTATATATATTATTTATATAATAATAATCCATATTCTCAATTTATCAAGTTTTAATATAAATTATATAATCAGAAATTTATTATTAAAATAATAGTTTATAAAAGTTCTTCAAATTTCGCTTATTTTATTAGTAAATTCTGGAATTTCCAAATCTCTATATTTCAAATCTATATGATATATGTTAGGAGTGATCCACTTTCCTATTAACTTATAAAAGCATAGAGTATTCTAAATACTTCTGGAATAGTGGATCTACTATATATATTTAATCAGATAGTCGCTTTTTGATACTTACCCTTATTTTATACGGATTCATCCGGTATGCACTAATTAGGAAGGAGCTAGTAATTCTATAAATATGGGAATTCTATAAATATAGGAATTCTATAAATATAGAATACTAAAAGTACAATAACTGCAATTAAATCAATCACCGAAATTGAATTCAAAGTATAATTATCCTTACTCAAATTCATATGAATAAGAATTTCAGAATAAGGCATTCTTGTATTTGGAATATAATGTTAGAAGTGATCTATTTTCCTATTAACCTATAAAAGCGTGGAGTATTCCAAATGTTTCTGGAATAGTGGATCTATTATATATACCCAATCAGGTGGTCGCTCTCTGACAATATAATCATTTAAATTTATAAAAATAAATTGCAAATTTTTTTTAAAATCTATAATTAAAAGTAAATAAATTTATAAAAATAAAAGTTTTAAATTTTTATTCAATTGTATTGAAATTTATTGGTTCTAATAATAAGTTTTGATGTGATTTGTATAAAAGCGCACATGCCTTTACAACATATAACCAGCTATACTAGCCACATTAGCTAATCTGTTTATATAAATTAAAAACTTCACTTTCAACTTCCCTTTTAAATCCTTATCAATAATTACAATTATTATATATTATCTTTCTTTAATTATCAAACCTTCATAGAATTATTAATCTATTTTTCGAATTAAACAAAAATAATAATATTCAAAAAAAAGAAAAGAAAAATCCTTCCAAATTTTTGAAACAACCAAAATTCAATTACAACATTATCTAAATAAACTTTAAACAAATCCTAAACTACTCACAAACTACACTATAACACATACTTCAAAAAACAGAAAAAGTGTTCAAAAATGATTACTAAAAACACCAAATCTAAAGAATTACAAATAGATTCCAAAAAACTATCAATCTTATCTTCACCATCATAACAAAACAATAATCCCGAATCAAATCAAAAAAGAGAAAATGCGAATCAAAGAAATAAATAATTCAAAATTGACTATTTAAAAACGAAAAAAGTTATTAAACAAAACAAATAATCGGAAATAATCGATTCAAATAAAAACGAGGAAGAAATAAATTTATTGAGATTTTATATAACTTAGTTTATCAGCGAGCGAATCATATCACTGAGCGGATCATTTGAAAATACACCAAAATTAGCTATTTTTAAATATTCTTATTTTATTAACTAATCATTATTTTTGAAAAATAAAAAGATTGAAAATAATATGAAAACTAAGTCTTTTTAGAAATCTAGTTTTTATATACATATTTCTATTATATTCTAGAAAAAATAGAAATTGTCACGATTTCTATTACAAAAAAGTTATTTTTATAATTGTTACGGAATTACCTATATTTAGGTAAATCATGTGGGATAATGGATAAGTCGGAGGCCCGTTATTATATAATCGGATTCAAATGATTTACTATAATAAAAAGGTAATATAAAAACTGAATAATAATATGATCAGAATTATTCTATTAGTATATAAAAATTTATATATAAAGAGTTTTTTAGAAAATTATAATTTTATAATTTTAGATTTTAAGAATGAAAATGAATTCTATTTATTTAATTTTTTAAAATATATTATTATATTATTTAAAGTTTATTATATGATTGTATAGTTATCTAATAATTGTTCAAATAATATCTTATAAATATAATTCCTTTTTGAGTAATTTAATATTCGAATATTATTTATAAGAAAAAAGATCTATTTCAAGTTTATTTAACAAAAATATTCTTTTTTATAATAATAAATATATTAGTACTTTTATTATATCGAATATCAATCTTTTAAAAGAAAATCCTTTTTGAGAAAAAAAGTTTCTATACTTTTTTATTATATAATTTCAAATAAAATTAAAGTTAGAATAATTTAAAGAATTATTTTTTCTTAAAAAAGATATTAATATTAATAATAAAGGAAAAAATAAAAAACAAAATATTAAATTTTAATTATCTATTAAGAACAAAATATATAAAATATTATAAAAGCTTATTATATTTATAACAATTATTCAAAATTGTCTTTTTAATCTCAAAAGCAAAGCAATAATAAATATAAACTGTCTAAATCTAACTTTATTACTTCAAAATATATTTAATAAAATATATAAATATAACTATTCTAAAAATTCTATTCTATTAATTAAATAAGATTTCAATTCCTTTGAAAAACAAAAAAAGCTATATTATTGATATAAAAATATCCAAAAAGAAAATTCTTTGAAAACTTTGAAATTTATATCAAACAATAATAATCACTTAAAGCAAATCCATTTTAAATAAAAGATTTATTTACCTTAACCTTTATTATAATATCATTTTATTATAATAATAATAGATCATTTCTATTTCCCTAAATCTATTAATTTTATATCCAAATTAAAAGATAAAATAAAGTTTAAAGCCAATCTATAGCTATTATTAGTTTCAAAGCGATTGGAACTTTATAAGAGTATATTCGTTTCCAAATCCCAAAGACAATCTTATATAATCAACCAAATGAAAAGGGAAACTTAAAAGTATATCCTTATATTATACATACAAATATCTAAGTTGACTGATCAAAAGCTAGCTAATCAATTTGCCACTATCTATCGAAAAATCTTGGATTTCTTAGTAAAAGCTATAGCACTTCATTACAAATTCTATACTACTATTGATATACTAACTAATAAGTTTATCAAAATTGATAAATTTGAAATCTCAATTCAAAAGCATAATTGTTACAGGCTAATTAGAAAGATAATAAAAAAGCTAGGAATAAATATAGGCTCGTATTAATTAATAAGAGACACCCCTTATTTAGAAACTAATATCCCTTTAGCTCAAAATAAGCCCTTATATGTATATCATTCTATATCTATTAATTATATAAAAATACTCAAATCTAATTTTAATATTTCAAAAAGGTCTTTATATTACCTTATAATAACTTCTATATTAGAAGTAATTTGTAGCTTAATATTTTATATAGTAAACTTTAATAAGATTATTATAATATAGAAATATAAAAAGATTAAAGATTTTTATAATATTGAAAAGAATATAAATAAAAAAGTTTAAATAGAAATTATTGAATTTGTTTATTAAATTGAAAAACATTGTTTAAAGCACAATATTTAAATAAAAGATCCTTTCTAAATGTTATCTAGGATATAAAATTCCTCGATTTAATTAAGCTAATAAAAGGTGATTCTATAAGTCTATTATATATAATATCTGTTATAACGCCAACTACATGTTTTGTAGTTGCCTTCGTGCCTTAGGCACGGATTATTAGTGTGCCCTGCTTTTTATAAGTAAGACCTCACTTTTCTATAGCTCTTTTACTTTTATAATACAATATAAATCTTTACTTGTATCTTAATAGTTTATACTATCTTTATAAAAGCTATTATAATTTCATCTTAAGTTATATTCCATCGATATTATATTCTAATCATATTGATTATATTTATTATAGATTTATTATATACCCTAGCCATCGTTATTTAGGAATTCTACAAGATTGCTTTGCAATCTTGAAAGTATTCTGAGAATAGCCATTCAAGTATTTGTATCTGATCTATCTCTATAATTCCTTTTTTTGAATTATATTCTCAACTTCTTCGAAACTAATATCTTTCTGTTTATAGATTTGTTTAATAATCCGAACATTATATATTTCGCAATTATTCAAGCTATATTTGAATCAATTGAATCGATTATAAGTTCATTACAAATCCAAATCGCTATAGCAGAAATCTGAATTGCTGATATCTAATCAAAGATTATCGAATTGAAGAATACAATTGAAATACTAAAACTTATTATTCATAATAACCTACAAACCCTGTTCTGTCGAAAATATCTCATTATCCCCAAAAAGTTTAATAATAATAAGTAGAATATTGTAAAGTGTTAAAACCAATATATAGCATTTCGTAATGCAATTAATTATTATTTAATTACAGATTACAAGAATGAATTGGAATTTCAAAAGATTATATTTCTTATTAATCTGCTTTCTAACTCTATTTATACAAACAATCAAATACATTTCAATATAATCATTAATAATCTATATAATTCTAATCTTTAGTTCTTCAAATAATATATTATAATAAACATCTAATACAAATTGAATAAACAATATCAGATTCTTAATCTTTCAAAGAAAGCCTTTATAGATTATAATGAATATAAGATAAAAAAGATCTCATTTGATAATTTTATTATTAAGTTCAAACAATTTGCTATTAAATATAAAAAAACTATTAAATAACAAATCGCTAATCTTAAATTTAAGATTTTACAAAAATTAATCGATACTTCAATCAATCGCTTTAATAAACCCTCTATTATTGATATCGATATATAAATAATTTAATAATAAGATATTTATAATGATTTAAAAGAAAAGACCCATTTTAATAACCAATATAAGAATCAGAATATCAATTTTAATTGTAATTAATAGAAATCTTATAATAGAAAGCAGATTTCTATTATATTTCCTTTTGTATTAAATCTCTCTAATGATTTTATATAATTGAATACTATTTATTAAAATCAATATTCTTTATTTTGTTATATTCGAGAATAATATATTGAATTCGATTTCTATTTTTATTATAAGAAATCCAATTATATTAAAAGCAATTGTAAAAAGAAATGAATCAATAATATAAAGTATAATATTATTATTAATGCTAATATAAGATATACTTTTTATATTAATTGCTTTCTAATAGTTAATCAATATTAAAGCCTTAAATCCTATTGTAATACTGTTATCCCCTTATATCGGAATTCGTTTTCATTTATTAATCGTTTTTTATTTATATCATTATATTATATCTCTTCAATCTCTTTTAGCCTTACTTAAAAGATTGATTTAGAAGGATATATTGAGGGATTTGTTCACTTAAAGGAAAGTAGAAGTTCAATTCTCTAGCCAAATATATTAAAAGATTAACCTCGATTTATAATTGCAAATCAAAATCCTTTATAGGAAATTTACTTTTATAAATTAGAAGATCGATTATGTTTAGGGATCCTTTGTATTTTAAATCAATGAATAGCAAATCTCTTAAAATCTTAATAGAAATCTCTTTTATATTTAATATAATTATTCTATTTATTAGTTTTATAAATAATAGAATTATAGATTATAGTTTTATTAATAAAAAAGTTATTTTTGAGTTCTATATATTTATATATTCTTTTCCTTATATTCATTATCTATTTTTAGTTAATAAAAGGCTATTCGATATTTTATTTCAATATACATTCCTGAATATATAAATCAACAATTATAAAAAGATTAGTTTGTTTTATATTATTATTTTATTAATTGCAAATCTTATAATCCTTGGTTTTTTATAGCTTCAATATTACAATTCTATTATCAATTAATTAATAATAATATTCAAATTTATATTTATATATTGCTTTAAATATTATTATTTTATTAGTATTATAATAACTACAATTTCTAATATTATTAATAATTATAAAACAATTTTACAAAAGAATTATAAAATTGTATTAATTAGTTATAAGCTATTTTTGTAATAGTTTATTCTAATATTAATCTTTATAAAAGAAATCATCAATAAGAACTATAAAAACATTTCGTTTTTATTTCGAAATCAATTTGCAATCTTTGAATTCATCGAAATCCTATTTACAATTCTCGAATCCATTGAGACTTCATCTATTCAAGAAAATCCTGATATTGTCAATTCCAAAGTTCTATTTGAATTAAATCTGTATTATATTTATTATATCAATAATAAAGTGGAAACCCAAATTAGAATAATCCCAAATCAGCCAATTCAAAAATCAATCCCAATTCGAATAGTTATCAATTTTAGAATATACAAAAAGCTATTACAGAATAAAAACATTCTATTTTTATTATAGATATTAATATTATTAAACTCTATAAACAAATTATTCAATAATCTATAAAATATTTAATTTGAAATATAAAATATAAAGTTCTTTATAATTAATAACTTTATTTAATTCTATAAAAGCCTAAATGCTTATATTATAAAAGTATTCTAGAACAAGTTGAACAATATTTGTAAGCTATATTATATAATAACAGAAGATACTATTCCCTTATATTGTGATTTAATAAATAATAATATCAATAAGTTTATAAAAAAACAGATCGATTTATTCCTTCAATTATAGAAATCCAAGATAAACTATCTCTCTAATTTCACAATCTATATTCAGAATTCCTACCTTTTTTAATGAATGAATTTCTATTATAATGTTTATAGAATTATAAAATCGAAATTATATTAAATAAAGAATTACTATATAATAAAAACTATTCAATATCTCTAGCTAAACTTTAAATTGTTTGCTAATAGTTTGATAACAATTTAAGCAAGGGATTTATTCGAGAATCTTATTTTTAATTGGCTATTCCATTCCTTCTAATTGTCAAATCTGGGGGAAGTATTCGAATCTATTAAAATTATTGCAATCTAAATAATATTATTATTAAAAATCGATATCCTTTATTATTGATTAAAAAAACTTTTGATATTTTTTATTATACAAAAATCTATATTAAATTTGATATCATTATTACTTTCAATAAATTACAAATTATAAAGGGTTATAAATAGAAAACTATTTTCATTATTTGTTTTAATTTATTCGAATTATTAATAATACCCTTTAAATTCTATAATACATTTACCTTATTTCAGAATTATATCAATTATATTCTTTTTAATTTTTTGAATAGAATTTATATAATATATTTGAATAATATTCTAATTTACTTCAAAAATATTATAGATTATAAATAATATATTTGTAAAATAATTCAATAATTAATTGATACTAAACTATAAATCGATATTGATAAATATAAATTTGAAATAAAAAAACTAAGTATCTCGATTTGATTATTATTTTTAAAAATATAAAAATAGATTTAAAAAAAATCAATATTATATTTGAATAGAAATTATTAATTAAATTCAAAGATTTTCAATACTTTTTTAGATTTGCTAATTTTTATCAACATTTTATTTACAATTTCTTTAGAATTGCAAAATCTTTTAATCGATTTCTAAAAAAGAAACGAATATAGAATTAAACCTTTAATTAGAATAATACCTTCAAAACATTGAAAAACGCTTTCTTCTTTACCCCAATCCTCATCATATTTGATTACAATCGTTACACAATTATTGAAACCAATACTTTCGATTAAACTACAAATAATATTCTTTTGCAATATAATAATAAGAAACATTTACATTCAATAATATACTTTTTATCAAAATATAGCATTATTAAATATAATTATAAGATTTATAATAAAGAACTCCTAACTATTATAAAATCCTTAAAAGAATAGAGACCAGAATTATATAGAGCTCAAAAGCTATTCGAGATTATCACTGATTATAAAAACCTTGAATACTTTATATTCACAAAGATATTAAATCAATAGTAGACTAAATAAATCGAATTCTTATTTGAATTCAATTTCTATATTATATATTGATTTAGTTATAAAGCTATTCATTTCAATACTTTGAATTACAAAATAGAAGATCGCTTAGTATACGCTAATCCTAATAATAATCGAATCAAGAATCGCTTGTAGACAATCCTTTTAAAGAGAATATTTGATATTACTATATTCAAAGATATCATTCGATAAGTAAATAGCAATCTAAAATCTAATTATAATCTCAATAGATATAATCATTTCCGATATTAATAAACTAATCGACAATCTTATCAATAAAGTATACGAATCATTCGAATTGATTATTATTATGTATACAACACTTCGGAATCCCTTTGCTTGCTATTAGCCACTAAGCATTTGTAAGAATCTTCGAATTGCCTTATAAGATTGTAAACTAATAAATAGAAGAATCTTTTATTACAATCGCCTTTTTATTCCCCCCTTCACTGAACTTCGTATATAAATTATATATTGAATCTATTCAATTGAATTAGTCAAATACTTAGACTATATTAAAACTATCGATCTTATTTTCTATATATATTGATAATCCAATATATCAAGGGAGATTAAAACATTTATATAAATTTATTAACTCTATTTTCGAATAAAAACTTCTCATCTTATTACACCTGAATTCCTTGAATTATTGCTGGTACCATTCTATTTCTGATTCGATATTTCTATCGATTATATTATATTATTATTAATTAGTAAATACTATAAAAAGAAATATCAATATATTATTATAATTATTTGTCACTTAATTAAGATATATCATTTTATATTAATTGTAAGATTATCTACAAAGGAACTCGTAAATAGATTTATCGAAAAAATCTATTATCTATATAATACTTTTAATAATATTGTATTAGATAGAAATTCATAATTCGTTTCTAAATTTTGAAAGCATTTATTCAAGCGATTATCAATTGCCTTGAAACGATCTTCCTCATTCCATTCAAAATCCGATAATTAAATAGAAAGGATTAATACTATAATCAAATAATATCTATAAGCTTTTATAAACTTCTATTAAAATGATTGATTTGATTGATTTCTATTTGCAAAATTTGTATTAAACAATACTATATCGAAGACTATTAATATCTCCTTATTCTTTATTAATTACAATTTCCACTTATATCTTGATATCAAATTATTTATATCTATTCCATCAAATCTATTTTATTAAAAGAAACGAAAGTTCCTTAAAACTAATGAGATTGCAAATCGATTTAATCTTATTTTAATGAAATTAAAAGTATTTATAATTCAATCGATTTAGAGATATAAGAATTATATTAATAAAATCTATTTGAATATTTCTTTATATAAGAAAGTAATAAAATATAAATAAGTATAAAGAATATGAAAATCAATTATCTAATAAAAAAAGATAATAATAAATAGAATAATTCTTATAAGATTTTCAAGATTTACAAATATATTTATCTACTTTAATTCTTAATTAGCTTTAAAATCTTCTTAATATTTTACAACTTATTATTCCAATCACTTCATTATTTATTGGAATTACTAAATCAAAACATTATAAATATTATAAAGTTATATAGAAACTAAAATCGAATCTTTGAAAAGAATAACAAAATATATAAGGAAATTAAACAATAGAAATTTGAAGAAATCCTCGATTACTATAATAAAAATAGATTTCATTATCAAATTAAATAGAAACACTATTTAGTATTTTAATAATCTATTGAAAATCTTTATAATTAGGAAAATATAATTATTACTTTTCATTTAACGAATCCAAACAAATTAAACTCTTTTATTTAGATAGATTTTAAAAGATCTATTACTTTTAATCTTTTTAATCCTTTATTAATATTTATATCAAATGTATCTTTAAAATGAAATTAAGGTAGATTTAAAAAGTTTTATTAATTAATTATTATTTATAAGGAGATTCATTTTCATTTAGTAATAAGGATTAGAGTATTTTAATATTATTTTGTTACTTTAGATTAATTTATATTGCAATTGTAAATCAATCACTTTGAACAAAAAGTATTATTATAATGCCAATTATATATTCTATAGTTGCCTTTATACCTTAGATATGAACTATTAGTGTGCCCTACTTCCTATAAGTAGAACCTCACTCTTCTATAGCTTTTCCATCTTTATAATACAATATAAGTCTTTACCTGTACCTTAACAATATCTAAAAACAGATAATATATTTTATCATCAAGTAGATTATATTATCGAGTGGATCACTTTTATTTCAATTTATTATTTTAAATTTATATTATTCAATAATAATTGAATCAATTGATTAAAATTATTAAAAATCTAATAATCTAAAATCTATTATATTATTTTAATAAATTCTTAAATTATAATTTGATTTTCTATATTTATTATAGTATTTATTAGAAGATACTTTTCTAATAGGATTTCCTTTATTTTGATATTTGTTGTATTGAATTTGAATATTAATTTTTTATTGAAATAATATATTAAGAGTTTTTTATTTAGTAAATATTCTTTCTTAATATAACTGAGTTTTTTTTGTATATTGATATTTGTTTAATATTTTATTTATTATTTGAAATATATAAATCTCTACATTTAAAAATATATTTCTATAAATTAATCTTTTTATATTTTTAATTAAAATTAGTATAGTTTTAAATATAGATATAGGAGAATTTGATTAATAACAAGTTATTCAAAATTTAATTAATGTTGATTGAGAAAGAGCTTCAATTGGATTATAAAAGGTTTGAAAGATTTATTGATTTAAATCAAAAGAGAGAGGGGGTAGATATACAAATTCGAATATTTAATTTCGAAAATACAATTTCAGAGTTAAATAATATTAAACCTATTCCTTGAAATTCTGATTTTATATTTTAAAAAATAATTGATTTTTTGTATGTAGTTTTAAAAGTTATAAAGAATTCAATTTTCAAAATATAATTAATATATACCTTAATAAATCTATCAATTTGATTATTATATAAATATTTCAAATTATTAAAACAATTTATATCAAATAATTGAATTAAATGATTTGAATACAATAGTAAATATAAACATATAATATTATTCTTTTCATAATATACTTGAAAAGTTTTTGATTTATAACTTTTATACCCATTTAATATTAACATTCGATATTTACTCTTTCTTCGATTTTTAATATATTTATCGAAATATTTCAACCATTTTAAATCCGTTTTATTATTTGTTTATTTATTAGATATAGATTTAATAACCCAATCTATAGGAAAATCGGTTTCGATATATTAATTAGAAAAATGAATCTATCCTTGAACCACTAGAAATAGAAATATAATTTCATTCTCCTTATTACTATATATAATCACTATAATCCATTCTCTATTGTTTAATTATATTGCCTTGCTTTTACCATTTCATTTAACATTAGTTACCACTATTCCGAGACATATTATACCCATTATAAAGCCTATTTCATTGAAATTATAGAAATCGTAATCAAGAATATTATATTTCGCTCACATATTCAAAACTAATCAAAACCACTTTTCAATAAATTTAAAATCTTTACAAAGAGTTTTTTGAAAATCATAAATATAACTAAAACATATTTTTAATTTGATTTAATATTTTACAAATCAATATATCCAAAACTTTTCAACACATTTTGCATCTTTCAATTCAAAAATATAATTCGTTATATCTTCCATTATTTTAAATTTAAATAAAAACCCTCTTGAATCTATATCAAATATATATTGAATAATCACTTTTTCTTTTAATTTTATAAGATTATAATAATTCACTCGAATTTCGATACAGAAAATAAAACCATTTATTTTATAATTGAATATTATATATAATAAACTATATAGTTTAGTAGCTTTTCGAATATTAAGTTTTTTATCTTTTTGAATAACTTTAATAGTTAAAAGTATTTGAGTTTTTTTATTATTCGATTGTATTTCAATTGATTAATAAAATGTATATTAAAGTAAGAGATCAACAATTGAAGTGAAAGTAATCCATTTGGTGATATGATCCACTCGGTGATAAAACACGTTATTCCTATTAAACAAATACTTTTATTAATTTTAAAATAAACAGACTTGCTTTTATTAATATTATATTCCTTATTTTATTATTCCTTATATTTAAATCCCATTTTATTATATTTGAGATTTCAATTGAAATCAGAAGCTACAATAAAACAAAAGAAAATTTTATTATTCATTTTATATACCTTAATCTAATAATAGATTATTATTATTAATTATAATTATTTTTTATAATTATTAATTTAGATTTATATAATATAATTTTAAATTGATATTAATTAATTAAGATTTAAATAAAACTAAATTGTTTTAATTGATATTTTGAATAGCTTTAGAAATATCCTTCTATTTTTTCATTATCAAAAAATATTGAATTAATTAAACAAAATCTTAAAAAATTAAAGATTAATTATTTTAAGCAAAAAGATACAAAAAAAAGAGATATTCAATTGAATTGTATTTATTATAAATCTAAAAAAAAAATATCAAAATCAAATAATAACAATAAATATATTATTAAGAATTACTTTTTATATAATATTTATTAAATATAAAATCCTTATTAAATTAAAATTAAGCTTTTTTTTCAAAAAAAAGCTTTAATCCAATTACAATACAAAACACTACTCCCCTATCTTTCAGATTTTCTAAATCTCTATATTCTAAACCTTTTTCAATTTTATTTTAATTATAAAAGAAATTAGTATTATAAGATCTTTATAATTATTTATATCAAGCTTGATTTAATCATTATTTATTAAAAAATAAAATAAAAGAATAAATATTAAATCTCATTTGTAATTACTAATTTCTAAAACTCTAAGTTTACAAATCTTAAGAAACTTATTTATATTTTAGTAAATACTAATATGGAATAGCTAATTTTATATATTTATAAAGAATATAGTAAAACCTTTTCAAAATAAGATTCAAATATATTGCCTCTTTTTTAATCTTATAATTACAAAATCATATTGAAAGGGAAAAAGAGAGAGCATTTAAATATAATCTCTTTTACAAAATATTTTTCAAATAATTTGAAATTATTAAAGAATATATTATAGAAAATTTAATAAAAGGATTTATTAAATTTAATTAGATATTTTTTATAATTTTCATTTTATTTATAAAAAAAACTAATAAAAACTTTAGATTTTATATAAACTTTAAATTACTTAATTCCTTAATAAAAAAGAATCAATATTCTTTATTATTAATCAATAAAACATTAGTTCAACTTATTAATATAAAGATATATATAAAATTAAATATTTAATAAATATTTTATTATATTAAAATAAATCCAGCTTTTGAAAAATATATTACCTTTTATATTAAATATAGCTTTTACAAATATAAAATTGTTTCTTTTAGATTGATAAATGAGCCTATAATTTATTAATAATATATAAATAATATTTTATTTGATTATTTAAATATCTTTTGCATAATCTATTTTAATAATATCTTTATTTATTTCGAAAACAAAATAGAGTACAAATCTTATATAAAACTTGTTTTTGAAAAACTCAAGATAATTGGTTTATAAATAGATTTAAAGAAATATAAATTTAATATTATTTGTATTAAATATTTAGATTTTATTATATTAATAAAGGGAGTATAGATCAATCCAAACAAAATCGAAATAATTGAAAATTGAATATATTTTATTATTATAAAAGAAGTGTAATCATTTTTAAACTTTTGTAATTTTTATTATAGATTTATTAAGGATTATAGAATTATAATAAAGCCTTTAAATAAACTCATTAAAAAGAATATCAAATTTCATTTTGATAAAATCTATCAAAATATATTTAATATTTAGAAAAATAAGTTAATCTTTATATCGTTATTATAATATTATAACTTTATACTATTATATATATTAGAAATAGATATATCTAATAATATAATTACTAATATTCTTTTACAAAAATATAGAGATGAATAGTTCTTCATTGTTTATTTTTCAAAAACCATAATCACCACCAAACTTAATTATAAGATTCATAATAATAAAATATTTGCAATAATCTAATCCCTTAAATATTGGAAAATAAAACTAATAGAATCCCTTTACTAAATTAAAGTATATATTAATCATAAAGTATTAAAGTACTTTATAATTATAAAATCATTAAATATTAAATAAACATATTGAGCAAAAATCCTGACTGATTATAACTTCTTTATTATATATTATTTCAATAAAAATAACTTTTTTACCAATATTTTCACTTATTACACTAATAAGCTGGATTTGTAGAACAATATAAAAAAAAAGAATTGCTTTCAGCAATTAATCAAAAATGATCAAATTGATATCCAGATTCTAAACAAAATTCTATAAAAATATTATTCAAATAAGATTATAATTATTAATATCAATTTAAATATAATTACATTTAGATTTGATTTAATTAATTATATTATTAAAGTAAATAAAATTATGAGTAGTTTTTCAGTATTAAAAATACAAATTGTTTAGAATTATAAATATATATTCCTTCAAAAGGATTTATTATTATATAATAATTGTTTAATAATATTAGATATAGATAGTTTATAAATTTATCTAATTCAAGAAATCTATAATTCTATATTTACAATTTATCTTGAAATAAACAAGATTTATTTTTTAATAGTTAAATAGTATTATTAGTTAAGGATACAAAGGATTATCGCTTAGTATATATAGAACTATTATATTTATAAATGTAATGCTATACTATATAATCACATTTCTAGTTTATTATATCTTTTCCTAATCCTTATTCAAGTATAACAATATATTATTATAAATTATTATAATTTTAATAAAGATAAATATGAATACAATAATGTGCTTATCATTATAGATCGATTTATTAAGCAAGCAATCTTTATTTTATATTATAAAACAATTAATACTTGAATTTAAGTTTAATTATATTTTTATTATATATATTGTTATTATAACCCCTTGGATATTATAATATCAAACTGTGATTCCCAATTTATATTTTAATTTTGAAAGGAATTCAATCAAATTCTAAAGACTAACCTCAAATATTCTATTGTTTATTATTCCCAAATTAATAATCAAATTGAAATTTATAATCAATATTTATAATGGAGATTGAAGCTGTTTATTAATTATTATTAAAACAATTAATCCAAATTCCTATCTATAATAAATTACACTCAATTTATTTTCCTATATAACTCGTTTAAAAACTTTACCTTATACAAAATACTTTATAAATATATATTTAAATATATATAAAAGTAATAAGAGAATATTAATAATTCTATAAATAATATAAATATATAATATATATATATATATATTGAATATAATAAGCTAACTTTTATACAAACAAAAGAAAATCTATTATATATTTAAATAAAGATATCGAAATCTATAAATATATATTATTATAGAATTGATTTCAATATAGAAAACTATATATAATTCAATATAAAGGATTATTTTATATAAAGGTTATTCAAAAAGCTTGATTTTTCTATACAAAAAAGATTCAAAATAATTGATTATATTGAGAGCTTTTTTAAGTTCAATTTCCCCTTCATTATGAAAATCCATTTTGTTTTTCCTTCAAATAAATTATGCAAAATATATAACAATCCCCTCCCAAAACAAATTCTCGAAGCACTATTATCTATTAATATAATTAATAATTCGAAATAAAAAATGAAAAAAATCCTAATAATAAAAAAGATATAAAAAACCCTATTATATAAAGTCTTATAGCTTAATAACAATATCAATTTTATTTAATATTCTATATCAAATTTCAAAACATTCCCCTCACTTTTTACAAAACTTTTATTAGAAAAACCTTATAAAACCTAACTCTTCAATTTAGCTTTTTAATTAAATAAAACTTTACAAAAATAAAAAAAATAATTATAATTATATAAATAATAACTTATTTATAAAATAAAGAAATACAAAAATATTTTTAATTTCAAATTCATTTTAAATTTATTAAATAAAAAAGAAAAATCTAAAAGAATCTTTTTTCAACTTTGTTTTATTTATTCTAATCATTTTAGATTAATCAAATCAATTGAATATAATAAATCTCAGTTCTCAAATGGTTAATTCAATTAATTTAGTTAATTAAATTGATTAAATCAATTAAACCAATTAGGTCAATTAATGTATTTGATTAAATGAAAGTAATCAATTGATCAATTTCTAATAAAATGTTTAAAACAATTATTATGATTTATTCTATTAAATTCTAATTAATAAATTAAAATAGAATTAATAGAAAAAGTCTTTTTAGTTTAAATAATATAAATAATAAAACTTGAGAATAAGTTTTTCTAAAAGAAGGAATAGTATTATAGAATTATTTATATTCAAATAAATTATATAAAATAATGGATAAATTAAAGACCCATTATTATATAATTAGATTTAATTGATTTATTATAATAAAAAGATAATATAAGGATTGAATAATAATATAATCAAAATTATTCTATTAATATATAAAAATCTGTATATAAAGAGCTTTTTGGGGAACTGTAATTCTATAGCTTTAGATTTTAAGAATAAAAATGAATCCTGTTTATTCAGCTCTTTAAGGTATATCGTCACAATAATAACTATTATAATAATTTGATTTTTTAATAAGTAATTAGATTTTTATAAAATTTATATAATTAAATTTCAATATTTTCAGCTTTCTTTAAATTATATAATTATATAAAGAAAGTGCACGGTTACGCATAGACGAATTTTGTATATAAATTGAGTGATCCGCTTGGTGATATGATCCGCTCGCTGATAAACTACGTTAGATAGCAAATCAAATAGCTTTCTACTTTCTGAAAGAAGTATGTCCCCCACTTCAATGCAGTTCATACCAATCGAACCATTACAAACATGCAGTATAATGTTCAATCTGTCACTCCGAAATGACAATTGTAATACCAACGCTTTGGATATTACAAAAACAAAACATACTCTGAACAAAATCGATCGAGAAGGCGAACAACACTTAATAAGAAAAAGAGTTCAGTATAATAATCATCAAATAAATATATTGCAATAATTAATAAATAAATAGAAAATAAAGAATCGATTTCAAAACATTTTTTAGTATACTATGAAAAGCCAGATGAAAATCTAGGTAATAATTAAATAAATTTTAAACGAAAATGATTGTATTTTTAATCAATTATTAATGAATTTTCTTATTTCTTTTATAGTCTAATTGTATTATTCATTAGTTATTCGATATTTCTATTATATCAATAGTTAAAATATTATTACAATAAATACAATTTTATATTTATTAAAACAGTTGAAGTATTTTGAGATATAAAGTATTACAATTCTTAGGTTTTATCTTATACGATAAAACCGAAGGGGAAACGAAGGAATGGAATTTTATTATAGCATTGAATTATTTCATTTTCTTTTCTTTTTTTTTCTATAAATGATCAGGGGCTCATTCCAAGACGGAAGCGATTGTAAAAACACATATGCCTTTACGGCATGTAATCGGTTATACTAGCTATATTAGTTAGTCTATTTATATAAATTGGAAGCTTCACTTTCAACTTCCCTTTTAGATCCTTATCAATGACTACAATTACTACGTATTATCTTTCTTCAATTACCAGGCCTTCACAATTTGAGTGATCGGCCACTATCTGTGCCCTAGTACTGTATATCGCCTCATGATAAGCAAGTTGAGAATCAAGTACACCAACACGATGACCAACAAGATCAGACCAAAAGTTGGCCTGAGTTGTCACATTTTCACCGAAGGTCTGATTCAGCTGATTCACGTCGATTTTGGACCAGCAAGTTATTGATTGCAAATAATGACGACTCTGCCAAACATGTCAGAATTAAATTGTAAGAAATCTTATGAGGGAATTGTACTACACTCTGAACCATTTGGAGGATCAAATGTCATCGCCGTGAAGACACCAAACACATTGCGGTGATTGGCGCTGGAAATTCTTGGGCTAATATGATTTATGAAGCACTGCGTTTTGGGAAGACAGTCTCCTAGATCATTCAAAATATGGGTGCTGGTGCTGGGGTTTTTGCTCCTATGGACCTGAAGACTCCTCCCAGAAATGGCGTGGAGGCGGTGCAATCAAGTGTGTGAACTTTCTAGCCTTCACTCTTTAACTAAGCCAAATGGTGGACTTGGTTTCCTCCCAGTGCGTTAAGAGGCTTAGCAACTGTAACATGAATCTTCTCTGTCTTGAAAACTGCGGTATGCAAAAAGGGAAATTATGATGCACGAAGAATACAAAAGGCTTCTAAAAGTTGAAATATAATACAGAGCAAGTTAACATTATTCTTATCGCACCATCTTAGATTCAGTTCCATTTCTTGCACATCGAGGATATTACTACATATCGTGACGGGGTGAAGATGCTTAGCGATGAGACACTGTACCTTCAAGATGGTTTCCATTTCCCTTGCGATGTAGTCCTATGTGGAACGGATTGAGAACTCGGAATTGAATTTTTGATGCTGATCTCCTTTTGAAACTTCATCTACCTCACATTGAGGAAAGTGATCCACACGAGGTAACAGCAAAAAGGAAGTCTCTTACAATGGAAGCCGACGAAATACTGAGGAAACATCCACTCCTGGCAAATATTCCCAGCCATGTCCACCAGAATATTGATGTAACTCCATACCAATTATACGATGAAATCGCACCAGTGAGCCACGATTGAATTCTTTTCATGAACCATATTATGGCAGGTAATCAAATGTTTGCTGCAGAAGTTCAATCAATGTGGGTGGTGGCTTACTTCCATAAAAGAATCATCCCACCTTCAATTGAAGAAAGAGAAAAGGGAATTGCGGACGGAGTTTCTTGGTGTAGGTTGAGTATCTCTCATATGGTGAAAGTGCAAACTTTGCTGCTTTCGGCAGTGTTCCATATGTCGGTAAGTTGCTCAACGACATTGGCCTCACCGCCCATCGAAAAGAGTTGGTGGAGAGATCTCTTAGAGCCATTCAAGCCATGTGATTTGGGCAGAGTATGGAAGGAATACCTCGACAGGGACCGCCGGTAAATATAACCTGTGCTTGTTAGGCGAATTGTTTCTCTATGAAAAGTGGTGCATATATAGGAGTTTGTTTTTAAATTTCCACTTCGAAAGTGATGCAAGAGAATCCGTACAGACCCATTTTGGTGGTTTGCTTCTCTTCTGTATGATATCCTGTATTCTTTAACAGGGAGGGTGCGTTTTCAAAATATCAGGATGCTGAAAACTGGAGTGCGAGTTTTGAAAATGACGTTCATATATAGTTGTATCAAGCACCGATAGAAAAACGGTATCTCAAATCAGATGATACTGTCGATATCGATGGAATAACCAGCAACAAAAAGTTGTGTTCGAAGCTGGGGATTTGCCCGGCATTTATTCGGCACGTCAGGCACGCCATCAATTGCCGAAGCCTTCTTTGTTTAGTGCGTGCATGGGAAAGATGGGGGCGACGTGGAACCCAGCAAGCTTGCATGGTCCCGATTATTGAGATGCATCCTGCCTATGACGTGAAGGACCATGAGATGCTCCATATCCATTTTCACCAGCGATGGTCGACAGCGAGACTTATTTTTCATACCGCCCTGTATCCAGACTATACCACCTAACAATGTCTATTCGTCCAAGAGTTGAAGCAACACATGGCTCTTGTAAAGCGATTCGTATCGCCAGCTATTCTTCACATTCTATCACAGTCGTGAATTCAACAAAATTTCTCCCCCTCGGACGATCATCAATACATCCCGTAAACGTGCATCGTACCTAGGTCAATAAAGTCATGGATCGCCACAATTACCCCGCAATTCTCCGCATATACCTGCCACCGAACTTCCAATGCTTGAAAATCCTGAATGTCCCCATTCCGGGTTAGAATTGTGCCGAAGTCTTCTTGAAGCTACATAAGTTACACTCAGACTTTTCATGTAATGTCTATCATGGTGCGTTCTTTTCACACACTACAAAAATGCTGTCTCAAATCTTCCTCACAGCATTAAGTTTCCCCCTTTTGGTATCCTCCTATTCTTCCACTGCGGTATCTCTTGTTAAGGAGAAAACATGCGTCGTAGAGGCCAACGTCAACGGCGGCGATGATGCACCAGCAATAGTTCGCGCCTTCGAAGAATGCGGCCACAACGACGGAATCACCACCCACGGGACCGTCATATTCAAAAACGCAACCTACAACATTCATACCGTCATGAACACCACTGGTCTATCCAATGTGAAAGTTGATCTTCATGGTACACTACTGTGGGATACCAACATTCCATATTGGCTAAACAATTCTCTTCCTGTAGGTTATCAAAACCAAAGTAGTGCATGGCTTTTTGGAGGCGAGAACGTTCACTGGGATGGTCACGGCTATGGAACATTGAATGGAAATGGAGAGGTTTGGTATGAATTTATCAATGGGACGAATAATTATCCGGGGAGACCTCATCAGATTACATATACAGGTGTTACGAATTGTGTTTTTGAAAATTTGAGGTTTGTGCAGAGTCAGATGTGGACGATGACTCTTATTCACGCAAAGAACATTTTGTTGGAGAATATTTATGTGAATAGTACGGATGTAAGACCGGTTGGGTTTGAGTTTAGTAGTTTAAATGTGAGTAGTTTTGGGTTATTCCGTGTACTGGGGTGTTTAAATGGATATATGGAGACTGATCTTGGATATATAGACCGATGGTGCTGATACTATCTATGCGGATAATATCACCTTCCGTGGTTGGACGGTAGATAATGGTGATGATTCCATCTCTATGAAAGCCAATTCTACCAATATTCTCATTGAAGATTGTGATTTCTACACGGGGCTTGGTGTAGCCATCGGGAGTATTGGTCAATACCGTAATTCTCCCAGATATCTATCATAAAGTGGATCCTGTTAACCATTTCTTCCATCACAGAGGACAGATATGAAGTAATTGAAAACGTCACCGCTCGTAATATTCGCTCTTACAACATGCGATATGGAGTTTACATGAAAACTTGGACTGGAGTATCCACTGGGTAAGTCTATTTCTTCTCCAATCTTTTAAATCTCGCTAACAACTCCAGATACCCTCCGAACGGAGGAGGCGCCGGTTTGGGCCACGCAACCAACCTTTCATTCACCAACTTCACGCTTCATGATAATACTGGTATAATTGCCATAACGCAGTGTACATCCTACAATTCTGCAACTGGGAATTGCGATACCTCACTATTCAATCTTTCCAATATAACTTTCGCTTCATGGAGCGGTACAGCGACTAGCGATGTGGTAGCAGAGCTACAGTGTAGTGGTGCCGCGCCTTGCACAGGTATTCAAATAGAGGGTATGGAAGGCATTTTGGATACCGTGAACAACACAACACCAGCGCAGTATCTTTGCGATAGTGTTGTGGAGCCTAAGGGATTCAATTGTACGGGCGCTCCATTTGGAGAAAACCCTAGATAGAATGCCCAGGAGAAGTGGGCTAGACGAATAAAACAATAAAATAAATGATAGAAGGTGCAACTCATTGCCTACATCGCGTGCGCTCCTTCCTTCTTAAAAGAAGACTCCTTCACCAAGGATAGATAGCCCTTTCTTTCCCTTGGAAATTAAAAAGATGGCCAGAATTGATGTGGAAGGAAAGGGTCGTCAATGCCACTACTGTGTGTGAATCAAATTAATTCACACCCATAGCCTTCCTTTTTACAACTATAATTCTATTTCCTTGATAACTTCAACACAACTATTATCGAAAATTGCTCTTGTCTCGCTCGAAGTCGGCATCTACACATTTTATTCATAACATTACAATAAACACGTCTTATCAAGGACATTTTTAGTGTCTTGGTGCAACCCAAACCTACTCAAAGATCCAATATTCAAAATCGATCCATTGTTTGGCACGGACTACCCACCGAACATGTTAATTCCCGTTTTGGTTATTTCAATTTTCCTTCTTCCAGTGATCTGGCTGGGTTACAAACTTCTCAGACGTTGCTTAATTCACAGCAAAGGTCCAAAAGCGACTCCAAAAACGAATAATTATAGTCCGACGCAACCTGGCTCAAAATATGGTGTCTGGCAAAGAATTGGGAAACCTGGAAAAAATGCACGGCATCAAAGAGACAAAGTCAACAAAAAAAGCCAAAAAGACTCAATGTCCAAGTATGCTGCAACGTTTCAAAGATGCTATTTCTTGGAATGGAGGTGATGGTCTTCGGTTGTGGAAAGAGTACTCTGCTGAACCTATCTTGAATGAATCTACATTGAGAGCACTATTGAAAGTCGAGGGTGATCTTTTGAGAGTTGTATATCCTGAAGACAATGTCACTAGAATACACAAATTTCCGAAATCGCAAGCTACCACGTCTAAACTCCCTCCAAAAATCTCGGCGACCAACCAATCAGGTATTGTGCACGAACATAGAGTGTTCGGACCTAGTATTGCTCAGAAGAAAGCAGATACTTCTGCTGTCAGTAGTGTCAAAATCTTCAATGCGAAGTCTTGCGATCCTATCACATACATTAAGTCTGATGGTACCGAGAATAAGATACCAAAGCTAGTTGTTGGTGTTGAGCCGGTTTCTTGATTCGTCGTGGAGGAGAGCATGGATCTCGATGCATGACTAGCACCCGAAGAACTGCAATCAACGATGCTGATTTTTCATCAAAAGTAGGTAAGTAAAATTCCAGATTCATTGTCCTTTGCCTCTCCTAAGCTTCGAATATAGGCATGAGATTTCCAGAATTCATCACACGGGCTCTTTCTGTTTCTTAAGACAGTCTTTGGGCTGAGGGGGTTCTCCGGATCAGCGCATAATTGAGTCTCATATGAGAAACGTGACGACGAGATGGGTTGTTACAAATATTCCTCAAAGAATTAGCGGGTTGCTTGTATTGATTTCTATATTTTCCATATTCCAAGATTGAATAAGTAGCGCTCATCAATTTGTCTTCGTATTCCGAGTCACAAATTGACTGAGGATGAGTGCAGGTCATGATGAATTAGGATGAAACAACATGAGGTTGTCTATTGAAAGAATCGTAGAGATGCTCGAATTCGGCATCTCTCTCTCTCTCTCTCTCTCTCTCTCTCTCTCACTCAAGAGCTGACCTTGACTTAGTAATTTTTCAGCTCAAATCAATAAATTAGTTGATACGAAAGTACATATCGTTCAATTCCCATGAAAACCTGTCTGTAAAGAATGTGAAACTGTGGGATCAATCCAACATCGCGTTCTGTGCCACATTTGTAGCGCGAAAGAAATCGTTGCGGTGCTCTCCTTGACCCTTATTCATGATCATAACTCATTGACTCAACTCCGACTTCCTACCAAAATTCATTTTATCTCCCGTCTTGCTTTATTCATATACTGTCCAGTCCACTTAAACCTTTACAAACAAATATGACACCCTCCTAGCCCCTCATCCCCAGTGTCAAAACTTCTCCGTCCAATGGTAGCCCCGCACTCGCATCTGTCTCCTTCCCTCTCCCCAGCCAGTTTTCTTCTCACTGCAATCCCTGAAACAACCGGTCCAACAATCGTACATAGAACTAATGCCCAGATTATCACCAAGAATATTTGATCTTCCACTACATCTAATGCTTTCAATCTCCCAGTATCCTTGTGAGAGATACCTTGCATATTTTGGATTCTAATTGGCGTTTTGGAGAGATTTAAGGTACCCGAGCTCTGGGCTTCTGAAGCTACCAGGAAGCCAAAGCCTCCCCGGGCAATCATTGTGGAACCCACTATAATGGCATCGAGATGAGGGGGGTTTGTTTTTAATTTTCGATTTATGGTAACATTTGCAGGGACTTCTTCTGGCGAGCCGTCTTGTTGGGAAAGTTCTTCTGGCATTGGAAGCGTTCTCTTTTTGGAGTCTGTCCATTTATGAGACCACCTTGTGGTAAAGTATTCAAAATATACAACTGATCCCACGGAAGCTTTGGCCAAAGACATCAGGCAAGCGTAGAAAATCCCTTTCCACAAGACGGAACCAGAAAACATCTCAGAGACAGGGATGGAGAAACCGATTGATGCCTATTTGGTATTAGATGCGTTTCGTTTCAATAATCTTCAGTCCTTGGGGATCAGACGATATATTAAAAGGTAGTAAAAGCACTTACGAAGAAAAAGGGCACTAATATATGATCCATAATCGGCTTATAATACTCCTCAAACATCATTGTAGGTCGATCGACATCCATATCCATGCTCTCTCCACCACCACCACTTTGCCAAGTATATCTCACTACAGCACCGGCTAAGAATGCAGATAGTAATATCGAACCCTCTACACAAGCAGCGGTAGTTACCAAAATTATAAGCATTAACGTCGACATGATAAATCCTGTATGCCGCGAAACTCCCTTTTCGGTATCAACATCTTCTCCAAAAGTTTCTCGGTCAATTTTCGGATATGTAAATATTGAATAGAACCCCTGAAGTAAAGGTTTTATAAGAAATAGCGCTAGCAAGAAAGTCGCAAGAATGAGGCTCAAGCTGGATATAGCAGGACGTGCAGTTGCCCAAGAATCGGATTGGCCTTGTCCAAGTGCTGTTATGATTTTAACCATCACGAGAACAAGAATATCATCTAACATTGCCGCGCCTGCTATCAAAGTGCCGATTGGTGTTTTCTGCAGGTTTGCGGATGAGAGGATAATGAATGTTGATCCCAAGGATGTGGAGCAGAGAGAGACGCCTGCTGAAAAAGCTGCTAATGCGGTCGGATATCCTGAACCTTCAACACTATCGAATTTCATATACATGATGGAAAATGAAAGGGCCATCGGCATCAGAATTCCAAACATTGCCGCAGACAATGTTACCCATATTGTGCTTCTTAATATTTGAAGATCTGTGATGAGGCCACCTTCAAACACCAAACAGATAAGCCCCAGGTATCCAAGATATTGTACTGTCTCTTGAATTTCTATGTTGAGAAAGGAAGTTCCGGTGATAGGCATTCCAGAGAGAACCCCGATGATTATTTCCCCAATTAGTCCGCAATAGAGAAAGGAATCAAGAAGGTCGCGGGTTATATTGAGAATAAACATGAAGATGGAGAGAGGAAGTATGATGTCAAGCCCTGGTTCGATATAAGGAAGATATGCCATATCTTTCGAATTTGGAAGTTGATAAATGTGGAGGAATTCAAAGACAAGATTTGGGCCAACTTCTTAATGATGAGTTGATGTACCTAACAGTACGAGTATCAGAAACAAGCTAATGAAATCTGTTGTCTTGATCATTCAAATTGTTCTCGTGAAATAGATCCGTACTTTCCTATAAAATGCTGCCTTATCAGACGGCGTCGTATTCAACAGTCTATAGGATGAATCCCAGACTGTCCTTTCCCGTTCCATGCTCTTCAGTGTAGTTTATTACACGTGCAAAGGGACCAACTCACCACTCGGGGAATATTATAGATGAATAAATGTTGTCATTGACTCACCTGAGTAACTTCTCATATGATTATGATCTATCGCCTCGTACAGAAGGTAATCGTTATTGGGAATGTTAGACGAGTTACATAAGGGGGGTGGGACAAGGGTCCTCTTGGGCGGAAAATAATACTGTGATCAATTGAATAGCTTTGTCTAACAGTGTCAGATAATGTCAGATTTCGATACGTTATCTGATCGTCAAAATTTCAGGATAAAGTTTTGCCAAGTTAAGCAACGTACATTGGTTCTTTCCACCCGACATATAAGGGGCCTGCCATCTGACTGATGTGGTATCATACGAAAACGCATCGAGGGCTGAGCCTTTCTGACTCGAGATACACTCGAAATATCAACGGTAACTAAACGGGATTACGAAAGATACCAAGTTTCCGACTAATTCTCCGATTGTCGAAACTTAACAGAACGCGGAATTAGGCACCCTCAACCAGGATTAAGGACATCGTATGGATATTTCCTTCAACCCTGAGATGTAATAGAATTGAAATTCAAAGAGCTCTCAGAGACAGAACAATAACCAAGGCACATAGGGTTATGAAGTTGGCTTATAATAAAATCAGGATCATTTGTTTAGGAAGTATGAGTATCATCACCATCACTCTTCACTATTGCCATGCTTGCACTATAAGCACTCACGCTTATTTGAATCTCCCCAGTGAGATCAAATCGAGGATTATGACACTCCGGCTCTAATTCATTAGCCTAGTAAGTGACCCTCCACTCACATTCAATACGCAAGGGAATCTTTCTAGCTCATCATCATGAGAGATAGATGCCCCATGGGCCTTGAGCCTCCACCGTCCATTCGTAAACAAGCATGATAAAATTAACAACATGGCATTTACTAACAGCATGAAAGAAAGCACAGAAAGAAGCAAAATAAGGATCGGAGCGAAAGACTTTGCAAAGAGAGCCGTCTTCATTGCGCAGTAAATTCACATTGAAGAATTGCTGTGGTGAGAGCGATGAATGATATCAAAAGGTGGGTGGGGTATCCTAGTATCTTCTTGAACTCCATGTTGCAAATAACAGAAAAAAGGAAACCATCGAATTCTTTCCCTATCATGTAAACTTTTAGGATGACTGTCAAAACTATAAGACAAAAAGATGGAAAAGCAAAAAAGTAGTCTGGATGCCCGTTCTAGGAATCGAACCTAGGATCTCATCATAGCAATGTCTGATACAAGTACTAGTGATGCGCTTTACCGCTAAGCCAAACGGGCTGTGAATATACAAGCTTGACGCCGTCTGTGAATATATACCAAGGTGCGCGCCTTGTTGCCTGAGGATTGTGGATAATTTTGCAGGATGCGTGGATAAATGAATCCAATCTCGATAAGAAATCGTAGCGTTGTCACTTCAGAATGTCTTTTCTGACATCTGTCGTAGCTTTACAATTGAGCAAAGACTAATGATAAATGTATTAATGTATTAAAGCGAATCATTTTAAACACATGTGTTCATCTCGACCCAAAGTTCTAATTGATTTTGAATCTAAACGTCATCAAGAAATGTTTGGGAGCTATCGCAAACGCGGAACACTTCTCTCTATCAGGACCAATCAAGACCCTCTTCTCCACTCATTTTACAATACTGGTACCGGCATAGCTTTTTTAGGGAAATGTCGTTGTCGTTGCCGTACATGAGAGGAAATTCCAAAGCTCTACAATTTTCTGAGGTACCGTAATGGAGACTGATTTTTCACCACAGTGCAATGCACTGAATGTTTCTGATGAGAAACAATGCTTGGAAATCGCTACATCTGTAAATGGATTGTTTTGTAGCTTCCACTCTAAACAATGTCAAGGTATAACCCCAGAAACACCCCAAACAGAGCCGAGATCTTAACATCCAGGAGCATACACCAAAATCTTCCATGGAATTCAACTCAATTAACAATGACCTTCAGGTCTTTATCGTGGATACAAACTTCGTACAGCTCGACTTGAACGATTAGACAAGACCCCTCCCCCATACTTCACAAATACGAAAACTGCTCTTGGAAATGAGACTTTTGAGGATGTCACAACAGAAGCAGAATCTAAGGAATTACATGATTGGTTATGGACCAAATACCAGCTACTAGAAAGAGTGATAAGAGCAAGAAAGCTGCATCATAGTCGATTTTTCAGTCAGAACATGGACTATGGGCATGCGAAATTCTTAGACCAGCTCAAGAATCAGAAGATACATGTTACCTACGCATTAGAAAAACTCGAAAGGAGAACTACAGAGGTTTGTCGATCTCCGGAAATCTTTGCGGACTTCGTGCTAACTATTTTCTTTACAGATTTTATATCAAAATCAGCAATGGTTCAAATGGGTACGAGAGTGTCAGGATGATGAAGAAGCACGTCGCGAAAAAGAACAAAAAAGAATAAAGCAAGAGGCACAGCTATGGCAAAGAAATTGGAGGCAAGCAAAACAAAGAATGGAGGAGAAAATGAGAAAGGAAGAGAAGAAGAAACAAGATACTTTTCTGGAGAAAATATACAAGGAAAAGATGAAGGAGATAGAAGAGAATGAGGGCACAGATGACGACATGGATTGGGATCCTATTGAGGATGAGTTGGAGGATGGACGAGGGAGCTTTATAGGCATGTCAATATTCACATTACAATCCTCCATGGGTAGAGCTACAAGTCCATGCTTCGCAATTCGTATCTCACGGATGTTAGCTAACCTACCCTAAAGACCTTATGCGGCATTTCCTATGGATATCCTTGGAAGGAGATCTAGAACTGGAGAAACCGTCATCGACGGAAATTAACAAGACTACTTTGATCGAGAATGATGTAGCACCTCAAGAACCAAATCTCAAGGCAAATAGTACCCACGAACTTGACGAGCTTGTGGCCCAAATTGAGTCCGCTGGTGTGGCCGAAAAGCCCAAAAAGAAGAAGAAGAAGAAGAATGGAGCAGCTACCGCAACCACGCCTTCTCCTTCCACAAAGACAAGTAAACCAACACCCCAGCCACAAGAGTTACCTGATAAATCTCTGATCGAAAGTCGAGAGGATATGCATCATAGATTAGCTCATGGAATAAAAATCGTCCTTGATGATGTTCGGGGGCCTATGGTAGCTGGAACGGTAGAAAATCCTCATGTCCAAACAACAACCCGAACGTTCACAGAATTCGAAATCACACGACTGCTTGATGAGGTGTCCGAGATTAAGCACTTGCTGTTCTGTAGATTGTTACTTGCACATGCCGCTTTACTCCCAGCAGCTCTTCGCGCTGATAGCATCGAAGCTTTCTTTCAAGATGAAGAAGTGACTGGTACGGCCCTGAGAGATGTTTGTCTCAAAATGGAGAAACCTAGTCTTCAAGAAATCCGGGATGCATGTGCAGACTTCTTTCGATCGGATGAAGAAAAGGAGGAGTATCCCGAAGCAGAGGCTCACAGTGAGGACGTTGATAATCATGAACCCAAAGCCGTTGATCCTTATGATGTCAAAATGAGGCTTAGCCAGAAAAAGCGTGGTGAGTTGCCTGGAACATGGCGTTCAAAGCGGGAACTTTCTCGAGAAAAGGCAGCTCAAAACATGCTTGGAATGGCACCATCCATGCAAGCCATTATGGGGGATATGGAGGGTGGTGCAATTGATTTCGGCGATCCCAGAAATTTCCAGCAAGTGCGCAAGAAGATTCGTGTCAAGATTTGTGGTAGAATGATTTGGAATTATCCCAGTGACAAAGCGATGCCCCGTGGAGGTTGGTTGCATTTTTCCATCATCGCAAAGGATAGTAATCTCAATACTGCCATCGAGTTATGTCGAAATTGGGAAGAGTTCTTTGAGTTGAACATTTTGGCTTGCTGGGGTTACTTTCCTGCTTCAAACTGGGCCTCATGGGTTGGAAATAGATTGAAGCAGCAAGCCTTACAACTGGTGAGTTCCGGCAATCCTATCTATGAATGCTTCATTAACAATGTGATAAACAGGGCTTCATCATGTACTACGAAAGTTCAGATCCAGATGCCAGAGAGCTCAGTGTCAGTTTCTCCCAAGGAGGTCGTAGCAAACAAACCCGTCGTCAACATGCTATATTCCAAGCAAGGAACGTAATTTGTGCCCATATCAAACGGAATGATCCATCAAGTCGACGATTTATTCAATATCTGTCGATGCAAAGTCATCGTTTAGTTCTGCTTGTGAGAGATGCTGAAAGCGGTAAGTTGTTGGTGAAGCCGCCCGAAGAAGAGCGATGGCTATGGCGAGAAAAGAGCGGTCTTGGACGAGCTGTCAAAAATGTGTGGAATGTACTGAAAAAAATCGGACCCGAATTCTTCGAGGAAATGGATCGTCATCGCGAATGGAACTTTTCCTTCAACGATTACTACGATGTTTATGTTTGGGATCTCGAGCCTGGAGAAAGTTTAGCTCCATTGTATAATACTGTTCAACAGGTCAGTCATATCATCCAGTGTCCTTCTCAAAACTCTACTAACAAAGCTTAGATGCTTATCAAAGCCATCCGGGCTACCAAGGGTAAAGACATGTACAAGCCAGCTGCTTCCATTTTGAAAACGCTCTATCGGGACGAAGATAGCCATTATAGAGATTTCAGACCGGGTGATCCCCAACATTTAGTAAACCAATGGGATTATCTTCAAGATGAAAGATCAAAATTCTATTATGGTGACATTGATGGACCGGATCGTATGCCAACTGAACCAACAGACTTATGGCCCAGTCAGCTCTTTTATAACGATGCAGATGCTTTAGAAGACGAGGTCTTGTTTCCTGAGGAGCGAGCAGAAGAGGAGTCTATTGCCCAACCGGCCGTTGGCAAAAAAGATTCATTGAGAGCGTTCGAGGAGGAAGACTTTTCAATGAAAAGATTCGTAGATGGAACTTGGAATTGGGAGTCGGAAGATTCCGAAGATGAAGATTCGGGCATCACTAAAGATTCTGAAGGTGAATCTCAAGGGCGTCACAAAAGCACCTCTGAGGACGACAGTGACGATGAGGATGATGACGGATTTGACGTCTTTCCAAAAGAATTTCCCAAAGACCTCCGGCCTACTGTACACAGACTTGCCATGGAGAAGACGTACAAAGATGATTATCCTAATGATGATCTACGAGAAGAGTTCATGAAATTTATCGATAAGACATCATCCAGAAGTATGATAATATCCTCTCCTCATATTTCCAATCAAAACTGACTCATTGAATAGATTTCAAAAAAGCCTGGCACCAAGCAGACTTGACTCCCAATGGACAGGAGCGGTATATAGAAATGAAGAAGCTGACTCACAGATCCTGGAGATATAACCATTCTCGTAGACCATTCTTCAAAGCATCTTCAACAATACTGAATTTTCGAGTAATGACTTGGCTCAAAGTAACAGCCGATGATGTTAAGGATGTAGAGAAAGCTATGGGTAAGATATACCCATTCTTTAACTCGGAATTCCTTGACACGGAAATGGGAAAGGGGTTCAAAGAATCCTTGATCTTCAAGCAGGAGGAACGAGCCCGAAATTATCCGGATATCAGAACAGATAAATCCACGATCCGCCAATCCAAAGAGTTTTACGCTGATCTCGATAAATTTCGGGAGAAAATGCAGTCCACAGATGATTATTCAGAATTCCCCCTCGAATGGGACATGACAATTCGACCTATTATTGCAAAACGTAAGTCCCCCAAATTGGTGTCTGTTGTATATCTATCAACTAATACGTTTCTTGCAGTCTACAAGTCTGGGATTGTTCGCAGTCATGCATCATCGGCAGCCAGCTGTCAAGCATTTCAAGGTACAGAGCCGCATCGTCCTTTCAAACCCGATCTGTTTATCGATTGGCGTACGGTTATTCCTGATCTTGAAATACCAAGCTGGATGGAAGATCCTTTCAAGGTCCCACCCCTCCTTAATACGGCCCAAAAATTCTCGACTTCCAATCCCAATGCCAAATTCGCTATACTTTGCTTATGGAGTGCCCCCTACTTTTATCCTTTAACGGTTGGCCACAATAAACGTGATAATTTCACCTTTTACGATCTTACGGGTCGTACGTTTACTTGGTTATTTGTGCCAAAAGATCTACCGAATGCGGAATTCAGTATGCATGTGAATTGTAAGAATCGAATCGAACCGTTCAAGAAACAGTTTGGAGACAAGGTAGTGGCGAAGAGGGATAAGTATTTGATTATGGGGGAAGATGAGGAAGAACTGGCGAAGTATGTGGCAGGAGTCACGTTTGCGGTTCATATGCGACCGTGGAGACAAGAGGTGGATTTGTGGAGGAGTTTTGTTAATGTCGATATCAAGTTTTTGGAGAAGTTGGATGAGAGGTGGTGGGATTAGGGGATGGGTGATATCTTTTGGGGTTTATGATGATGATGGAAATTTTTATCATGTAGTGTTAATAATACAATAGTAAATAATGTAGTGAGGAGGTCTGTATCTTCTTCACTTTGAGAATTCAAAACTTATTATCCTGATAAGTAGAAAGATGCCGGCCTGATGGGAACCATAAAATCCTCGTGATTATTCATAGTAGACCTCGTTTTAACATGGCAATAATGAAAACTTGGGAGAGGGGGGAAGATTGATCTCAAGGTATTGGCTTAGATGGAAGTGCAAAATATCAGTAAAAATGATAGGATAGCAAGCAAGTATTACGATTTCTTGTTCCATCAACCGCCTTTCTATGTACCTATTCTCCTACGTATGGTATAATATCACTGTTATGTGCGATGAACTAATAGTTAGGCGCTTGAGTAGATTGGATAATACAATAGGTTGGTAGGTAGGTAGGTTAGAGAATGGTTGTTGAGTAGTGAATGGTATGGATGGTGATTAATGATGTGCTGTGCTGTGCTGTGCGGTGGGGACTCTCGCTGAGACATTGATATCTTGTTAGATGGATGGATGGATACATTTTCAATTCGTAGAGAGGCTCGAGAGAGGGTTGTGTGCAAATTTGATTTGGATAGGATGGGAATTGATTTGTTAATATTTATTGATGTGAAATGTTGTTCGCGCTTAGGTGCTGCTGGGTTGGGTTGGGTGCTGTGCTGTGCTGTGCTGTGCTGTGCTGTGCTGTACTGTACTGTGCCATGTACTCGAGTTGTGCCCGGCCATTTTCATCGCCACGATTGTGATATTGCTGTTTTTGTAACTTTAACTAGGTACATATGAACTCGAATACATCATTTATTTCCTCTACTACGTATAATTTCACATATCATCCATTTATTCATCCATTGACTCTCCAATAACATATGTACACCCCTCCTCGCCAATCCACACCTCATGAACCCTCTCCTTCTCCACATCAATTCTCTCACCCACACCATAGGTAACCTTTCGCGCATCCTTTTCTCGCGGATAGGTGATGGTCAATTCCCCTGCGGTAATGAGATGGGTAGTCAGGGTATTGTGCGCGTGGGGTGCGTAGTGGGTGTTTCTGGAAATGAAGAATGTGAGATGAGGTTCGTTGACTTGGTTTGGATGATGGAGGGAAGTATGGTACGAGGTAGTGTGGAAAAGTTCACTCAGCCTTGTTGTGGAGATGGATGGGTGGATAGACAGAAAGGTGGAGTGGAGTTGTGGCTGTGTAGGTATGTATGTGTGTATGATGTACAGTAGATGGGTATAGTGGGAGTGGATAATCACTTACGGGCCATCCGACCACGTATATACGGTTGAGAACCCCCAGGAACGAACTTTTTGCTCTGGCTGAAGGATTGATTGTGATGAAGTCATGATGATTTTTTGGTCAAAGGGGCTTGGATTGTTGTGTGTGGATGTGAATGTGTTGTGGCGATGTATTTTGTGATGTGGTATGTGATGTGGTATGTGATGTAGGATGTGATGTGGTATGCAATATACAGAGGTTGGATGGGCAAGTGATATAAACCCTACTTTTACTAAAATTTTATTGTTTTTATAAATTTTATTATTGTTTTAAACAATTAGAATAGATATCGGATTATTCCCTTTTCAAAATTTCAAAATTGAAGTTTTAAATAAAATGCAACTTTTATATTACTTTCATCATTTAGAATTCACTATATAAATTTTCAATCAGTATAACGATATGGTTAACTAAAGTCTCTAAATATAAGGAAAAGCATAGTTGGTTTTTGATGGGTTTTACATTACTTACTCATCCAACCTCTGTAGAGAGAGATACGACCTTGTCTACTAGGTAGATACTACATGCATGCTAGTTACTCCATAATAATCCGCCCTGAAAAAAAGCTTGATCGCCGTAGTATGAACTATGAACCATTTAACATACCTTGGCTTTTGGAGATGAAACCCTTGATTAGCTTTATTAATAAGGGTCATCCGGCTCATACTGGTTGTCTCGTACTCTACCTCGGATGTACCCAGGTCCCAGGTACATCAAATGTCAAATAAGCCAAGCAAATAGCAATCCAAGAAAAAAAAGGGACGGCCCGGGATTGTATGAAGTGGATGAGTACTGGGTCGATGATGGGTAGGTACTGGGTACTGAGTAGATAGATGCTGGGTAGATAGATATTGGGTAGATAGATACTGGGTAGGGACTCACTAGATACCGAATCGATAATAAAGAAACAAAAGCTTTGAAGAAATCATCAACTTAAAAATAGGTACATCCACTTACTACACACTATTCTTATTCCTCCATACAAATCACATAAATGTGAATCAAACTTCACGCTTTATCCACATCTCTCTCGTCTCTCGTCTCTCGTCTCATTATGCATTTTCAACATTATGGATGATTCGGGCTTTGAGCTTTGAGGTTCGCGGTTCGCGGTTCGAGATTCAACATTCAACATTCAAGCTGTACATCCATCCGTCTGGTGTTGACACCATCCCATCAGATCGATCAATACCCACTAGTCCTGTCAGCACTACTAGAATAGTAACAAATTCACAGCCAGTAAGTAGGTAAGTCGGTACCAGGTAGGACATTTGTACCCAGTATTCAGCTGGAAGAGAGCCTCGTTTTATAGCCCCCTTCCCTTGATGAATCAACAATTTCAATTAACTTTCCCTGATTTCATATGTCAAGATCGGAAATAAGAAAGTGATCATTCATTCATCATACATCCATCCATCCATCCATCCATCCATCCATACGATACACGCACCACACACACACACAGAGACACACACATTCATGCATACCTAGTACACTCGTCCATCATATACCTACTCATGTAGCTTGGAAATCCTCCTTTTCATAAATTCGTGGTACAGAGAGATGACTTCTTTTTTCAGAAAGAAGCTTCGGAGGTATGTAATTTTTTGATCTGTTGCGATTATCCTTTCCAACCCTTCCACCCCACCAAGCAGGGCTACACTTAATACCATTGAAACACGTCAAGAATCATCGGTATCCGTAGTTCTCGCGACATGAGTTGAACCCACGATGGTCCAAGAAACTTGGATGATAGACCCAGTGTCTTTGCATTCATTTGTGGTTCCCTTCTAATTTGTTACATCATGACTCAGTTGCTAATATTACCATTGGTCTTCACTTCAGAATAACTACCATGCCTCTCCTCACTCCCTCCGGTAAACACTTCTCTCTTCACAAACTCGTAGCTATGTCGACGATGGTGACGCCTGGTCATGGAGTCCATCTTCAACCTCTCAACAATACCACCGCAGGAGATCCTCCACGTCAGGTTTATCTCTCACATGAAATTCAGGAATATTTGCGAAAACTTTTCGACGAATTACGAGGCTCCGAATCATGTCTCTCAAGGGAACGCTTCGAGAAATGGCTGGCAGACGTTCAAGGCCACACGGTGAACCTCAATAAAGATACATACAAAGTCGAAGAATTTCTCGAGTCATTATACTACAGTCATTCACTAGAGGTGTTGAAGCGCATACCGGAATTGGATCAGTCAAAACCAATCACCAATTATTATATCAGTAGTAGTCACAATACATATCTAGAAGGAAACCAGTTATTGTCGAGGAGTTCGACTGAAGCATATAAAACAGTCAGTCGTTCAATGGAAATTTGGTTCAGCTTCCATACTAACTGCCGATTTCCTTAGGCTCTCACTCAAAATTGCCGATGCATTGAAATAGATGTACACAATGGAGAAATACCAGAGAAAGACGACAAATCCATATTTTCCCATAAAGCCGATCATAAACGACAACCTTCAGGAACGGGAAGTACCCTTTCCAGTAGGGCTGCGGCAGCTATATTGACGATGGAAGAGAAGATGGAAAGCGCCAAAGAAAAATTAGAGAGTGCTAAACAAAAGATTTCAGGGTCAAGTTCGGGAGATAAACTTAGGGTCTTGGATGAGGATGAGAATGGTGGACGACCGGCCTCGATACGATCATCGATGCTTGGAGAGCCCTTGGTTCTACATGGTTGGACATTGACAGCGCCAGTCGGATTCCGAGCCGTCTGCAAAACAATTCGGGAAAATGCTTTTACGACAAGTCCACTTCCAATTATAGTCAGTCTGGAAGTTCATGCCGATCATGAACAACAGGAAGTCATGGTTGATATCATGAAGGAGGAATGGGAAGGTCTCTTACTCGATTCTCCATTCGAAACATGCAATCCGGAGGAAAGGGTTCCAAGGCTCGACGAACTTCTCAACAAAATTTTGGTCAAGGTCAAGAAAGCGCCGGAATTGAAAGATGCACCAGATGCCCCGAACGAAACTACAAACGGTCAACTTACAGATGGACTTTCACCCGCAAGCACGGGTACTTTAGAAAAGAAGGCATCATCCAACACATTGGTGCCGGTGATTTCGAGGAAAGATGCAGACTCTGGGCAATCAGGTTCCGAAGATGATCGAGGAAGTTCGAAGAAAAAGGCAAAGATCTGTGAAAGTCTCAGTAAACTCGGAATTTATACTCACAGCGAACATTTTGTGTCATTTGATGTAAGAGCGGCCACCAAACCCTCTCACATATTCTCCGTTGGCGAAAAAGTGATCAACGAGCTTCATGAACAAAAACGGGAACAGATGTTCCAACATAATCGTAATTTTTTCATGAGAGCGTTCCCAGCTGGCTCACGATTTGATTCATCTAATCTCGACCCTTCCGTCTGTTGGCGTAAGGGTATTCAAATGGTTGCTTTGAATTGGCAAACATTGGATGAAGGTATGATGTTAAACGAGGGCATGTTTGCCGGGTCCCAAGGATGGCTACTTAAGCCTCCGGGCTATCGCAGTGAGGATGAAAAATCCGATATATGGGCAAATATACCCTACAAGACCCTGGATTTGAAAATCACCATATTTGCTGGCCAACAAATTCCTTATCCTGAGGGTGAGACGGAAAAGGGCTTCCATCCATACGTCAAATGCGAGCTGCACGTTGAGAGTCAAGAAGAGCTCAACGGGCAACCAATCGGAAATGATGTCAAAGCAAAAGAAGGCGAACATAAACTCAAGACTGCCTATAAATCGGGAAGTAAACCCGATTTCGAAGGCGAAACCCTTCATTTTGAAGGGATTCGGAACGTGGTGGAGGAGTTAAGCTTTGTCAGGTTAGTACATGTCACACTACTTTTCTTCAACATTTCTCTATTTATACTTCCACAAGTTACATCTGCAGAGAATTGGACAAGGTCTACATTCACATGATTTGATCATGGTTATTGATGAATCATAAACCTGTTATTATGTCACACCGCTCAGAGTCCCGAAACTTTTCACCCAAGTGCCTGGTACATATTCCAAAGCTCGAATCGGAGCTTTTCAATCTTCTCAATCTTCAACAGCGCAAAGACCTGGAGCCAGATGGTCAGTATCAATGCAGATTAATTTAAGAGTGCAGTAGGCCAACGGTCTTCAGAGGCTTGGCTGCTCGGGTGGGGTTCCGCTGCGCTCTCCCTCGTCGAATCAGTAGTATGATTGTCAGCCCATTCCGTGCATTGACAAAGTTCGGTCTCTGGTTGCTTAATTCGATGTGTAACATGGCACTTTCTCAACTACCACAATGGTAAACCAGGATTCTATTATGGTTCGATTTTCTTTCTTTCGTTGAAGTTTTGCATCGAGATGAAATGCACGTTTTCATCACTATCACTATTACATCACTCGTTTTTCTTTCATCTCTGGAACATCATTCCATAATTTACTGCACACGTCTACCTCATGTATGATGTGTGTGTGTGCAACGTTACCCTGGTCATTCATTTCTTTCTTACTCGTTCTTTATTTCTATTCCTATTCATTTACACTCATCCAATCTCCATTCAATCATCTAAACATCCCCCCAAATTTCCTGCAACTTACATATTTAAGCCATACATATCACACCGTCGTCATCGTACTAACATTCTCATCACATAGGTTTAAAATTGAAGACGCGAATTACTCCAAAGATGAGCTAGCAGCCTGGGCGTGCATAAGACTAGATCGTCTTCAACAGGGTTATCGACTGATTCCACTGAAAGATATCAAGGGGAATTCAACTGAAGGACTTTTGTTGGTTAAGATAGAAAAAATTCTTTCGTGATGGAATGTGGGGGTCCGTGGATGAGTGGGCCTAAATCGACTTCAAATGGAGATTGGGTGGTAATATTAATGTATGATAGATGAGCTGGGTGCTGTGTTGTATGTATGTATGTATGTATGAGTAGATAGTCTTTTTTTTTTGTTTTCATTTCGCCCTGCTGTATGACCAGGGGTCTGATCACGACAGTGGAGGGTAGGAAGAATATGTACGCGGAATGGATGGATGTAGTATGCCATAGCATTGCATTACATTACATTTCACTGCATAATTATGTAAGTAAGTCAGTGAGTGAGTTGACACTATTTCAGGCGAGCGAGGGAAAATTTAATGTAACGAATTTTGAAGAAAGGAAGGAAGGTAGATTGGTTGATGCATTGGATTGGATTGAGTTGATGAAACAGAATAGGATGGATGGCATGGCATGGATTGGATTGGATTGGAAAGGAAGTGGAGAGGAGGGGAGACAGGAGGGAAAGATAGATACAGTGGGAGACGGATGAAAGTTAGAGAACGGATACCCCCTATTAGTTATTGATTTTTTTGGGTTTTTCCGAATCTCGATACTTGGATTTGTGATTGTATTGTGATGAGTTTTTGTGTTGACATTTGGGTATTGATATTCGGGCCTTGGCTTTTTAGTGTGTAAAGTTGAATTTACGAGTTTGATATAATATGATGATAGATTTTTAGTATGTGTATACCAATGTGTATATCATTCTGAATATGTTGGGGGTTTGGGGATGGGTAGATGGGTAGATGACTATTTGGTTATTTGATTGGCGATTCAATAGATAGCTATTGTTTACAATAATAGGACTGGGAATAGATAATAGTGATCGAATGAGTTCGAACAATGTGGATGGAGATGCGAAAGGCGAAAGGCAAAGCAAAACGATGTAGAGATGAGGATATGAAGAGAAAAGGAAGAAGGTAAGGCATCCCCAAATCAAATCGAATAGTTCCTTGATGATTTTTTCTTTGATTTTTGTATATTCTATATTTTATCACTCACGGTAGTGGTAACCCCTCATTTATTTTCATATTCGTCTCCCCACCCGGGGAATAACATATCGCAAGTACGGACGTAATCCACGCCTTTGAAAATAAAAAGAACGCAAATAAAAAATCATCGTGAGTTGTGGTGAGCATCCCGCTCTACCTTACCTCATTTACCCACTCATTCAATCATTCATCCGTGACTCAAGTTCCCCAGTGAAAGAGTTGAAATTCAAGAAATCTCGAGAGTGAATGCGATGGCAAACTACAATCATGAGTCCAGACAATTGATACAGAGAGCATGTAATGTACTACATTACATTACATCACATTACTGCCTGAACAAGGCAATAATCGACAAGACCCGAACTCAAACTCAAATTGACATCAAAGGCTCAGTCAGAACTACTCACTGCAACGGATGAGCGGTCAAGTCAAATTGCTCTACTCTGTAGCCGTCGTCATCCGAACCGCCATGTAGATGTGAGTAGGGTATGTGATTTATGTTCACCAATCAATATCCATTCACATAAGCGCATTGCCCACGCGTGAAAATTGTCGAATTTGCATTGAATGTCCGAATGCGTAAAATAGCGGGTATACACACGTATGCGTATAATCCCTTTGTGCGTGTCATTTCCCGTGGCGCGAGAAATCAAAGTGGGGTTCAATCAAGTGCTGGGTAACATGACACGCCTTCCGAAACACTTGAAGAAAATTTGGAGAACTTCCAAAATGGCTTGTTGGCGTTCGGTAAATAGGAGCCGTATGTGCGTTTCGTATCAATAATAAGTTGTTTCCGCAAAATGCAATGCGTGTGAATCGTTCAAACGAGACGATGTGTGAGAATTTTGGTAGAGTGAAAGGATCTTCAGCAAAACAAACAAACAAGTTTTCCTGTGCCAACTCCTCAAATCCACAATGCCATGCCATGTGGAAGAAGATAATTGGCATTGTCCTCGTTCGATTCCATCATGACATGATGCCAATTTGTTGATCGTTGTATGAATACGCTTCATCCTCTTCAATTTACTCCACGATCTAGAATCCAATCACAAACCCAATCCGATGGTTCATCCACCGCCACTTCGGATGCAAATCATCGAGCTAATGGCACCTGCACCTACCCGGCTCGATAAATTAAGAACCATCGGAATACCCTTCCGAACCTTAAAAAGGGGAAATTATTTTTAATTATCTCCTTGAATATGGAGCTGTAGCACAGCGCATGCGTATCATTCCGATTCGGTTATCATACGATTCGGTTGCACCGAAACTGTGGACAATTCTTTGGAACTTCAGGCATGTAGGCCTGAAATCAATTTGGGGGCCATTTCTGCCAAAACTTAAATTGCATTTATGTATTACACAGATAGTACGTTGCGTTACGAGATTGATATTGCAATATGAAACGACAAAATGAATGGAGAGATTAGATAACATTATGTTGTGAGATGAAAATTTTGAAAAATAATAAAAATTGCTCACAATGATGAGTTTGGCATTAAGAAGAATAAGGGTAGCGACATGAAAAGTGGAATAGGCAATGGGTATCCAGATGCGACACTTGGCATCGGAGGATTTCTCTCTTTGCTGTGATATGATATAATGTGCCTGATGTGTTCCATGTAATTGATGTGCTGGCTTAGGTCGTCCAATAATACACACAGCACATTAATATCTGTGAAATGTGATACAAGCAATAACGGCCACGACGTATCGAATCACTTTTTTCTTTTGCCGAATTTTTTGCAGGCTTGTATTCGAATTTGCATATGAACGCATGGCAGATGTCAACTGGCGAGAACTATCTCCGTAGGTTCAGGGAAAAAAGGATTACTCCGGATGCAGTTCAACGACTCCGCATGTTGTATACTGTAGTACACAGATTCCCATCGCACTACGCACCTTTTCCCGTTCCTCGGTACCAAAGAAAAATTTGTCATGACTCAACAAAATCCCTACCGATCTCAACTAATTCTGAGGATCGGAGAATTTTGCTATTTTGTAGTCATGGGCGTCGCATTGTTAGTCTTTGGGTGCGGTATGTTGGTGGATGATGCCTTGACTTGATCGATTCCAGATATAGACATGTTTGTTGCTAAAATTTAATCTCATTTGAATGTCCCCAAAGTTTCACAAGTTCAAATCATTGACGAATATTTCAATGTAGAAGATTCCGACTATTTGGTAAACAAAGCCACATTCACGAAAGATCTCTGACTGCCGTGCTGAGTGGTGGGAGTGTTCCTGACAGGCATCATCCAATACACACCGTAGAAAGTGACGAGTCGGAAATAGTAACTCCTTTCGTCATAAATGATATATCACGAAGAACCCCATGTTCTAACCCTCGACACATCCAACGTAATTCAGGATGACTTCCTAGTCTAATCTTCCAACGACAAGTTGTAGAGCGCAATAAATTGCGTTATCAGAACTATTCAAAAAAAAAATGATCCATAATAGAGTTTCGAGTACGAAGACAGTTTGCGGACATAAATTCGTTAATCTGCATTTGTGTGACGATCCCTAAGGCCCGGACTGTGCCTAGTTGTCAAGGAAATCTCGACGTACAATAGTCAGATGATTTGGCGTCGACTTGCAGGCTGCATGAAGGGTCTGTCGCTCACACAAACCATACGAGTTTCTTATTCTGCACGGATACTTGCAGAACTTGTGAGATCATTGGATTGAAACTGAGGAGCATTGATCCCTGGTCGTTATGGAGCCCTCAACAGTTAGAAACCTAGAGAAAATTGATTCGGATATCCTTCCAAGTACAATATTTGTGCTTTTCGCTGGGCGGTAGCCCTGTCAAATTGATAGCCTGGCGCGAGAATTTCTTGTTTCTGGCCAAGCAAAATTCAATGTATCCTCATCACTTACCGGCGATTTGCTGAATTCAGATCGGAGGTAGAATACCAATGCATGATTGATGAGTACCGTTGATGATAGCTGTGGCTCAGAATGTTTATCATGCCGTGTTGCGTGTCCATCGTGAGGTTGTGCCCATATAGAACACGATCGTTCCTAGTTTAGGACGTTCCGTTTGACAAAATTGCAGCTGTCCTTTTGAATACCTGCAGACGCAGATATCCAAGCACATCGACCGTCGATATTTGAGGATGCGGACAACCGCAACATCATAAGATAAGGCCATCCTTTCTTTTGCCAGAGAATCTGTGACCAACATATCAAGTTTCGGACCAGGTCTTAACTCCGTCCTCAAACATTATATATTGACCACTTCCACTGAAGTGAAGTCGGGTCTCATCAATCCAAACAGGTTTGTTACCTCAAGATATATATCAGCCTCACATCTATCAATCATCAATCAATCAAAAGATTACTCTTGATCAACTTCAGTCAAGATGCCCTGCCAACCAATCCCGTTCGAGATCATCATCCGAGGAGAGATGAACATGCTCCCTTCCATCGAATCGATGCCGATGCCCTTTGATGAAATTTCAGGATCCTTCGGTACAACCCTGATTCCTGGCGTAAGAAATTGCCTCTGATACCACTGCGTTTGATATATACTGACAGAGACCAGATGCCTGGTGTCAGGTGTCCAACCTGTCTTTCCAAAGGTCAAGAAGTGTGGGTTATTCCAGGAAGAGCCTGCGGCGCTTGTGGTACTGGCTGTTGAATAATGAGGTATCTGCATCGCATCACTTCTAGACGAGTTGGACTTTTACTAAATTTGTCTCCAGATTGACATTGCAGTGTGACAGTGTTCAGACACACGACCAGAGTGAAGGATAACTCGGGATCTGAGTAGGGCTGAAGGTTGGCCGTGGCTCGATTGAAGCAAAATCATATGGAAATAGATTGCACTGGAAAGGATGACTGAGGAAAGTCATGCTTTGTCGCTGGATTGGAATGGGATAAAAGAAGATTTGCCTTTTATGATTTAGCATGAATAAAAAACTTTGCGGCCTCAAGACTACCTCGAGAATTATGACACTGCCCTGTGATGTGCCTTGAGCTTTTCTATGTCCTTTCTGAGCACTATGAGGTGAATGTCAAGAAATTTCAGAAGGCCCAAAGAACGAGATTGTCGAGTTTCAACATCTGGAAACCAGTATTCGGCATGACCTTGGCCACCGCTATAGAGTCGTGAACGTCTCACGGTCGTCCAAACCAAAGAAGTTTGGCATGAGGGAATACGGAAAGAAGGTAAAAGGGTTTCAAGGTATTTTCAGTCAAAGATCCTTATATGACGAAGTGTCGATGGTTGAAAGAATTTTTGCGAAAAGGATTTCGACCCGTGAGATACAACGATAGAAAACCGAGACGTGGCCATCGTCGCGAATTTAACATCGAGTAGAGCAGAAGGCTAGTTACTTGATTGGTATAAGTCGGTGCGGTGACACCTTCCAAATGCGCCTATGTAGCATTTAGACGTTGGATTATGATATATCATAAGTGAACACTTTCGCCAGTTGATTGGAGGCCAGTGAAACGAGTGGAAACCGAATTGATTGAGAATATATATGCTAGTCGGACATGGACTCCTCGCCGGAATTCTGAGCTACTTGAACATCCTAAAGTACGCGTGTCGTTTGAAATGCGGTCAACATTTGCACGACCGCCCGAAAGTCTATTTTGGTAAAGCCTCAAGGCATGCTCCAAGGAATACATTCCCAATCAGAGCATTAAGCATGGACGTCACCCAAGAGAAGGAGACTTAGGTAGATTTTAGTTGTGCAATTTGAGAAGTTCTGAAAGCCCAGGATACCCAATTGATAGAACCGTCTTAAAGCATGATGTGAAGAACCATAAAGATATCAAAACAAGAAGTCATCAAGTGACCAAAATCTTGATGTGAGGAAGCCCAGCCACAATGCCTGCGCGGGTTTTCGGTCAAACAATTTTCCGACCCCCACCAAGCAAGTTCTCTTGTTTGTGCATATATATGCAAGTATGGATATCCAGGTGACTTGCGTTGAAGGTTCTTGGTCATAAGATGTGATTATTTTGATGAAGGGACTGCAGCTCACAGGGCTAGGGTGTATGCTGCCTCAAGAGCGACATAATGGATCAAATGAATGCCGGGTCGGCTGGGTTCGAGCCAGTCTACCAACCTAGGTATCATTCGATGTACCTAGTATCTCATAATTTGGGCTTCCAAATTTTCTTACAAGCTAGTTGTAGTCCTCTACGCATGAGATTTCTATTCAAATTTATTTATAGCAATACAGAAGTGTGAAAATTTGAGTTCTCTGCTCCACGCTATATAGATATTACTGTCTGCAGGAAGGCAACAACCATTTCCATTTTCAGTCGCAATAACACAGTCCAATACGACGTGCTTCGAAGTTCGTGCGTGGTTGTTTGAAGACCAAATGTGTCACGCAATGACGATTGGGCGTTTACACACGTGCTCTAAATAGTTGTGTACAACTTGAGGTTGATTTTATTACGAAATTGGTTGCATGTGTGCATTTCAAAGCGCAACTATAGACGTGCATTACAACAAAATTTCACAGATTTTCTTACTAAAAATCATGGATCCTTGACGCCTCGAGTAAGAACTTCGGGATAGACTGACCAAGCCTTACATTGAAAAGACTATCTTAGAGTTATTAATTTATCTTCATCCGAGCATTTACTTATTCAAGTTGGGCGGGGGGGTTTTTCGGGTGCATAATAGCCGTGTTCAGTTGCACCGCTTGCTTGTTGTTGTGGAAAGACTGACGAAGAATTTGGAGAGTAGGCCGGGGGGTTTTGAGTATAATCTTGTTGAGGTGGTGGTCCTGGAGGAGGCGGGGGATAGTAAGAATCATTGCCCTGAGTATATCCTGGGTACTGCTGCTGCTGGAATCCGTGCAATTGCTGTTGAGCAGCATAACCCTCAGCCGTGTTTGGGTTCCCAAACTTTTTCTTCTCGTCCTCACTAGCCTCTCCAGAATTTACAATCTCCACATCCGCCGGTGCTGGCTTATCGTAAACTTTCTGCAAGACTGACTGGTTTAAGTTTGGTCTTCCTTCTGCATCCTTTACAACCTCCATCAATAGCTCAGCGGTTGGCGGAAGAGATGGAACATTTCCTTGTAAAATCTGTGCTACCGGTAACTTTTCCCCGTAGTATCTTGCATTTTCATCGTTGCGCTCGATGATTATGGTTCCATCAACCTGTGCTCCTGCATACAGACCTCTACTCTTCATATAGGAGAAAAGTGGCTTCCTACTCTTCAACAGCTCACTTTCTAAAATGGCACCACTTCCAACAGGGCCGGCCACGACGGATATCTCGCCACCGAGAGAGACACGTAATTTACTGAATGCCTCAAGAGCCTTACGGTCATTGATAACAATGACACAGTCATAGATATCAATTCCGGCCATAAATCCTACACCAAGAGTGTGAACGAGAATTCCGGATGGGGGTGACCATTGTCCATTCTCGTTCTTCGCAATTAAAACGCCAGATCCACCCGCGCCGGATACCCACAATCCAGACCGCATGGTGGTGTAAATTGCGAGACCGACACAGTTCTTGATAACCTTTTGGGGGATCTTAACAAGAACTTTCGGTGGCTTGCTGGGTCCATCTTGGACCTTCTTAGTGTCTGAGTCTTGTGATGCATCTTTCTGTTGCTCCGCCATAAATCCATCCTCTGTCGAATTGTCAGTGAGCGTTTGTTGTCAACCATGGATCAAGCAGACTTACTACAGAATGATTTAAGGATTCGGGCAGCCTTTTCGCATTCTTTTTCCATGCCAGTTGGCCAGAAGGCCTCAGATCCAATCTTATTTGTGAGCTTGTTAACTGGTCCTCCCAATTTCTCAAACGCAGCCCATCCTTTGTCAAAAGCCGCTTTGCCGCCAAGCTTGGTCTTCGACCAAGCTGATGGTTTAGCTGCATTATTTGATGGTTCAGTCATGATTTTACTTCGGAATGTGCTTATTTATTTGTTACTGTTGCTGAAAAGTTGTGTTACTATTGATGTCAGGTATTTTTTAAGAAGGATGTTGAGTGCGTAGTCAAGGGTGGTAGAAGGTGGGGTTATTTGAGGGGTAAAACCGAAGTGCAATTCTGACTATGGCTGTGTACGTGTGTGTGTGTGTGAATGAATAAGATTGATCAAGACAGCGAGCACAAGTGAATGTTTATATATATCCTGATGAGAATATTGAGTGGTGACTCGTGATCTACCAGTGAATTGTATAGATTGTGGCTTTGCAGTGGATTGCATCATTGGTGACGACCTCAGGAGGCACAGCCATTATTGAAGCCGGCTGCTACTATAGTTTTCCGCGGCCTACTTTACGAACACACCTATCACTACACAGGAATCTGAGAGGAAACATGAAAAGCCTGTTTTGAAATCGAGAAAGGCTTCGTACGCAAGCAGTAAACGAGGGTTTTCTCTGCCAGCGCAAAAAAAAACAAGTTTAAATCGAGTTCATTTGCAATGTGTCCGTCTGCTCAATTGAGAACATATTTGGTTCATAGAGAACAAATCAAAGCCTTCAAATCATATACCCAAGCACTTCATGTTCTTCCCAGGCGTGGATCATTTCGACTCTCCGGAGAGGCTTCTTTGGCGATGCCTGCGTAGGATGAATTTGGTGGGCGGTGGGTGAACTACCTGTATCAGGTAAGCTTACTCTGCTATCTGCCGAGCTTCACTATTATCATTTCTTTAGCCCAGTGAGGACAACCTTCAACAATTTGAAGGAAGCTCTCCAAACCTTTACCTTTACCTCTACCTTATCATACAATGATTCTTTAATAGATGTGAACCCCGTTGCAAAGGAAGCTTGTGCATGTGGAACTCCTCGATTCGAACGAGAAAACTTCGCGGTCATTTCAATTCCTCGACAACGGTTGAGATACGACTAGAGTTGAAGCATTAACAAAGTCTGGTCCTTATAGCAACTAGGACCCCTTGATATGATATACGCAATCAACTGTGAAGTTGATACCACATTCCTCTGCATGCGACGCGATCAAATGAGAAGCCCATTGCTGCGATGCGCTCGAACACTCATGACGATATCTTTCAATATACACGTCAAATATTACAAATGGCGGTTGGAAGCGACGGCTCTTTGATGTTTTACCTGGACCATCTAAATATCACTCGATAAACTCAGAGTATCTAGACACATCTTGCAAATCTCATAGTGATCTGTTCGTCTGTATGATCAGAGGAATGATGGTCGTTTCGAAAGATCAGAGAGAATAGTCATGAATGTGCAAAGTGCAGGAGCCTCCCGAGCTACAAGCAGAATCTTCTCAAAGTCTGGTTGGACGTATGCTAAAACCTCCACACTGGTATGTTGAAAAGATCATCTGAATGTATTGTTTAGTTTCATCACGAGTTTCCACGAGTGCCATGTAACATAGACGGCTGCAAGTCTACGGTCCGACAAGCAAGACATCGAAGGTCTGCCATTTCTAAGTAGTCATATCGGATTCTTGGAATCCTCTTGGTCAGTGCTATTGAGGTGTGCATGCATGGTGAAATGGTAGCCATCTTGTCCCAAGATATATTTCGCTCGTGCGCATTAACTACTATCTCCCTGTATCCGGGCCGCACGCGAGATGGCCGGATACTGTCTTCCCTCCTAAGCTGTATGCAATTCGATGCAAGATTACATGTTTCATATTTTGTGACGACTTTCGTCGCCTTATTTATCTGTTTGGCGGCAGCAAATGCAACCCGCTCACAAGCTATGTCTTGCATTGGAGCATATTTCGGTCTATGGCCTTGCAAATACAACTCTATATGGAGTTCACAAGCACAGCATCATTTGCTCTCTTATGGGACTCACATGATACTTTTTTCAAAGCTTATCATATTGGTTTTAGCCTCTCAATCCGGCTGATACTTCTACACACCATCTCACCAGCCTGCTCTTCTATATTTTTATCTTTCGTGGCCCGTTATCTCTATTTTCTATTGTTTCTGGGTGTTTGCCGGGTCTTTACTGCATGATAAATCACGAGTGTGCGATTTTCTGGACCCTTGCGCAAAGATAAGCACCATCACATGCCATTTGCAGCAGACTTTCATGGCTTATCGACAACACACCACATAATTTTTAATTGCTGTCGGCCGATAAGAACTCTAGTGTGACATTAGGAGATGGATTTGCTAGAAGAAAAGAAGACGCTTCCCCCGGGAAAGGCTTAGTATAAATCAACATGCTGTCAAGCACCTGTTGTCTCGACAATCATATCACATCAGTAAACTCTCACATTTGCTACCGTCTAGTCGCAACCACGGATCTCTTCTTTCCATTCCAAGACCACGAATTCATTATGCTTCACTTACCATACCCATTCCCGGTTGCTACTCGAAATATGGAATATAAACCTCTCCCAGAAAACTCTACCACAGAGAAGTCCGAGTGCTCCAATGCCATGGTAAGGTTTCCCCTTACTTAACCGACATCTACCACTCGCTAATCACTCCATATACAGCAGCCACCCGACACGGTCGATATCGAGAAAAACGCCGAAATTTCGTCGTCTGGATATGGCACAATCCAATCATATACAAACAAAGAAGGCGTGTTGAGAGCCCCACAGAAACAAGATGGCCGAGGCATTTGGATCAATTTTGTGCAGAGCCTGGTGGCTGTTGGGATGTTCACTGCTATGGCGGTGACTCTAGTCCTAGTGATTTTATAGATGGGTTGGACTCTTCGCTTAAGCTTTTGGTAGATGACGGATTTAGAATGGCGATACGATTCAGCATTGCTAGTGTGTATAGGAGCAAGGTAGCATCGGGTTTCTGGACTGGAGCTGGGATTTTCGTCGCATGTTTTGCAGTGTGATCGAGCATGCGTTACGAATAATGACTCTAGATACCTTTTGAGAATTGGAATAAACAGTTTTATACCCTTTACCACATGTTTTTTACCTGGCTTTCGCCGCAGTCTTCACCAACAGCCTATATCCAAGATCAAAGCTGGCATTGGACTCTTCAATCAATTGTATATGCCAACCCATTCTCTAGAATTTCACTAGCCACCTATTCACCACTATCACAGTATCACTCTCCTACAGCACCCTATATTCCACGTACTTTTGATACAGCAGCTTCATTTCTTCGCCGTTTACGCTTCTCAACTGTTTCCAGTGTACTAAATTCAGCATTTTTCATAAATTTACGGTTTCTTATGTCCTCACCAAGTTGAGGTACTTGGTACACACCTCTCGCACAAATTTTCGTATCTAATTCCCCAAGAGCATATTTTTGTCCCTGTACTACTCCTTGAGACATGTATTCCTGGTTAGCTATTGCTGGAAGACTGTGGAATTTTTCCGATTTATTATGTGATTTTGACCGAATATAAAATGATTTACAGGATTTTTCAATGGGTACAACATGCCCGTTGTCTCGAGTATGTAATGGCCTATGCTCGTCTGAAGGAGTCTTGGGATAAGAGTGCTTTTCCACCCCTCACTCTCTCCATCCATTCACATACTCTCTGTTTCTCTACAACTCTCTTGATTTTATCGATAAACAAAAAGATTCAGCGTTTAGTTTCTACATATTCAATGCTTAAACCCTTCATGCTCCTCTCTACATTTCAGGTTTCCCGTACCATAAGGTATTAAACAAATCTAAAATTATCGAAAGTAAATCAAAAGGGGATAAGATCACCCGGCTACCGAGTTCTCACTGCCGATGCCTCTAGGTACAGATTTCTTTAGCGACACAGCCCTTTAACCATCCCTGAATCTGGAATGGCACACAAGGATCAACACTTGAATTACTATGCGTTTTTCGATTTTATTGCCCTCCGTTCTTATAAGCCCCTACCTACAAACTGCAATAGGAAAGACAAGACAGGATAGGATAAGAAGATTGATCTAGCTATATGGCGTTCGATGTATCATACCACCCTTGCCTGCTGACACTTGATGCGACCTCAGGAAATTCCCAATTGAGAAGACGCGCTCACAGGGTCCCTGGACCATAATCTAATTGCACGACTTGATTTGCTCACACTTTTGCTAACGTAAGAAGCTTGTTTGTTTCCCTAAAGTTTACATCGTACAAACCCTCATTTTTGATAGAACTCTCTCTAAATACGGTCTTCAAGACTATTTAAATGCTTTCTAGCTGTTGTCAAGTATCGTAAATGAGGCTTGATGCTGAATCTTCAACCCCACATAGCAAACTGCATTTGTAGATCCTTCTCAATTGAGCAATACTATACTCAGACATCCCACGAATTGATTATCTGATAAGAGGTTCACAAAGCTAGGTAAAATTTGAATGGAAATTTTGATATGTGTCTTTCAAGTAGCTTGGCACCAGTCAGCTGTGGCGGCGCAGTCATGTCAGCACAATGCAATGTTAATCTAATACATTCCCCGCCATTGACGTGAATCGGCTGAAGATATATTCTCTCCCGTCTCATGTATTTTGTATTTTATTTCCTCTAGAGATAGTTTGTCATTTTTTCTATAGTCCCCAATTTAGCCGTCTCTATGTCTTCCCATTCGCTCCACTCATTCACCTGCTTCCCTAATCTCCCTCTTGAACTCCAACACCGGATCTGGTTCTACACTCTCCCCGGTCCGCGCCTGCTCCGCATAGACTACTCTCCTACCCTCTCTACCGGTCAATATGCCACCACCAAGTCCCTCGATCTCTATACGACTTTTCCTAGATCCTATGGTCGCCAATTACCCATAATACTGCGTATCAACAAAGCATCTCGTGAATATGCCCTCACACAGCTTGTCGAGCGATTCAATTGTTATTGGAACCTAAAAATAGATATACCTTATATTCATGCTAGAGAGTACAGAAAATCTGAAGCCAGATTCACGGTGCAGTATTTAGCGGAAAATGATGGTCTGGAAGGTTTCGAGAACTTGGCGCTTGATGTGGACTTGCTAAATGGAGGGGATAGCTCTGAAGTGTAAGTTCTCTTTTTTCCCATTTCATTTGGACATTTCTGATGATCAAATCTAGCATATTAGCTGTTCGTAGCTGTCCTAAACTCTCGAATCTCTTCTTAGCCTATCCGTCGATAGGTATCTGGGACAATCCAGAAGGTCCTGATAATTTGAACCCTTGGGATATAGGATCGCTATCAGGAAGTAAAGCCGGAACAGTTTCGGGGAAAACTACTATGGCAAGACTTTCGGGAGATGTCATGGGGTATGTGAAAGAGACTGATCGAGTGAAGCTTGAGAATCTGGAAGGAAGAGTGGATAAAATAAAGATTATCATGATGATTTGGTCATCGATGGTTGAAAGCTGGACACCGTGAAATGGAAATTGGAATTATGAGAGATTGGATGAATTGTGATATCGGTTCACTTGAATCACATTATCCCATAGAGCGGCCGTCAATTTGAATGAAGTCTAAATCAGGTACCAAAGTGACAAAAAATCCTTGGGGCAGACATAATAGTTATATGAGGAAATTTTCTGTTGAGACTTCAAAATTTAACTTAGCTTCAATTCAACCAGTCTCTGCGTTTATCACACTCCCCTCCACTCCCACTCGAATAAGCACTAGCTTTTTCCAACTTCTTGAATATCTCATCCACTCTAACATCACTAGGCAAAAGCTCCTGGCTCAATCCTTCTTGAGCCATAAACTCTCCATTAATATGTCTTCTTCATAGCCTCGCTGTTCCCCATACGTCTATCCCAAGCCAAAACATTCGGGAACTCGCTCAACGGAGTCTCGCCCTGTGGATACTTCATACTATATAGTGTGATCACATTCCACATTTTGAATACCAAATAGATGAACGTGATTCGCGTAGCATTAGTCATAGATAGACTGAACCGATTAAGAATTTATTACTGCTACTATACAGATAAATTGACATTCATCAAAATATTGTCGCTCTCAAACACTAGATCTCGCTGCAAAAAATGTGCTTCATCATTCTTGAACGGTTGCAATGCGGTATCTTCAGTGGCTAAAAGTATCTTCTATGGGCGTATACGGGTCAAACCACGGTTCCCGAATTCGGCGATGAACGTGAATGAATAGAACAGAGAATCCCCGAGTATTTACGGTTTTCTAATGGAGCAGTAGCACAAAGCTTACGACTACATAGAAGCTTTCGTAATGCACATCCTCTTCGGGGATGTGTTCTAGTTCATGAAAAAAGCCTATCAACATATCCGCAACATAAGCATCAAAAATAACGCAACCACCAATCGAGATGAGTAACTTCATTCCCCCCTATCGGGCAGGTATGACCGTTTCAGCAAGTCAAAACCAAGAATCGCAGAGCCATGAATGGAAATTCGAGATGTCTCCAACACCCATTGCAATCAACACTGAGGCATCTACGAACCCTTCAAGTACACGACTAGATTTCAATGCACTGAAAGATCTCGACATACAAATAAAATTTCACACACAGCCCGATTCAATAGGACAAATAGAGGTGGTTGGGAAAATTGAGCAATCCTCACAGAAAAAGACCTGGGAGCAACTCCATGCCCTCATTTTTGATGTCGCCAATGCATCTCTCTTTATCACAGATCGTTCAGTAGTAGAAAGTAGACCTCCCAAACTCTTCTTGATTTAGCGAGTGACTAATCAATTCAGAAAACTACACACGTATTCCTCTCCCTCGCGCCTGTCCCTACGTCAAAGATTATATCTACTATCGCATGACGCGTGCCAAGAGTGACCCTCTCAATTTTCAGTACATGGCATGTGCATTCATAGACCGTCTTGGCGTCAGAAAACAAAGATTGAGAGGAGAAACTAAGGAGGCATGGGTTTTAAATGATCCCAAAGGAAGGCGATTCGAGACAGTCAGTAAATGGAAATTTTGGGCTACAACAACAAAGGTGGAGATGCATGTTCGTAAGGGACAGGCACAGTTTCCCGCGTATCAACACTGGTTCCATTGAGTTGAATCTTTAGAAATGGATCTAAGCGAATGCAATAATTACTTGCTGCGGGTATTCTAGAAACTGTTGTGCGTGGGTTTCTTTCAATGAAGAGAATGCACTATTTTATGATCATATATGTAGTCGATCTGAATTTGAACTAAATATTGAAATTCTTCTAATCAGACATCTGATGTCTGAACAATGCTTTTGAACTCGACAATCAAATCAAGTACACGAAATGGTGTGAGCTCAGTTAAAAGTAAGGGATGACTGTGATGGCTTTCGAGTCCACTGTTCTGTCCGGCTATTGGTTGGGCTTTTGTAGGTCGACCAGTATCAATGCTAAGTGTGAGAGCGACACTGCCTTTGATATGTTAGCAAGAACTGTGCACTTCTTGACTTTTTTCTGTTGGCGATGGATCCTTGACCTTGTTGAAATGGCAGTGGATGAAAACTTGACTTGACCAGTTGGTCTTGACTCTGCTCAAAAGAATTACAAAGTGCCACAAGGTGTTGGATGATAAGTAAACTGGATAGACCACGCACATCTCTGCCATCTACGAACCTAATTAGTTTTACGTGCAGGTTTCAAACCGGAAACCTATAATAAATATACCTAATATAAGAGAAATACAAAAAGCTGTCTGAGGAAAAACGATGAAACTATATGAAAATCACTTTAGATATTATGAATACAAACAGACATTTAAGGATTCCCGATAAAGATATATTGGAAAGTATTGACGCTATGATCTAATTGGTATTAGTATCAATTCATAAAGTGGCTATCTCAATAAATACAACCTTATTCTAGCTTTCTGGACAGTCAACAATCTAATGAACTATACCCTCAATTCAACTAATTCATTTCCCACTGCCACATTCTAATTCAGATAACGAGATAACTAGCAAAGGACTTAATCACGCGGAACTAATACTCCATCAGTACTTGATAGTGCCCACATGACTCAGATGGCGATGAGAAAGGAAAAGAGACAAACGAGAAAGCGGAGAGGAGTACGGAAAGGAGAATGGGAAAAGAGGCAGAGAGTCATAAAATATAGAAGAGAAGTTGAACATGAATCTCCATGACGACTACACCTGGAGTCCGGAAAGAAAGAGCTCGTCTTGACATAAAGCGAGAGGAGTAAACAAAGACGAGGAAGAGAGGAAAAGTAGAAATCGTCTGTCGTTTCGCGACAACTGTCCATTTTTTGTATCGAGGTACCTCACTCCTCAAATGTCAACGAAGAGTACTGACTATAATCATCGAATTTCAACTTTCAGAAGTCTGTAAAGCAGCATCGATGTAAATTAACATTGACAGAAAATGTATATCCTGAATAATTACTAGACACGTCTCTCATTCCACACTGCGCTTTCTTGCTGATTCGCTTGACTATTGGATTGTCTAATGTATATTCAACACATAATAAAACGTGGAAATAATTTTTTTGCAAAAACCCTCTACTCTTTCTTCAAAACGAGCAAAAGGAAAGCGCCCGTCAACTCCTTTCCAAACAGGTATTATACATCTATACCCCAAATCCCAAAGACAAAGATTAGAAAAGAGTTTGAAATAAGAAAAATCATATCATAGGCTGGTCAACTATCTATTCCAGAACCTCCATATTCGCATTCGTATTCGCATTCATAACAATTGATTCCCTCCTGATGTTTCCCCTCACTCGCGGATTACGAATCCATAACGCCTTATCCTTATACACCATACTAGCCCAATGACATCCCAGTTTTCCCCTTCTTCAATATACATCCTATGCCACAAACTTTCTGATAAAATCTCTAGTCATCCCACTCCTCATCCAACTGATCAATTAAACGATTTTCATCCTCACTCCCAGAATTTCTTCTTCCACTTTCATTTGCGCTAACGCCTCTATCCCTCCCACTTCCTCTACCATTGCTTCCATCTCCAGAATTTCCATTTGCAGAGATACTCAAGGTATTATATCCCCTATGAGTCGGTAAACATCTTGAGCATGATGAAGTAGCGATGATGAAAACGTCCTAATTAGTGTTAGTTATGCTTTTCGCCAAGACTTTTATCCTTCTGTATAAATGGATAGATAGGCGGATAGCTATATGTCGAGATGAAAGAGCAAAGAAATGTGCAAATAGCAATATGTAATTATGGATGCAGCTTGAATTTGACACGCTTGTGAGGGTTTTCATTGCGATAAGTAGTGAAAAAGGAAGATTATGAGAATCTTTGATTGAAACGCCGGGTATTGTATGCTATAATGCTGAATGCCTATCCTAATTGCAGCCTGAGAATCGAAAAAAATGCTATGCAAATGTCGCTGTTCGCTCGCTCGCTCAATTCTTTTGAATATATGAAGAAAACTTCGCCCTCCCACATGAGAGAACTTGTGTTCCGTGTATGGAATTACTCGGAACGTATATACGACTTCTGTGACCTGCGATTCGATATTCCCCTCACCTCCATCGTCGGCAATATCGACGAGCCATCCCGAACGGACGCTACACGGGGAAAGAGTTGTGGTGCTGATCTCATAAGACATTTTTTGCAGCTCACCTTTATGAAATCTCCTATGCTAGCCCAGAAGCTATAATTGGGCAATTGCCTCCACCCTCTTGCATGTGCGACATTTCGTTGATAGAAAACACCACCGAGGAAATATACCAGTATAGCAATAACTCCAATGATAGCGAAGACGGCACCCGGACCCACAGTCTGTTTGGCAGGCTCCGAGCCTCCGCAAGCAGCTTGTGAGCGCACTTCGAAGAAATAAGCGCATTCTTCTGGATCGGTTCCTACGTATGAGGCGGATGCAGTAGCGAGGGGATCTTTCTCGCAATGGAAAGAAATTATGCTAGATTTCCGGCGTATGGATTTATCATCGTCCCAGCTTCTTTTTTTGTTCTTTCCTTCACATGGTGATCCATTTGTATACTCTACAACAAGCTTTCTCCCGCGGAGTGTTAAGTTTCCCGATTGTTGTCTGAAATATGCTAGGTTAATATGTTTGCCTGTAACAAAGCAAGAAAGATTCAACTTACCCTACGGAATACTTCTTTCCGTCATATTCATAAAAAGCGCTCACATTCTGCCAATGGCTTTTGTCTACTCCAACAAAATCCTTCACCTCTTCTACTACTGGCGCACACACATTCAGTGTGAAATTTCCTTTGTAATCATACCCTCTTGCATGCCAACTGTCCGTCTTCGCATTTTTGGCAGGTTTCTTCCCTTCTTCTGGAGCTTGTATCGATAATGGTCTCAGATCAAAGAAAGACCCTGTCGTCGAAGAAATAGTACATGGGTCTACGGACTTAGGTTTCTTGTCCTCCAAGCCTGCACCTTCTACTCCAATGTGCAAGGCGAGTCCAAGCAGGAGGGCCGAGGGTAAAGATGTGAATCGCATGTTGGTTGGTTTCCCTCGGGAAATTTGGAATCGGGTAATCTCTACTCTTCTGGTAGTCGAGAACGTCGGAGAGTAATAGTTATGGAAATAAATTGAGCTTGTTGATAAAGCTCGAGAAATTCGACCAAGGTATGATGTTAGGTTGGAGCTTCCTGATGCTTTCCAGGTACCGAGGAGGACACATAACGGCAATGCACCAAAATTAAGGCTTAGGCGCTTATCATCACGTGCCGTTGTAATTCATGGAGCAATCAGGAAGGTGTTCAACATGAAGCTATCTTCCTAGGTGTGTAGCTAATTAGATAGAATAACGGTTGAGAATCAAAGAAAAGCATGACATGTTCTAACGATAGCAATTGATAGTTATGATTGAAAGATTGAGATGCGGTGGAGTCATCATTGCCTGCAGTGTAGCTACAAATTCATAGCAAACTAACTTGAAGTCTTTTGAAGTTTGTGTTGATCAATTCATACATGTAGAGAACATGCTGATACTAGAAGTTGTTACAAGAGTAAGTGAGCTCCTTCGCGGTCAATTAAATTCTAAAAAGCATCAAAAACTGGACCTTTCAACCAACCTCTAGCTAGGACTTACTGTAAGGCCCTGGTACTGATGTTCATTAGCTACCCTCGAGGAGTCATAATGTGGAGTGGTTCCAGATATCGAATACCTGCTCCGTGAGCATCTTTCTATCTAGTGCCAAGATCAACAGGTGAGTAGATGACGTGGTTCTGTGCCACATGAGCCACGGCAAAAGAATAGTCGTCGGCGTTGCGGCAGTTGCCATTAAAACTGGAAGAGTATTTCGGACATTATCTTGAAGATAGAACAAAATGATGAATGGAAGTTTGCAAGGTCATGAAATAGTAATATGCCTTCTCCATTGCAAGCTGTCCTTTTCATTTAAACACGTCATGGATCAGTGTGCTAGACTCTTGTGAGCGGAAAATCCCCAATAAAGATATCCATTCATTGGCATTCAACGGGTTTGGCCCCCCTATCAGCATCGAGACCCGAAAAGCCAGAGAGGGACGAGTCGACCGAGGTCGACGATATAACTTATAAGGCTCGGTGAAAACCCAGCAGATCGTTTCTTGCTAAGCTAAAGGGCCGTTTTTCGGGTCCGCTCATGAAATAATTCTTTAAGGACCATTCTTTGACCTGGTTCCCAGACACAATGACAGCATCCAAGGATACCTAGAGAGGCTTGGTTGGTGACTCTGTGAACTTTGTACTCTGGAAAACTTCATTTCATCACGCGGCAAGTAGCCGCAGCTGTTCATGGACTCATAATGGGCGCATGATGGTCATAGTTGCCGAATTCGTACCCCATTCTCTTGACCGAGAAATTGATATATCGGTGTGCACTTTGGAAGTAAATCACAGTCGAAAGTGGATGCGGATTTATCCTGAGCTGACGGAATTACTCAATTTTGGCCTCGCAATTCGAAACGTCTGCCCTGATATGTCCCCTCCTCGTTGCTCAAGGATAAGTTCGGTATATATTATATATCGATGGAACTTTCAAGGTCCATGGATCATGAGATATGGACTCTACCGCATAGCCCTAAAGCCCTTTGATCTAAACCATTTGAGGATATGGAAGCCGAATACCTAATCCAGTCCCACAGTCTCTCCGACTGATCTGCGTTTATTTGGCACATCTCAATTCAAGGTGACATTGGAAACTTCAAAATAACGAGAGTGGGATAGCATTTTGGTATGTCATGGATGATGGATGGTGCAGACAAAAATACTGAAGCTTAAAATTGCACACATCTTAATAATCACAGCCTTGTGGCAACTAAATATGTATTGGTTAATTAAAATCAGTGCGACAACACTCAAACAGAAGGCTTTCACTACAATGCCACATTCCTGGCTAGACCTGCTGAAATAAGATAGCTTGGTAGATAAGGCTCCGTGGAGATGTGCTTGACGTGATCATCTAGCTTAAAGAACCCCCCGGACCAGCCTTTACTTTGCACAAATCACATCTCTCATACCGGAAGGGTGAAGTACAAGGGTATTCTTCAAGGTTAGAACTTAGAACTTAGTAGCTAATTTTTGCTTCAGGACCCCAGATACGTAAGATCTTACCTGTAAATGATGAAATTGATGAATCATGAAGCGTGTGCACACCTGCACGGTGTGAAGAATGTATCAAAGGGATATAAAATGCCGTGGAAAAGGATTAGACATACACGTACCGTATTGACAACTTATACCACTTGGTGGTAGACTGTAGTTTGGAATCTGGAGACTGGAAGATGTGGGAACTTGCTCGTCTGTGGAATCTAGCCCATTTAATCAACGCCCGCATCTTTTGTCACTCTTTTTGGACCAATTATAATTCATGGTGGCGTTTTGTATTGCTCCATTGTCAGATGCGAAGGTGGCCGCTGCCTTGAGAAATTGGGAAAACTTTCTCTTTGGACGACCTCAACTTACAGCGAGCAAGTTGCAGCCGAGTGAAAAGCCACGATAGGTAAGACTCCAATTGAACCTAGGCGATGGATCAGGATGCGAAGTTACTATTTGGCAGGTGATCAAATCATCCATGCTCTGTAATTGTGATTTGAAGACATCCCGAGTAATCATTGTGAATTTACGACGGCCAACAGCCAAATGATGACTTTCAGTCAAAATTCGACCTTTGATGATCAAGATGAATGACCAGATTGCCGGGAATAAACAGGGCGTTACAATTTTGAGATTGAGGATAATGTCTTGGGAGAATGGGAACTTTTAGCCAAGTTCGTTGATGCAGTGAGCAGTGGTAAGCACTGGGCAAAGCGGAAGGGAAAAGGGCCAAAAGAGCCATGCAAGCATTTACCATGGCAATGGCAATGGTAGGATGTAACAATCACCGGTCCCGCGTACCACTCATACATGGCGAGAAATTTCAAGCGATGCCAATGTAGACCTCAGTTATGCAATATATCCTTTCAGGCAAATCAATAAGCACGTAGTAGCACAGACAAGCGAAGGGGGGAGAGTGCAATGATGGGGAAGCAAATAGATGAATGACCAGTTTTCTCAACGGCTCTTGAAGAGCCAAGCTTTGTAGTGAGGCTGGTGTTGTTGGTATAGTCGTTGTCGGTGGTTCGTTGGCTCATGGCACAGGAATCAAGACGATGCAGATGTCGGTGGCTGATAGACTTATGCGTGTTCAGACAATAATGGATGGAGCGTGTAGTAGTGCCTTTTATGGAAGCCATTTAGAAGCCATTTGGAAGGCCATCAAGACGATCAAGGCCATCAATAAAAAAAAGCTGCAGTCATTAGCACCAAGAGGGTAAAAGTATACGACATCCGCGATTCCGCACCTGATTTAGCCTTGCTCACTCTGGGTTAGTTATGCCGAGAAAGAGCCACAATAAGTTTATGTGGAGAAAATGTCCCTAGCAAGGCTCCATCGAGTCACGAATCGTGCATGTTCCTCTCCGCCTTTGCTGCAGTTTACTGCCTTTTCCTGCATTTCTCTGCATTTCTCGTACCATGATGGGTTTACATTGTACGGTCACAGTGTCGCTTTATTGACCTCTTCGAATACATGTTATGCTCACCAAGACAGCAAATCCCCAGCAGCTATCTGTGTATACTTGTCGAATGCCTTCCCGTAGCTAATCTGGCCCTGCCTACCTTCAAAGACAAACAGCCGGCTGGCACCCACTGTGTACAATGCTACAGTACGGTGTATTCTCCAGTCAGCGAGATTCCGATCACGGTATGGATTCTGAATTCTCCAATCAAAGAGACCGTGCTACTGGGCTCCATATTAAAAATATTTTGAATGGATTCCTCAAGACTTCACAAGTCCTAGTTCTTTCGGTCTTGTGCCTGGCTAACTGAATCCAACCATCATCTGAGATCCCGAGCTGCATCATCATCAAACTGACATTACCAGCCCTTCTGATAATCCTCGTCGTGGAGTCGACCCTCGTTCTGTCTCTCCATTCGACACTGTCCGTGGGATCGATCATATTTCGTAGTGGGCATATGTATATACACTTCTCCCAGTGAAGGTTGACGAAGCCCCTCTCTTAGACGGATGAGCGTACGACGTAGGCTGCCAAGACGCCCTTCACACAGTAACCTTGTATTCCAATTCAATCATGTTCATATTATTGCATTTTTAGATGAATAGCCCGAGCCGCACCAACGCCAACGCTGCAAAAATTCTCTTCTCTGTTGGCGGAGCCAAAACTAGTGGATCCCAGACTACCTGGTACTCCTTTCCTAGTTACCAGAAGCATTCCCCAAAAAATAAAAATACGTATGAACCTTGGAATTAGAAACATCAACTAGAGGCAGGGTTCTGACTTATAGCACTGTACCGTGCTTTCCGAATCGGATCTGATTCAAACCCCTCCCTAACCGTGAAAAATATTCTCCTCCATCTAAAAGGAAGAAGCTCCTCAACTGAGTTTTCATTACACAACTTTTTGACCGAAGTCTCACATTCTTATTACTCTATCTTTTACTCTATCAATCATTCTCCAATACATTGCAACTGTATCAATCTCTATCACGCAACCGCCGGTTCATCTCAGGCTCTCAGCCTCGTACGCCATCCCTACCTTATCTCCAGTTCCCAGAAATTCGGGAGTCAGTGGAACGGCGCCTATAGGGCCATATTACATCTGATAACGAGTAGTCTATTACTGTTTTTAGACGCAACCTCGCTGTCCAAGCTTCTGTCAAGCATTCACACTGTACTGGTTGTAGGGTGCATTCACTCTTTTAATTCGTTTGATCTGTATAAAAATTTGCCGAGGCCAATACCTGGGGCCAACAAAAGGCGGGGTTCAGAATACCATAGTATCACAATTGCTCCTGATTGAAATGGCAGACATCTCAACAAGCATGTCTATCGACGCAAAAGAATCCGTCCGAGAGGGCACAGATGAATCTTTGGATGCCTCTACACCAGAGGCGGAGACGGAGATCCCTCCGGAAAGTGTTGGCCAACAAAAGAGGAAGGGCGGCCGAAAGCCTGTATGTTGAAAGAAGATGCTCAGTTCTGTAGCGCTCATTTGCTAACGCGATCCCTTAGATTTATGCTACTTCGGAGGAACGTAAACAACGCAATCGCCAGGCCCAAGCAGCGTTCAGAGAACGTCGCACAGAGTATATCAAGCAACTTGAAGAAACCATTAGAGTTCATGAGACGAACCTTCACAATCTTCAGAATGCTCACAGAAGTGCCGCTGATGAGTGTCTGATGCTCCGATATAAAAACTCTCTCCTTGAAAGAGTTCTTCTAGAGAAAGGTAATAATATCAATTGAGCTTTTTTTCGAGCACAATCTAACTCCTTTGACAGGAATTGATGTCCAAGCCGAACTACGGGCAAAGACAGGAAGTCCTCACCTTGGCCCAACGCATATGCAACAGAATATGGCTCAGCCCCCTACTGTTCAGCGTGCCATTATGAATAGACATCATCAAGCTAGACGATCGAACTCGAGCATTGCGCCGAAGCTTGAGCCCGGAGTTTCTTTCCATGCCAATCAATCGCCACAGTCAAGACCTACTCCATCCTCGCATGCGTCGTCGCCTACCACAAGCTCACCAGGCTTCAACAACCAAGGCGTACTAACTCCACCTTCTTCTGACTCTCAGATGCAGCATCAACAACAGCAACAGCAACAACGCCTTCATGCCGCCAAAACACAAGCGCAGCATGCATTGTCCAACACTACCGGACTTCTAGTTAATACTAATGTAGCATCGCCATTAGGGGCAAAGGGGCAAGGAAATGGCAATGGCAATGGTACGGGTAATACAGGAGGCGCTCCGGGAGCTCCTTCTTATTATCCGTCATTCCAAAATCACATTGAGCAACTCGGCAAGCTGTCCCGTCCCCTGTTATCATTTTCTTTTTTTGGAACTATGTTCGTCCTAGATTGATTCCGTGAGTACAGAACAGGAGTACGATGCGCAAGCCGATATGGTTGACGATCAACCCGAAATCGCAGGGCCCGGCCCTTATCCCGAATCGATTCCCGCTGGTCAACTCAACCAGCAACTCGGTCACCCTCCTCACTCGCAAGGTATGCACGGCGAAAGCACACCTCAAGCCTACAGTTCGATGACGCAGTTACTTGATCCATACGACCCGGTACTCGATATGGACCCCTTCGGTCTTTCGGCAAGCATGCAATTTCCAACTCAGTTCTCTTTCGACACGAGCTCAATGCGATGAGTCATCATCGCTCATGATACCCACGGTTGGGCATAATCTCTCCTATGATTTCGGCTGGCGTTCGAGGAATGATAATCGGATTTGATGCCTCGTGGGACCAGGCAATGATGTTTTTTGTGGTTTATGGGTTCGGTTTGGGAGCATTTGGGATGGAGTTTAAAAAATCAAAAAATGGAAGGGACCGAGCAAAAAAAAAAAGTTTATGAGCAAGGGCTATGTCAGATCTCGAGTTGCTATAGCATAGCATTATTCGCATGCATTCGAGGCGATGGCGGTCATGAGCACGGTCTAAATACGCACTGTATGTATTGAGCATTTCATTCTCTCATGATGGAGATGGCTTTCACGATGGACAAGGAAAATGTGTAAGCATACATGAGGGGGGAGATGGGCGGAGTAAGTTCAATGAACGGGTATTCCTGCCTGGCGACAACGGCAGGAAGAATAAGCATCCACAAATGGAAATATATTGGATGGTTTCCTTTTCTTTGAGATACATTTTTTCACGGCACTGTCTTTCCTTTACTAATTGTTCCTCTTTCCTTCTGTTATTTGGATTGGTAATTGTTCTCCCATGAATGATGCCATTATCTCTCTTGAGACATACGTTGATGTTGACGTTTGGATGAGTGTAAAATTTTATGTAATTACGAATGAATGACGATGATACGAGGAAATGGGTGATTGATGTGATTGATGTGATTAAGTTGCAGTGTATTGGAATCCAGAACATCCGAGCTCGCCGCCTCCATGAGACGAGATCAACAAGAACAAAGACAATTGATGAATCATGGCTGGGAACCTCGCTCCATGTTGCACCAACGATTGCCGTACCTACATAATGCCCATCGATCTATGCACCTATCATTATTGGAGCTTGATCATAAAAAAAGTGAAATGATTCCACAAAACTCATTCGCCCATTTTTATTTTTCTTATACCAACCAGCATTGCATAACCTCCTGATGGAAGTTTCCGATCCTGCTCTCATTTCTATCGCTTCTATCCCTCTCCCTCACTTATCACCACAATCAAAGCAATTCTCGACTTTAACCCCACATCTCAGAAAAATATTGGAAAGCCCTGGTGGGCTGCTCGCTTATATCAAACACTAAACTAAATCAAGTTTAGATTCTTTGTGTACTGAGGAACGAACTGACTTTTCAGCATCAACGACGATTTACAAGTTTACCTTGTTCTCCAACCGCAAATCAGCAATTCTCGAGAGACGGCTTCCTTGTGTTCAGGAATCTGTCAGTCTCGTTTTTTAAACTCACAACCCCCGAATTGTTCTCTCGGTAGCAAAAGCTTCTTCGGAGGCACTCGAGAAGCAGATCAAGATGTCGGGTATCGCTTCCAAGGTAATTATTATTCTCTCAACAATCAACAATAAAGTTTTCATGCAGTTTGTGTTCGAACGCAGATGCGCCGCAGTTTTACCCATCCATCGATTTTCAATCATTCACGAGTTTCAAGGCTAATATGAATCATTGTAGAACCTTTACGAGCTTCTCGGTACGCACGAATCACTCAAAATACAATCTGTGGAGCACGAAAACTGACCAAATGTAGGCAACGACCACGAATATGATTCCGACAAGGAGCCAGAGCCACCAGTGAAGGTTGTCGATAAGACTCCAGCTCGCAACACCAAGCGCAATGCTACTGGAGAGGCACCAGCAGCCAAGGCTCCTGTAGCTGATGGACGTGGTGCTCGTCGTGGAGGATACTCCGGAAACGAAGGTGGTTAGTACATGGACAATCTCAACTTGCACATATTATTCCCTCAATCTTATGGAATAATTGAGCTATTTGCGGAGGTCAACAAGAATATTAGCTAATGTTTCAACAGCATTCCGTGACCGTAACGCTGGCAGCGCCAACAACCAAGGCAAGCCAACCGATGACTCTGTCCGACAAGATCGTCACCCAAGACGTGAAGGTGGTGGACGCGGCCGAGGTGGTGCTCGTGGAGGTGCCAAATTCGACCGTCACAGCCGTGGAGTCGGAGGGTAAGAAATCCCTTATGATGAAATTTGTAGCACACAATATTGACACTCTAAAAGTGATTCCGAGAAGCAAGCTGCTCATGGCTGGGGTGCTACCGAAGGTGGTGCTGAGCTCGCCGATGAGCAAGCTGGTGAAGCTATTGCTAAGACCGAGGCTAAGGAAGACGGTGAAGCCGCTGAGGCCGCCGCTGAGGAGGAGCCAGAAGACAACAGTGTCTCTTACGCCGATTACCTCGCTCAATTAGAAGAGAAGAGAGCCGCACTCAACGCCGCTACCCCTGAAGCCCGCAAGCCAGACAGCAAGCTCGACAAGAAGTGGGCCAACGCCAAGGCTATCGCCAAGGAGGACGAGGAAGACTTCGTCGCTGGAACTGGTGGCAAGGCCAAGCGTGAACGTCAACGCACTCAAAAGCAAGTCGTTGAGATTGATCAACGCTATGTTGAACCCACCGAACGTGCTGGTGGTAGAGGAGGTTTCCGTGGAGGTCGCGGACGTGGTGATGGACCACCACGTGGCGACAGAGGAGGTTTCCGAGGACGTGGTGAGGGCCAACGTGGACGCGCTCGTGGCGATAGAGGTCCACCACGCCAAAGTGCCCCAAGAAACGGAGGTGCTTCTGCATCCATCCAAATTGAGGACCAATCCGCTTTCCCAAGCCTTGGCGCATAAAGTTTCTTTGAAACTGAACCTGCCGATCTTTCACAACATGGCATAACATGATATGTAGAAACGATCCCCAAAAATTTGTGTTTTACGCAATCGTTATATGAGAAACAAAAAATTTGATTAAAAATCAGGCCAAAATTGCATTGTGAACTGGTTAATGAAGGATTTTGCTCATAATGAATGTACAGGGAGAGGCTTCTACAAATAAAGGGGACGTATTGGCTCTCAATGATATTTCGTGATGGGACGTTTCTCTTTTCCACTTTAACAACTTGTCTTTTTGTCTTCGGTCTTACCTCGCGCGGGTGGTGATGTGATGGTCTGGGGTTGGGATCTGGTTACCTGGACTTTTCTTCACATTTCACTTGTAACGGTAGATAAAATGAAAAGGTGTTTTTCTCTATCTTGGTTTGAGGATCTTCATATGTGTGTATTGCTTAGACCTTGGCTCTTTAATGAATACATGTCAAGGGGAAAGGGAAGTAGTAGGGTCTAGCTCCAGTGTCTGTTCTTCCATGAAGAGGCAGGTACGTCGCAAAGGCTACCAAGTAAATGACACGCCTGCTGTTTCACATCAAATCCGAAGTACATGTCTGTGTATGTAGTCAGCTATGGAGAAGACGTTTCCAAGAAATGAAATTTTAGGTTCACAAGTCTGAGAGGTCCCGAGTATATGGGTATCAAAGCTTTTGTATTTCTTTTTAACACTCTTTTCAGGTTCTTCTAAGTGGACTACATAGATAGAAGTAGACTCTTAGTCTCTGGTCGTCTTTGGAAATGATTGAGCACATTTCCTTCTTACGAGGCCTCTTTTCTTGCGTTGCCAAAGAAGATATCTGATTCATAATTATTGCACGGCACAAACACATTCCTAGGGGATCAGGCGATGTTTTCATTTGCCTATTTGGCCGAGCGGGATCTAATAGCTTCTTGAGGGTGCTCGATCGGCCAGCTGGTGAAGGATGGTAAAAGTACCATGTGGTTGTGTCTGACCGATGATGAAAGATCATGTCCTGGGTGTCTGAATTCTCGCTAACGCTAATGTCAGATAGATGTGTCCTACTGTGCAAAGCCTCGGTATGGTCGTTGATATCGGGATCTTTCTGGTCGTTCTGTGTGTGGTTTTGACGCTGGTCATTTCCTTGATGTACAATTGCATGTATACGCTATCATCGATGTTCTGGAAAGAGTTGATTGAGGGTGTGGTAAACCCAACGCGAGCATTCACAGGTATTGGACAAGCCTGGATGTTGGCTTGGACCGGGTGGTTTAAGTGTTGAAGCTGGGATTTTCGTCTGGCTATTCCACATCGCCACCATCTTATCCCATCGAGTGTCCCTGAAACCCTTCGCTTGTTACATGTACGATTATGGGATGCGGATTGTTGGGACATGCGTTCAGTCCTGCCAATATGCGACGCTTCAGATTTAGGATCAGAATAGGTTCGTGGTGGTGGGCAAAGTGATCACTCCGGTTCGCAAAACACAGTGAGAACATAATCTATAGTAACTATGTACCTTCCACATACGACCATAGACTGAAGAGAATTGGGCATCCCGTCCGCTCTGCCATACACAAGCTTCAGATCGGTGGATTAGTAGTTGGGTGGGTGACCACCAGCGAATCCCCACTGTTGTATGTTTTTTTTCTTTTTGTTTTGTTTTTGAGGGGGGCGGAGACGAGGGGTTCTTTAGATATTATTTTAGCCGGGTCAGGTCCCCGACAGAGGCGTCTTTTTGGCACCGCGCTCTGATAGTAAGAGTATATGACTTCTAAGGTCCTATATGTCAGTGCTGTTGATTTGATCTTTTCTGGAGGTTATCAATCATTTGCTTGAGTATTGAGTTTTACTCCCGCTGAACGATTCCTCGTTGTAAGATTTCTCGATGCGTATGATGGGCATCTTGCCCTTTTAATGTTTGAAAACTTGAGTACTCCTATTCAACCCCCCCCCCCCCTCATGATGGAAATTTGCTTTTCTGTTTGAATAGATAGAAAGTTTGTGGTAGGTTTACCTCGGAAAGTATATACCGACTGTCGGTATGTGAGATGAGGTCACAGAGTTTGTAATTCCGATGGCCTTTGTATATCATTTGACTTACATATATATTGCTATACCCTTTGAATAATGATACTGCTGACGTATGGAAAGGGGGAGTGAGAAGAGTTTTTGATTAATAACATCATGATGGAGGAGAAAAGGTGGAAGCTGTGTGATGTTCATTGTGGATCCATGTTGGATGTGTTTTGGCTATTGAGTCTTTCGAAAGTATTCTTGTGAGGGGAAGTTATCTTCGTCGGGGCGATAGACGGATGGGGTACGTTATAGAAGGGACAACGGTTTGTTGTATTCTCTACTCGGAAAGAGAAATATTCTTGCACACAGAACGAATTCCTACTACTACTGTGTCAATGGTTGGAGATCCTATATTGGCTCTGAGAGGTTGGCAGAGAAAAACATGTGAATCTTTGCTTCGCGGGGTTCAGAAATGGCGGACTTGGGGTGTTCTGGTTTCTCTGTTCTCAGGGGGCGATGCAGTTTAGGACATAGATGATATACACTTTTCTGGCTCGTGTCGTGCCAACAGCTCGAGTAATATGAATACTTCGGTAGTTTAGAGAAGATTTGTAACTTGCTTGTGTGTGTGCAATAGCGAGCCTCGCCGCTGACCGTGCTTTTACCAAACTTGAGAATATATAGTTGAGCTTTGTGAGTAGATTCAATAGATTTGGCTCGCCATTTGTGGCCCATTGCCACTGCTAGACATATAGTAATGAATGTTGATCCTTGCACGATTCTCGTCTCGAGTACAGAAGCTCCATCCTCTGTCGTACTTCGGATGCTTGAGCCTAATGATATCAGTGCCGTCATCAATGAGTGATATCCTGACAGCATCCCGTAAATCTCCTTCATAATCTTAAGAGAGTAATGTGTGAAGCTGGAGAGATTAATATATAATTGTTGCTGGGGAAAATGAAAGAACATAACAGAGATCTCAACAGAGTGACCTGCACAAGACTGGTGAAACATGCTCTGGGCAAGTCTACCTCTACTTCAACGCCCCCTCTAGAAACAGTTATTCGCGCTCCAATATACGGACGTGCCTGAATGTTAAAGCCCACCCCTTTTGACACTACCTACATATCGTGTGATTCGCAATGGACCTGTTCTCACAAGGTTAAGCAATACAAAACTTGATTCTGCTCATACTGGTAGATTGGCAGTACCTCTTAGGCAGACCCTCAGCGAGGAACTCTCAACAACCGCTATGCGTATTACAGAATCCGGCAGCGGGAAAAGCGTTATCCACCTGTAACGAATCAATACAAGCAAACATCTTGACTTTTGCAAAACAAATCCCCATCTCCTTCCCACTCTCTTCACTTCATTGCCTATCCTTGACATGCTACATTTCCTTTTACCTTCTATGTCCTCTCTATCTTCCCATCTTCCCATCCCTCCGCCAGAAGCAACAATAATAACAGACACAAGAAAGAAGCATCTTGACCATCCCTTATAAACATCTCCTTCCTATCAGAATACCAAAAGAAACCAAGATAGCTCAGCAATTATAACCATTCAATTTTCAAAAGCTTATAACCACCCTGAAAGAAAATCTGATTTCCAGTATCCAATGCCCAATACCGAGATTATACTACGAATTTTCCACCGAGCTATGATCTTCATTCATGGAAACCCCTCCCTTCTTCTCCCATTCCTGCTGCTTTCTTTGAAATTCTAAAACTATCGTATTCAATATTCTCAACTCCTTCACCCCTCCGCCCAAAAGCGTATTTCGAAATTCCCGTTCGAAAACTGCGGATCAAATGTTTGTACTTTGATTACCCTGAGATATTAAACACAATACCTATAATAAGACCACTAGATCATAGGTTCAAGAAATTACTCCTCCTACACCGAGTATTTCGTTTCGTTTGATAAAATTGTGAGATTTTTAGGAACCTCAGATTGAAGCATCCCTTTCAAACAAAATGTGTGGAAAAAAGTCAATACTGGACAGTCGCCCGTCATATATGTATCCTCACCCAAAACCTAAATCTAATGCCTATACAATATAATTAAAACGATAGCTTCTTGTTATCTCATCCTGTCTCATCTTCTCTCATCTGTCAATATAAGCACTTGCTCAATATCGCCCTGTCGCCTGGACTAAGCGCATCATATATACCATCCCAACCCTCCGAGCCATACCATCCAGCCAATACATACCCAATTCTCATATCCATAATCAACCCACCAGAAACACCACTCCCCCATTCAATTTTGTATTTACTCCAAAACTCCACCTAGAGCCCCTCCCTTTGAGCCCTCCATCTCCTTTCCTCCATTGATATCATATGCCTTACCAGGTTTCTTCAGCCCCTGTTCTCCATCCCCATCAACAACACCCATCACTTTCTGTTCAATTTCTTTGCGCGAGTTCTCTTCCGAGACGCGTTGCGTTTCTCTGGATGCTTCGTCGCTCTCCCAATCGTAGTTTCCTGCGCCTCCTCGCTGTATGCATAAGTCTGTTAGCCAATCCGTTCTTCAATTTCTTCCACACTGCCAAATTCCTCATATCATTTTATCTCAATCACTGCCCCTCTTCCCCCAGTCCCCATAGCCTCCCTCTCCCGCAATAGAAAAAGGAAACTAAAACTCACCCCACCCTTGTAAACAACACTCTGCATGCTACTCCTCACATTTCTCGGCGAGCTCGACGGGGGCGCAGGATTAATTGTCGGATTATCATAATTCGTCAATGTTTGCGTAAGACCCGAATTCACGAGTGAAGCAGGAGAAGTGAGATTGCCTGCGCCACCGCGACCGGTGTCTGTTTGAGGTGTGAGCTAACTCTCTCTTGCTTGGAATGGGAGAGGGGAGGGGAACAAACGTTGATATTCTGGCGGTGGTCCAGCGGCGCCTTTGGCGCGCAATGCTTGTGAGAGTAAGGAGGGAGATTTGTTTTGCTTGATGGAAGAGGAGGACGATTGGGCTTCGAGATCCTATTCGCGGGCTGGGTTAGTGTGTGTTTGATGCTTGGATTGAGTGACGACGGGAGGGCGAGGATGAAGATGGAGCAGTTCTGAACGATGAAGGAGAGGGATGAAGAGAATACATACAGAAGTACCATTACTCCTCTCTACATCCTGTTTACTGTAGAAATTCCCCGCGCCGCCTCGCCCGACTTTCTTATATGCTTCTTGGGACATCTCGTCTTGATTTCGGCTTTGGAGTTTCCTGCTCGTTCTTCTGCGTTTGAGTATATGTTTTCGGTGTACAAAGAAGTAATTCCGACCACAATGAATGGATTATCACTGTGTATGATCAATTGGGGGAGCAATTAGTGGTGATCGCAAAGAAGCTGGTGAAGAAGGATCTATATTGGCATCAACTCGAGAAAAAAACTATGACGATTTTCCTGTGTTTTCTTTCTTGCAAGATCATAAAATCATAGATAAGATAGATAACACTTCCCACTCCTCATCAGACCTTGACTCATTCTATCTCCATCGCCCAAGCAATCAATTACTCTCCTAGGAATTTAACTTTCTGGGCATCAACGGTTTGTTCTTTCTCACCCAAAAGCTTCAAGAACGAGTTACCTAATACCGTCTATCAATCTGAAATAGTACGCACGCGGAGATTTTGCACGCTCATGCAAAGAAGAGACCCCAGTGATGATCTTTTTCTTCTTTTCTGGAAATACCGAGAGCACCGATTCGATCATTTGGCGGGGTAATTCGTGTGAGGGGTAGACAGAGGGCTTGTTTAATGTGCATTTGGTGCATTTGCTGTCTCGTCCAAGTAAAATACGAGCGTATCCATATAAATTATATACATGTGTCCTTCTGACCGGAAAGGGAATGTGAATATGAAAGACCGTCCTTCGTTGCAGAATGCAAGCAAGCAGACAAGTAGACAAGCAGACAAGCACACAAGCAGACAAGCAAGAATCGACGGCTACTGGATGTCAAAAATGCAGTGCAACCCATTCTCGACCATGTTGTACAAATTCTGCAGTCAATGTTCTCCCCTCATCACACAATGGCGTGAAGAGACTGTTCGGGGTTTCTTTTTCCCACATTTCTTCTCGGAGACTCTTGGTTGATGCTGTAAGATCTTAGTAAGAATGCGGTCGGTTTGCTGTGCAGGCCACATCGTTCTAGATTGTTCAATGCGGTGGTGCGGGTACCATCGGGCTGTCTTGCTGATTCCCCGAGGTGCAAGTCGAATGAGCATGTATGATAACGTCAGTGTGGATCCATTCTGTTGGATGGAAGGTTTGAAGATGTATGGAAACGCAAGGTCAGTTTCTTACGGAGTACAGAATACCTACCGAGGCGAGGCGACGAGGGATGGCTGATGGCCTTGCACGGCGTGTGGCACCAGTATATCACCACTCGCACTCACCACAGCACATAAGATGTAGAATGAGTTTCCGCGATGAGACGTGATGGGCCACAGAAGTAATGCCACCCTATGTTACCATCACCCCATGCCATCACGAAGTGAAATGGGAGGCTTCTCTATAGAACTCATCCTTTACTCCGCCATGGAAGGTATCACTCACCCCATCCCGTGCATTGTGTGCTGCCAGTCATTGTTTCTGGTAACATGATCCTGCATGAGCAACCACCATTTTGGCGCCCATACATGATGGACGGAGCAAGGATTAATATTTCTCGGTGTGTTCCAAATTCCATGGAATTCGAAGGTGTCGAATTGGAAAATGTTTCAGAAGATAATGAGGCAGAAGATCAATGGATGTATAAATATGGAGAATCTTAAAACAAAGTCATCTCTCAGAACATGTATATCAAATTCAAACCATGGAAACCGTAAAGTGTTCCCAGACTTCCCCTTCACGATCAAAAACATATTATCCAGGAAGCTTGGTGGTCACAAATAAAGCCGTGGTCGCATCCCAAGATCTGTCTCCAATTTTTCGAGAGTCACATGAAGGGAGCACCAACTGTTATCAATTAATCACTAGCCGTCGATTCGTCAGATCTAATTGGAAGTTTAGCATTTCCTAATCCATTGCGAGAAATCAATTTAGGATTTATACTCATGGAATGGGCAAAATAACAAGCTATGGCTGATATTCTGCTGGATATTTCCGTTCCCTAGAATGATAAAACCCATGCGAGCCATGCCTGTCGCCGCTGCGGGAAGTTCTGAGAGAAGTAATTGATCGGCACAGTTCCTCCTGTTTTGTTGTTGTAGGCTTGCAGCGAATAACAGATGCCTTTTCAAGGTCGTGGGGATAGATTTTGGTATTTGGTCGATCCCTGCTCTTGTTTTATCCTTGAGTAAAGGAGGCTTTGCTCAATTCGCTCACGCCATTGGTTTGTGTATCCAATGAAATTGTTTCATGATCCAATCTCGAGATAATAGACCAAATATGCATTCGAGAACCAGGGCACATTGGTATCTTTATGCTAATCAGCGCGATCTATCCATCTACGAAAAATAAGCAGCGATGATCTTTACCCCCTCGAAGGAGAGCATGTGCATGGTAGACCAGGTATTGAAAAGATCTAGAACCATTCTTTCTGCCCTTCCATTTGCTTCGTATAATCTTTCGGTCTCGGGATTCTCTCATGCTCATGCTCATGCTCATCCTCATTCACATTGTCAGAGTTGGGGTTGGAGGCGAACAGTTGAACACGTAAGAAAATTCGGATTCGGCGGGGTATTGGTATTTTGTGCACGCGGGATGATGATTGTTTGGTTTTCTGATATTAGGGACGGGCGGCATGACTGATGTCTCGGCGCAGGAACGAAGATTCCCATGTCGGGGGATGCAGAGAAAAAGAAAGGCAGCAGAGACAACAAATGATAGCTGAGTTGTACCTTACGTATGCTTCACTGTCCACGCGGGTCATCTTACCTCATATTGTCAGCCCAAAAGCAATCTTTGGATTATCAATGCTGTAGTATGAACGCAAGAAAAATAAAAGTTTCCCAGCGTCTATGAAATGGATTCGGTATGTAAAGCTGTACTGTATTGTGTTTCGCTTCGCTTCGATTCGTTCCTCTACTCGTGTAGGATGGCTCTCAGGGAAGGACTTGAAATTGCAGGACCGGTTGTTAAAGTTTGTTAAGCAAAAGCAAAAGCAAAAGCAAAGGCAATATGGGAAGATTGAAATTCGCATGTGGAAGAATATCGTGTCGACAGGTCTGAGGTTGAGTAGCCGAGGAAATTTGGGTAGGGTTCTTATCTCAAGCTTCTACGGAGTAGATACGAGTGAGTAGATACGAGTAGGTAGCTTCGATGGAAATGTAAATCTGCAATGTGCAGACAGGTGGTAGAAATCCATGGAGTTGTGAACTGACAACAAGGCAATAGGGGGCATATAAATGGGTAGGGCAACCTCCTGAACCTCCTGAACCTCCTGAATATCTCCTGAAGATTTGTTTCTTATCAATTCATCAAAATCTGAATCAACGTCATGGTATTCTGTATGGAGATTTAATTTAAAATAACCTTTGGGATGAGTTCATCGGGCCCAGTCCATCAATATCCCAAATACTTTGTGCGTGCCATCGCGGCTACGATTGCGCTTGAGATTACTATCAATCCATGTTAGTTGCATCCACACTTGAATTTATTGATATTGAAGGGGGCGAGAGGTATATCCAGTTGAAAAGGAGAAGAGGCCTGGAGAGGGAACAAATCCTGTCTTAGGATGTTTATTCCAGAAATGTCTAGATAAACCGCGTGTACAATTTATTACTCTAGCACCTCTCGCACCTCTCGCACAAGCATGGGAAAGGAGGCGAATGTTCGCAAGCCAGGTGAGATGATCAAACCTCGCTATGAATCTTTACACTGCCTCTCTACTATATGTTGGTTACCTCGGGAGATATGTCACGGATCCCTCCTCAATCTTGGCTATGGGTTAAGAGGAATCAGATATTCATTCTACTCTACGGGCGCCGCGGTCCATGATGTGAAGTTCCCAAAATTACACCGTCCTTCGCTTTGGAGAATAGATTGCGTGGGTGAAGGCTTTACCTCGACTTTTTATATGCACACATATATAGACCTTGCCTTTACCCAATCCGCTCATTTTATTCATTTCCTTGTTCTTGAATTTTGGTATGCGTTTGCATTTCGTACGGAAGTGCATGTGTGACACTAGAATGCTATGAACGTATGCGTGCGTATGGGTGTCTGGTGATTCTCATCCAGAGAGCAGTTCAATCAATCAAGGTCAACTGAGAGAAAGATTTCCCATGCAATGAACGAATCCAATTAATAAACCGAATAAACAAACAGACAAAGAAGCGTCCAAAGCTGTTCTCCCCTCGCGGCATTCTTAATTGGCGAACAAGAAGTATTTACTGATTGCCTTGATTTCTTCTCATCTCCAATAATTTGTATATTCCTCCTCCTCGCCCCATGGCTGACATAACACACATGCCATGCGTTTCTTTGTTCGGTGCTGCATTGCTCGTTACACACCACCTATTCGTTCACGGACTGAAAGCGATGTCTATTATCGCTCTCGAAGAGATTTAAAATAAAATTCAAGGACTCCTTCCTTCCTTTTGATTTACAGATAATTTAAGCCTTCATCGTTCCGACTCTTTGCATTTAAATTACTCACAGTCAGCGTTTAGCCCTTCACTATCTTGTCACACGCACAACGATCTAAGCCTTAGTACAGTGTATCACTCAACTTTCGACCTTAGCACCACCCATTCCCATACACTACGCTCTCGGTGCCAGGGGTAGGGGTAACCGTGAAATAAACTAATTGACCCCCATTTATTCACCATTGGAGAAGCCTCCGACGTGCGGCTTGGTCAGAATCTGGAAATCCTCTCTCTGTGTCCGTACCTACCTGGGTACCTGGGCAGTCGGTGGAAGACTACGAACCGGCCCCGGAGCTGGAAGACCAACCAAAGGCTGCATAGTGGGACGACTCCATCAAATATCAAATCGAAATCGAAATCGAAATCGAATAGCTTCCTGATAATACTCCCTAGTCGGTATAGTAGACGGCATCGACCCGTCGACCTTCCTGCGTCCTAGGGCGGCCACAGATATCAATATCAACATCAACAATTTGCAACACTCAAGGAACCTAGGGATCCATCCTATCAAACCCAATTCCGACTTGCCATTTGGTGAGTTGCCATTCAGACCCCGGTCGAAGCAGTGATTCATTCCCCCAAAGAGAACACACACACGACAGAGAAAGGAAAGTGGAATCCCCAGGAAGGAAAAGCCAGAGACTAGCAAGCAACCAAGCAACCTAAAATTGGTACCAGATCTACTGTTACCGCAACTTTTTTCCCCTTCCCAATCTTTCTGGATATTTCTACCATTTTGCACAATTTCACTTTGCACAATCCCTCAATCTATCAAAAATCACAGCAGATACTCGCTCGCTCTACGTCGGGGGTCGAAAAATAAAAGAAAGAGCAACAAGCAAGAGAACCTGACTTGTTATCTTCTTCTACGTGTGTGTAATAAACATATCTTCATCGAAGCATTCAGCACAACCAGTCTCTCTGTGGCCTCCAACGGAAACTTGCGAAACCCCGCTGGCCTGCATCGTCTCAGCCATTCGATCCTCCGTTTAGTCCTGGATTCATCCTGGTTCTAAACATTTTTATTTCTCCATTCCAACTGCGACAAATTTCCAGACATCTTTTTTACTTTCGCAGACTCCCTTGCCTTGTTGCTCTCTCTGAATAATAATTCGTTTTATGAAATTCACTCTACATTCACTCAATACTTCCTTCTTTTCGTGCTCTCCCAATCACTCAATTTGCTCTCGCCTACGAAGAACCACGCGGTCCATAGCTGGAGCTCGAACCCGACCAATTTACGAAACCAATCGCCAATATTCCATCCCATTATTTTGTCTCGCTCTCATATTGTTGCTTATCATAGCTTCGGGGCTTGAAGGTCGGTTCTGCGAATTCGAAAGTGGAACAAAGGAAATAAATATTGTCAAGATGGCATCTTCTAAAGTGATTACCTTATTTCCCTCATTACATACCAGCGTTATCTATTTATAGGAACCCTGCTGATCATTCCCATCTATCTCACAGGAAATTCAGCATTCTTCGAGACCTAGCCAAGGCCGACTTCCATCACTCTCTACAAATTCGAGTTCCTATCCACGACAGTCTCATACACGAAATCACTCTCATTCAGTATCGGCAGGATCACTTATACCCAGCAGCAGGGTGACTCGACGCAAAAGTGTATCTTCGAACGTTGCGAGTAATGTTAATGCACTTCTAGCTGCAGCGACAGCGAGTGAGGTTGGCGATAATCCTTTGGCAATGCCAATTTCTACACGAAGAGCAACAATGAGATCCGGACCTATGGGCAGTTTACCATCTCCACCATCGAGCCTGCCAACTCATAGAATTAGGTTGACTATGAAGTCGGGGCGTGGAGAGAGTGCAATTGACGATGACAACAATGACGAGGAGATGGAGGACGAAGAAGACGACGAGTTTACAAAGAATAGAATAAGAAGAGCGAGCGAAGGATCACAACTTTTGAAAGATGGCAAGAAGGCCAATGCCAATGATCTCAAGTGTGACAAGTGTGGAAAAGGATACAAGCACAGCAGTTGCTTGTCTAAGCATTTGTTCGTGCCCACCATCCTTTCCTATCTTCCTCCACATGGGCTTCAGCGCGGAAGCTTTGTGTGATAGTGTTGTGAATTGTTATTGACTTTTTGTTTGCAGATGGGAACATACACCACAATGGTCCTACACCTCGAAATTGTTGATCTCAAAGCATCAACAAGTACAGCTGCTAGAAGCGGCTGCCGTCCTTCTTGGAATGAACCAAGATTCCGTCAATACTCCACCGGACTCTGCAAAGGACCCTCAAAGTGATGACCAGGATTCTGCATCTAGTCTGGGTGATCACGAGAATGATCGTGCCAGCTCGGCGGATATGACACCACCACCTGCGGATATACGACACGCATACGGTGGTAGTTCGTTCAACGGAGAAAGGATACACGCTGGAAGTAGTGACTCTTATACCATGTCGGATAGGGTACGTTACGGTGCCAGCGTTCCAGTCGGCTTCGGTCTTTTCCACCACCAAAACTATGAGCGTCGCCCGCCCTCTTCTGGAAGGAATGAGAATCAAGAGGAAGAAGGATTGACAGCAGCGATGCAGAGCCACGGACTCTCAAGCGGCTTGTCAGATGATGTTCCTCCCGTACCTGGAATCCCTGCTGAGTATCTAAATGATCTTTCAGCAAGTTACACACCCAGCCTTCGCCCGCGGCAGAGGGAAAGCTTTGCCAGAGGAAGCTATGACCGTCATCAACTCCATGGCGATGGAGATGTGCAAATGGACGATGGCGATGAGAGTATGGGAGATGAGGAAGATTATGATCAGCGTTCCCGAGGTCGTTCTGATGAAGACGATGATGGTGTTTTCGGACGTATGGAGGAATAACTGCCAGCAAATCTAGATGTGCCAATCGATGTAACTTTTCAATTGGCCATTAAGATTATTTCCCTTTTCTTCTCCTGTAGTAGCAATGTAATAAGTAAATTCGGTCGATTCTTAGCACCAATGGGTGGAGGTTTGATCCACTGAGGTTAAAACTAAGAATCGGGTTGATCTACCAGCACAATAAAAACAAATGTTATCAAATGAAATGAAGATACTTAACAGTCCCAAGCTCTTGATCTCAGAGCCACTTGATATCAATTTTGATGGTAAATATAATAATAGCGATGGTGGTGACGATATCGATGTAGTTAAGAGTGGCACATTGAGGTGCATTGTATTGTCAAGCACGCAGCTACTTGCAGGTACTTTCTCAAAAGGGTTGAGTTTCCCCTTCAGTTAACATCACTGGGTTTGAGGCTTTTAGATAGCACTTGCTGGGCATTGGTTGGGTAGGGCGCCGCGGCATGCTATCTAGATCTGGGATTAAGTTTCTTGACGTGGAAGAAAGAAGTTGGCAAATAGTAATTGGGCGTGCGGTAGTCATAAACGGAGCTGATGTAGAGAGAGAAAGCAAACGAAGCTATTGTAGTGTAAGGTTAAGAAGGAAGCAAAGCAAAACAAAATATCGATTGGGATTTAGTTTTCAACAACTTGTAGCAACATGACTTGACTTATTTAAATTAGAAATATCAAATTTTCGATGTGGATACCAATTGAAAAAAGTGAGAAAATTGTAATGAAAAAATGGTGGTTGGCAGAACGACTCTTGTGTACAAGGAACTGGATTGATGATAGCTCACCGGTAGTGACGTCTTGGTGTCCAAGCTCAAGCTGCATCATGCAGAGCAAGCAAAAAATTCGCATGGGCAAAACATAACTCTACAATTATACATCAAAAGAATCAATTCAACGATACAAAATCAAACGATCAAACTCAAGACTTCTGTTGGTTCTTGATCAATAAAAGAAAAACCGAAAAGTGAAAAGAGTCTTTCATACTTGTGGGATAAGCGCGCCGGCTCTAGGAGACGCGTTGGTTTTGTTTATTTGCTGCCGGACCGAATTGATAGGAAAACGACAGACGGGTATGGAACTTTTATTCATTTATATAATCGATCAAGCTTGGTTATTTACAAATACATAGGGGTTCAACGCATAAAACGATCCTGAGCGAAATACACCAAAACGAAAACAATAGTAGTAAGGGAAAGGAAGAGAAAATGGCTCCAGCAACGAGATCATTAAGAAGAGATAAGGCGGAGAGCTTGGCGGACAGTACGGAGGCGGCAGCGGATCAACTGGTCAATGGAGATTTGAGCCATCTGCAAACAGTTAAAGATTTGGATGAATACTACTCGAAGAAGGAGGCAGCGAAGAGAGAGAATGATGAGAATTCAATGCTTGTCAAGTCAATGCTCGACGACTCTGGATTCTCACAGCGGAAACCATCGAAGGTGCCAGATCTATTGAGGTTTCCCTTGGTGGTAGTTCTCAGTTTGATGGGAAGTGGGTTGGCTTATAGTTTGCGGGCGAGTTACATTGAGGCAGAGGAGTTGGGAAGCGTTAGTAAGAGGTATCAGGGATGGGAAGAGGCAGCTGGGCTGGTTGCGTGGAGGACTGCGGAATTGGCATTAGGTTGGTTTGGTAATTATGATGGGTATGATTTTGCGGCTATGACTTTGTTATCTCGAGGTCCTCCAGTAAGTTTTTTTCTTCAAATTTCTGCCCCACTACCAAGTTGCGCTCGTAGTTCTGATGAGTATGTACTGATTTTTGGGATTTCAGTTGTATCTTCTAAACGCATTCTATGAGGTTAGTGTGAAGACTGTTGTGTCATCTCTTCTGATCGATACCCTCACAACCTATGTTCCATTCCGATTACTTCGACCTCTTTCTCCCGCTCATGCAGACGCTCCATCTGTGCCAAACCGAGATATTACTTCAGATATTCCAGTTCAGATCATTACCACACTCCTAGCGGCATCTATCTACAGCGTCACTCTCTACAGTGCATACATGTCCTACATGCCTATTTACCTCGTTACCTATTTTGAAGGTATCCCATCTATTGCCGCCGCTCACTCCGCCACTCCCACTTCTCTCCTTCCCGTCATGTTACTTTTAGGCCTCGCAACACGTTCGTTCATTTTCACACCAGTTACAGCTACCAAGCCTTCAGACTCGGTACCTCCACCATTCAACCCTGAAACTGCTACGTTGGGAGAGACTATCCTTTATAATTTGTGGGGCTTTTCGAACAAAACTAGAATTATTATCAAGAGAACGGCTACTTTGATGATGGTTACAGGTGTTAACACCTTTTTGCAAACGTATGTTACTGTTGAGGGAGTTGAGGCGCTCGGTGCTGTGGCGTATTCGGGTATTTGGGTTGTGGCTGCGGGAATTTGTGGGGGTGTATTGGGATTTGTGGGTGCGGTTTAGGGAGGAAAGTGTGATGCAGTTTTGATGGCTTGACGTTGAGAGAAATCGGAGGTGGGTACATTAGGGAAGATGAAGGAGAGAATTACTGTACATGGAAGAAGACGCATATGGATCTTGCTATTTCCTCTTTTTGGGATTTATTGATTTGGCGGAGTATAGCTGACTGGCTGAAGCGAGATCTTTTTGATTTGTTCACTGGCTTGAGATACAGGGGAATATGTTCACATGTTTACTTATCGAGACGGCGAGAAGGGTTAGGGATCAATCTACTCACCGAGGGGGGGATGATCATAAACACATTCAAGTAATTGTTGGCGGGTGTGATGATATGTTTTACCGGATTCCATTGTATTCTTTATGGTTGTGAATTCTTGAAAAGGAGTGCAGATGGTTTTGATGGATGTTCTATGCCGATATCAAAGTTATTTCTAAAAATAGATGCATGTATTGATTCCAACAAAGGGGCATGTATGTACGGGGTACATCTGCATATCATACAAGAACGAAGTGAATCTGGATTGAAACTTTTATTGTATTGAGTATTGAGAGGTACGTAGGTACTTGTAGATACTTTGAGAAATGATACTGTAACTGTCCATGTGTTATAGGACTAGTCTGACATTGGAGATGGGAGAGTAAGCAGGCATTTTATTCCTTTCAGATCGTATTGTGTAATCTTGTGACCCATAGCTTAACCGCAATTTCGAGACAAGAAGGGGGAAGGGGGGAGGGCTGATGTGAATAAAGGGTGAAATGGTAAATCGTAAATGGGAAGGTGCAAACAATCATTTTAAACGGAACAGATTATAATAAAACATATTGATAATCACTAGCACTGGAGCATTAATTAAAATATTCCTCATCTACATCGATTCCCAAAACAACCCGAATCCATCTACCCATCCATTCCATTTCACACTCCGGACACACGCATTCAAAGTGGTTTTACCAGTTCTACCAGTTTTACCAGTTTTACCAGTTCAGCCTTCGATACGTCCCTACCTACGTGACTCTTCCGATCCGTGTGGTCTAGATACCGTACAGATCCCGTACAGATCCCATCCATCCACTTTGCCACGGCCACGGCCACTGCTCCTGCTACCTGCTCCTGCCGCTACTTTCTTCTTATCTATTTGGGGGGGTGGGCATATTACCTACTGATTACTCACGACGGGACTTATTACTGGTATATCTGAAATATCACGAAACAAAGCCTTGGAACCCATGACATCCTTTGGCATATTTTATAATGAAATATGTAGGCTTCGTAATACACCAACCCAAATCTAGGATCATTTAATCGTCTTTGATTCGATCAAAGACGGATTTTCATCTGGCCGTCAACCTGCCAGACCTGCCTATCATTTGCCATCACTCTCAGTATTTTATCACGGTATCTGCAATTACTACTGTGCACACATACATACATACATACATACATACATACACCTACCCATCCATACCATCCATACCATCCATCCACCTACCCATCCATATCCATCCACATCCATCCATCCATCCATTCACACACACACACTCCCCTTTCAGAGCCCCGTCGACATCACCGCGTCTCTTCTGCTCCAAACTAAAACAACATTCGACCCGACCAAATTAGAGAAGAAAATAGCATCCAGCGCTCCCACGCAGAGATGGCATCAGATGCATCCAGAAGGTATGTTTTTGAGAGAAGCTTTCTTTCCTCCCCCCTTTTTTTGGGCTGCTTCCCATTTCCTATATTGGACTTATTTTTACCCTTTGTCCCCATAACTACTACCGGTCCCTTGATACTATTTTGATCTACCTACGTAGATACCTACATTAGCTGTTTTCATAGCTTCCCCTCCCCTCCACAAAAGCACGTGCATTTTTTATGTTATGCTACGATATGCTACACGCCTTTTTATTTTTATTGTTCCTTGCCCTTGGGCTTTGGGGTTTGGGCTTTGCTTTCCTCCTCCCGCCGCTTTGCAAGAAAAGATGGGGACCGATTGGGGGGCAGAACAAGAAGAGCCAGGCACACACAACAAGCAGGCAAGACCCAAAATATTGTAAAGGGCAACGAGGGCAACGGAGGCAACGGGGAAGCAGGGAGAAAGGCGAAGAAGAAGCAAAAGGCAAGAGGCTCACGCCCAAAAATCATCGGGAGAGAAAAGAAAACAAAACCCCAAAATAATACCTGCCAATGATCGCAAAGTCGGCGTTAGGTAAGGGTTGGGATTGGTGACAGTATCGCGCTTTACAATTTGCCGATGGATTTTCGCGTTCTTAGTCGCTTTCACGACAGATTATTACTACTACACTACATGCCTACCTGCTAGTGCTCCGTACCATTTCGGTCGATATTTCTTCCATTGTCTTTTTCTTACCTTTTATTAACAATTGACTTTCGACGCCCTTTTTCGACGACACACACTGGATTCTGGATTTTTTTACTAATTTGTTTTTTTCTTCTCTCTTTTAGATGGCTTGATGAGTCAGGCATTTGGAGCTGTCGAATCAAGGTCCCTCCACAATCGCATGTCGACAATCCAAGAGCAATCGACAATATCAATTCCAACATGAACTCTATCAACGTGGCCACAAATTCTACAATGGATACCGCTCTCGAGATGACAAGTCCCGGCCGTAAGGCTAAGCTCGCGGAGACCATTCAATCCATGGCAAACTTGAATAGTAACATTGAGAACATGGAATCCCCTATGGATCCGGATGCCCAGGCAACAATCACAGACTTTCTCGATTTTACGGAATATCTACCTTCGGATTTGGTTCGGTCATTGGCACTTATTAGTGACCTCGATGAGAAATACGTCAATGCTTCGTCGAACTTGAATGATTTAACGAAAACCTATGGTCACCTCCCCGATCTTCCTGCCGACACAAAACCTGACCCTGTCTCTCTGCGAAAAGACATATCGACCAGCTTGACTGATGCTCTCGGTGCGCGTACTTTAGCTTTCGCAGAAGCATCACATCTGGTTGAAAACGTGGAGAGACATTACAAAAGGGCCCAGAATATATTGGCGAAGCTTCAAACCATGGCCGAAAACTATCCCGAATCTCGAGAAACAAGTCCTGTTCCGCAGAAGCCAAATTCACCTGTCGCAAATCGTGTGACAGGAAAATTACTTTTGCGAACTGGAAACCCTGACGGTCGCATGCGTGTTCGCAAACGACGCGCGCCAATCATCACTGTTCCTGGTGAGGTCATGGCTCCCTATGAGCTCGACTACGATTCTTATGATTCGTACAGTGATGATTCGGAATCCGACGCTGGTCCACCCACACCACGTCGGCAGACACCTGCGAGATCCGTATCAGTCAATCCTAAGATCAAGTTGAAGATCAAGCCACCTAAGAAAGAGAAAGTACCAAAAGCCCCCCGGACACCAAGGCCACCTGGAGTAATGGGAACAAACGTACATAGCGCGGTTGCCGGGATATCGACAAGTAACGCACTAGCGAAACTTCAGCCTCCACCACCGGATGCGAAAGCGGGAACCGAAGATGCGCCTTGGCTTCAGTTGACCGCATGGGAGCTTGCGAAGCTCAGAAAGAGAATGAAAAAGAATGCGGTATGGAGCCCGAGCGATACAATGATCGCACGTGAATTAAAACAATTGGGACGAGGAATAGAAGCGTATCGTACTGCAAAGAGTAAGGCTGACGCTGCAGGACAGCCTTTCGAACAATCGGTACCACCCCAACTCACCGGGAAGACAGTTATCGCGGAAGGTGCTATAAGTGCAGAAGCCTTAGGCACAGAGGAGATACAACTTAGCAATCGTGGTATGAAGCTTAATGAAGCCAAGAAATTAAAAAGAGAGGCAGCCGCAAAAGAGCTTGCCAAATTGGCGGCCGAAGAAGCTGAAGAATCCGTACGAAAGATGACAGAAGCTGCTAGTACAGTAAAGAGCCTTTTTGGGAATCATCCCAAAGACGAGAAGAAAGAAAAAGAAAAAGAAAAAGAAAAAGAAAAAGAAAAAGAAAAAGAGAAAGAGAAAGAGAAAGAGAGAGAGAGAGAGAAAGAAAAAGAGAAAGAAAAAGAGAAAGAAAAAGAAAAAGAAAAAGAAAAAGAAAAAGAGAGAGAGAAAGAGAGAGAGAGAGAGAGAGAGAAAGAGAGAGAGAAAGAGAGAGAGAGAGAGAGAGAGAGAGAAAAAGAGAAAGAGAAAGAGGGAGAGAGAGAAAGAGAAAAAGAAAAAGAGAAAGCTCCTACTAAAACACCTAAGAAGCAGCCAGCATCGAAAAAACGAAAACGCGAGTCTACCATCGAAGACGTAAAGGCGAATGGCGACGCAAGCTCGTCAATTATAGATGGCATAACTGACATGAATGATGCTCAAGGTGATAAAGTGAATGAAGTAGATTCTTCTAAATCAGGTAAGCCTCAATTCAAGAGAACGAAGACTGAAACCCCGGTTCCACCCCCTCATCCCATTATCACAAATGCCACTCCCCGGGCAACTCCTGTACCAACTTTGGAATCTGCCGTATCCGTGGCATCTTCCATTGCTCTGTCAGTACCAGCTACAGATACACCAATCAGTTCTACTCCGATTGCATCAGCAACGGCTACATCACCACCAAAATCCTCAACGCCAATTCTTCCTCCGGGTACGGAAAAGAAGGAGGCCAAGAAAGAGGCTAGAAAAGCAGCAGCGGCTGCTAAAAAAGAAGCCAAAGAGGCCGCAAAAGCAATTGTGGAATCGGAATTGGCAGAAAAGAAGGAAGATCAAAAATCGGAAAGGCTAGAGAAGACAACTAACACACGTGCCACTCGAAAAGCAACTCCGGTTGCTCAAGTAATTGAACCTACTACACCACCAGTATCAGAACCCCTCCCAGCTAAAAGGCCAACATCTTCTCGTGGTAAAGCAGCCGCTGCAAAGGAGGCGGTAGCTGCCGCCGCTATCAAAGCAGAAGAGCCCATTTCTGCAGCTCCCATGCCAGCAGTATTAGATCGCCCTAGACGTACTAGCACAGCTCGTAACACACCGGCACCAGAAACTCGCCAACCCAGCAAAAGAGCAAAAAGGCCCGCTCCAGGCGTTGTGACTCTTACTACAGAAGGTGGATCTACTGCTGTAAGCGTCGGGAAGAGACGTGCTGCTCCACGCAAAAAGGCAGGACAGAAAAAGGAAAAGAAGGATGGAAGAGAAGGCAGTGCGGTTCAAGAAGTTTTGGATGAAGTAGATGATGATGGAAACTTGATTGATCCAAACGAACAGAGATACTGCATTTGTAATCGGGTTAGCTTTGGCACGATGATTGCTTGTGAGAATGACAATGTGAGTTTTCCTTTCCACAAGAGGTCTGTGTCTTGGTTTGTATGGAACGAGGAAGAGAGGAGGAAAGAGAGAGAAGTATAGACAACACGAGACTAATGATTGATTAACAGTGCGAGAAAGAATGGTTTCACTTAGAATGTGTGGAAATGACGGCTGTTCCTCCTAGAACCACTAAGTGGTATTGTCCGGATTGTAGGATTATTTTGGGAATTGGTGAGAAAGGGGAGGTCAACGCTAGAGGGAGGAAAAGGTAATGGCTGGGCTGGGATGATAATGGGTGGTAGCTTTGGTGATTGGCTAATTAGCTAATGTGGAGTTGACAATATGGCTGGCTGGCTGGTTTGATTGATTGATAATAATGACTTTGGGAATTGGAATGATTGCACAATTGCTTGCATGCAACAAAGGCGATGGGTCATGAATTCATGATGTTTTCCTTGCAATCTTGGCCCGGAGAGTGTATGATTATGTATATTGTATGGATGGGAGGTGGGATGTTGGCAGGATGATTTTGTGATACTCTGTTCGATCTGCTGACTGGCCGGCTACTGGGTGGGTTGATTGGCTGGCTGTTTGTGTGTGGATGTGTGTAGACAAGTAATATCACATGTACGAGCGGACAAATGTAGAGGTTTAATGGAAGTGTATCAACCATTGTAGTGGACATGATCTTTTGAGATGATAATTTTTTGCCCATATGTTCTGTATTTTATGTGTTCTAAACATGATTCCAACAACACCACCCTGGCATTTCTCTATTGAATATATCCAGGAACCTCGATATTGAATTTCTCACCGTTGATTCCCCAGCGCGAAATGGATCCGCCGCTTCCGAAGAGGACATCGAGTTTGTGTTCGCGGTGCCAGATGAATTTCTTTTTCTTTTTGGGGAGGACTTGGATAAAGTACTGGGGGTTGGGGGTGTGTGTGTTAGAATTTGGAATTTAGGGTTCTGCGTTTTAGGTTGTAGGTTGTGGGTGGTTTGTATTTTTCCTTTCGACTTTTGACTTTTGATTTGTGGAGGGAGGAATGGAACTTGAGATTGGGGGTTTGGGAGAAGGGGGGAGGAGAGATGTTTACATAGGAAACGAACAGAAAAGAATAGATAACTACGTACCAAAACTTTATGTTCGGGGATCCATTCCTCGTGCATGGGATCGAGTTTCCAGTCGGAAGCATTTTTGAACATGATGCCGGCGTGGCGATCGCGGTAGCCGATGAGGTGGTTTTCGATGGTGTAGGAGGGGTCGTGGAGGAGACGGTGGAGAATGTTTTTTGCGGTGCGGAGGGGTGGGGATTTTTGTGTAGGGAGGGGTGTGGAGTGAGAGGGGGGAAGGGGGGTTGGGGTTAGGGTTAGGGTTTGAGAGGGGGAGATGGTTGGGGGGGAGGGGTTGGATGGGGGGATGGAGGGGGCTTGGAAGGTACGGGTGCTGGGTCGGAGATGGAGATGGGATGTTTTTGAGGGCGAGGAGGTGTGGATGGTGTAAGACAGATAACCTTTTTGATTTGGGGGTGTGGCTTTGTCTTTCTGGAGTGAGGAAAGCCATTTTTCGAGGGTGGAGTTGAGGTCTGGGGGTGCGGTGGTTTTGATGCCGAGGAGAAAACATCCTTCGTAGAAGGGCGAGGAATCATCTGCTTCTTGATCGACTAGGGGCTGAGGCCATAGATGAAGGATTGAGGGAGAGGGTGAAGAGGGAGAGGAAGAGGAAGATGTGAGGTCTGTTAGAGCTACAAGGGGATTGTTAATATCATATTTCGGTTTGTGGGTGGATAGACCTACAACTCCTCAATTCTACCAATCTATCACCAAGCATGTCTAGCCATCTTCCACATTCCAGTGAGGAAGTACCCGAATACATGAAGTCTATCTGAATGATGTCTTCGCCCACAAGTTTAGCTGATATGTTCTGTTGTTGAATACTCGCAAGGAGATTTTTCCAGAATGAGAAATGGGGATGTCTTTCTTCGGGTGTGCTTTCGATGATGGAGTTCATGAGCTGGAATTTTAGGTAGAGGAGTTCGAGGGTTGATCTATCTACACTTTGAAGATGGTAGAGGCTATAGATATTGGTCCATTGAGTGAGTTGGTCTCTTTGGTGTAGTGTTAGTATCTATATGGTGATAGGAAAAGGAGAAGAAATTTACTCGGTTAGATATTCATCCTCGTCATCGTTGAAGAGACCATTACCGCATTCCATATAATAGGGCGTGAGGTCAATTTCTGGAACCTTTCCATAGTAGGTAAAAAATTGACGGATTGTAGTTTTGAAATCGAGGTTCTCTTGGAATGATTCTGATCCGATGCCTGATGATAGGGAGGCGATTATCGAATTGTTGCACTTTTGATCCAGAGTCTCCGCATCATTGAGTGTCACATGATGTGGTTCGGAATCTGGTGATAATGAATGCCGTAAAAGGGCGATGATGGAAATGGAGGTGAGGCTTCCAATCTTAGAACTTCCATACAGTCCTTGAACCGTTGCCCATGCTCTGATGTAGTGGTAGGCATGGTGTAGGGTATTGCCTGTTTCAACTGTATCTTGTTAAATTGGAATCTCTAACTCATATTCTGGGGAAGTATGGCAGATGGCCAATAAATGGAGATTAAGTTTTGAGGGGGTTTAAAGCAACAAACAGAAGCTTACACTTTTGAGCGAAATCGGTCAACCAAAGAATTCTGATGGCTTGTTGTGACGACCATTCGTCACAGTATTGGAGGGCCGCTAGTGGAATATTTTGAGGCAATTGGTTATGGCTATTTGATATGTGAGCAACACTAAACGTTTGATGAGCCGTTGCATGAGTGGAGATTCTTTCGATAGAGATCTAAGGGGGGCACTTGGCAACATACATTCTTCTCACAAAAGGCTCACAACAACCATAATTAATCTCGAAAACGAAGTCATTGATTCGTATAATAAACACCGGATGTGCGCCTGGCTGAACCGATGACACAACAATACTCGCATCCGGGTACTCAACTTGAGCCTTTTCGATTGCCTCCCAAAAAACGTCTATAAACAAACTCGCCGAAATAGTTCCAAAAACCACGCATTCCAATGTTTCGTTTCTTGCCGTACACTGTATGGCGTGGCTCCCAGTAGCAAAACAGACAAGCTTTGGGAGGGCGCCAATGCGAGCACGACGAGCGCTTGGAATACCTCCTTGATCTTGGCTATCAAGGTCTTCTTCTGGACCCGCAAGGCTTGGGTCCAGAAGTTTTTGTAATGTTTGGAAAGCTAGATTAGCTTCTTCCCACCATCCTGGAGTTGGGACTTGGAATTGGTCTTGGGAGTATTGCGTGAGTATCAACTCCTCATTATTTGTGTCGTCTGCCATGGGGAAAGTGTGGAGGGGGGTAAAAATAGCTCGAATTGTTCAGAAATAGAAATTAATTGGTTTGAAGGGGAAGGAAATGATATCTGTGTACAATGACTATTGTTTGAATGATACAGAAACGGAACGAAAGAAAAATTGTTTTGATTTAGGAAATCGGCAGAGAGCTTGCTTTGCCTTTAACACCTTTGAAGTGTGCTTGCTACCTTACCTTTCTATTAGTGCCTACCTTCAAATCTGCCTTGGTGACCTGTCAATTGACGGATCTTACAGCATTGAATAGAAGAGAAGAGTCACCGTCGCCAGCCCCTCTCCAAAAATGAAGGATGTGCATCTTTCGTCTCGGTCAGTGACTCATACAACTTTGTACGTACAATCAAATTCACAAAACAAATTGAAGGGCGTCCAGCATCGACATTTTCTTTTACGACACTCCTCCGCACGCGATCAGATACCTGCTTGAAGAACAATAAAACATGTGGTGAGCAAAGGCAAACTTGATTGGCCAGTTACACAACCATGAACTCCGGAGGTGAGATGAGAACAAAGAGAAATAAATTGGCACCAGAGTGGAAAAGCTTGGTGAATGGGCGGAGGAAGCAAAAGATTGTGGGTGGCCAAGGCCTGGGCAGTACGTAGTGTAGATTTGGCTAGGTGTGGAGCAATACGTGATTGGTGGTAAGGAAAGACATCTGAGCATACAGAGTCTGAGAGAGTGTATATCCAGCCGAATTCCGTACAGCCAAAATAGAATGTTTCATAAATTATTCAGGTATGCATATCTATGAATGAATGAATGAATGACCAGCAGGTGTATGCTCATATCAAGGTATGCCGGCAGGTACATCTGCAATATTGGAGAAAGAATATGGGGAGATTTAAATTAATACGCTCAGTCAGTCAGTCAGTCAGTCAGCTGAAAGTGCAAAAGGGGTGGATCATCCCACCCCGCATAGATTGAAGAAAGCTTAAGAGAAATGAGTTGATTGTTTGCCGATACCTTCCTGCTGTCCCTGTACTCCGTACTATCATCTCATCAATAAAGTGGCACTTTGTTCCATGGAATCTTACCATTTTAGATACGCGGAGTTCCATAGGGTCTTCTAAGATGTATTATAGTGACATACTCGTATGAATACGAGACAAGCTGACATGTTTGGCTGATGGATGGTCATCTAACGGAAGTACTACGCGAGTATGGTATAGTACGAAAAGGCATCTTTGAGGAATTGAGGAAGTTCGAGGCATTTTCGAGTATGGGATAGTGGGAAAGCCAACCCTGAAGTGAAGGAATCGATATATTGAACTCTATCTACCTCGGTATAGGCCAAGAATGAGTTTGAAAAGAATTGGCCTTCGCGTGTTAATTATTACAACACCCTTCTTTCTTTCTTTCTTTCTTTGCCTACCTCGCCTACATACTGCACTGCACTGCACGTAGATACGTACTGGCGGATAATATGAACTCAATCCCAATCACTCAGCTGTCTCTTCTTTGCAGACTATACGTAATAGATAATGGGGAAGTATGATACGGTGTACTCGAATTATCATACCTCCGTGTAACCAACTGCATTGTGATCCAAATTGAATCTCTAATACAGTAATACCACCTACGTTCTATACCGTGGCTAGACACAATTCACTCTCTAGGTTAAACTCTATCGTAGAGAGACCCAAAGTAAATGATAAAGATATTTCGAGGCTTATTAATAGATGTAACCGACCACTTACTTCGTGCACATTTGGTTGTCTAGAAGCAGCTACCGGACTGAAAGTACTTGTGATCCTCTTCTCCATCGTGCCTCGAGCATACCTACACCGTATTCGCCCTAAGAGATTAAACTTTTGGGTTAAAATTCATTCACATATGGTGTGACCACCAGTGGAATATCATTTCGGATTGAATCATCTTATGAACATGGAACTGTGATGGGTGTAAATGAAGAAGGGAAAAGGGTAAAAAGGTTAAAAGATAGAAGGGCAAAAGGGCATACTGTGTAAAGTTAGATGGAAGAAAACACAGCCCAAATACCAAGAAAATAGGTAGAGCCAAGATAGCCAAGTTTCTCCGATCTTGGCCTCGGGGCGCAATCTCTTGGGGTTGAAAGGGTCTGAGAAGGTTTGAAAGAGTGATCGGGCCAAATTTCTCATTGCCTGTTAGCATTAAGGTCGTAAGTTTGCACATGTTCCTTCCATACATGCCAAGAAAGATTAACCAATGAAATAATCAACTCGAGTTTGATCCGAGTGGAATGCCAAGAGGCTAGGAGTGGAAGCCAAACCCAATACGGTCGCCAAGAACTTTTGCCAAGACTTGGTCCCGCCCAAAGATTCCGTTATTCTTACAAGAAGGCACCAAGATCCTCCCTTTGCTTGGAGAGACTTGAGAGAAAACATAATTCGAAAGATCAAGAGTTTTCTTCTTTCTTTGATTCCAGTTCTCCATCGCTATTTTATCAAAACGTTGGACTTTCATCGATTCATTTGCTATCGTCAATCTGATATCGATACAGCCAAGACCCAGAACTTTTGGATCAGTCCATTTCCATACACAGTTTAGTCTGTGAGAGGTTCATTAGCCGACCATCCTTCATTGGCTGATCTATTGGATCTATTCCTAATTTCACAATGTCAAGTCAAGACCAGCAGCAGCAGCAACAAACTGCACAACCTCAGACTTCGACCGCCTCGAGTTCCAATGCAGAAACGACCTCCACAGTAACTCCATCAATTCAACAAAACGTTGTATCTGATGATAGTTTACTCTGTCAATGGGAGAAATGTTCTGAGAGATGTCCCACTCCAGAATCTTTATTTGTACGTTTGGTTGTGTTTCCGTAGTTTGACGGCCAGATCGTCCATTATATCATTCCAAAGTCTTTATACTCATACTTTGTTCTAGGAACACATCTGCGAGAAACATGTCGGCAGAAAGAGTACCAATAACTTAAACCTCACCTGCGGCTGGAATTCATGCCGTACTACTACCGTCAAACGCGACCATATTACATCTCATATTCGTGTGCATGTTCCACTCAAACCCCACAAATGTGAATTCTGTGGAAAAGCATTCAAGCGTCCTCAGGATTTGAAGAAACATGTCAAGGTAAGACTGAGAGCTGGCGTGTATTCCCGTTGCTGTGCTAATGCATCCTACCAGACCCATGCCGATGATTCCGTTTTATTGAGATCCCCAGAACAGCCTGGTGGCCCAAACGGAGGATATAGACAACCAGGTGGTAAAGGTACGTAAGGGCGCAAGTTGCCTATGTTCATACAAATGTCTCTAACCTTTCTTCCGTAGTAATTGCTAATTTGCAGCACCTTGCAGCAAACCCCATGGGTTATTATGACCACAATGCTTCCATGCACCCTGGTTCTGCCGGTCTTTATGGCAATTCGCATCATGGTGGACACAGTGGATATTATGCACCCGCTCATCCTCCACCATCTTCATATGGCGGAGGCCCAGGTTATTACCAAATGTCTCACAACCCCGATCTTGGTCAACATTCAGCTTGGGATGAGAAGAAGCGAAATTATGAGAGCTTGAATGACTTTTTTGGAGCTGCTAAGCGTCGTCAAATTGATGCCAATTCTTATCAACAAGTCAACCAAAGGTTGATGGCATTACAAGGCATTCCAATTAGTGGAGGTGGAGCTATCCATGACTACATTCATTCAGCACCTCAGTTAGTTCCAATTGAAGGCCATGGAGGTCACGGAGGTCATGGTGGTCATGGGGGTCCTATTCCACAACACCAATATTCCCTACCTCTGCCAAACTTGAGGACCAAGAGTGATTTGAATTCCATTGATCAATTCTTGGAGCAAATGCAATCAACTGTCTACGAAAGTTCAAATGCAGCAGCAGCAGCAGGCATTCATCAACCTGGTGCTCATTACACTCACCAGTCTATCAACTTCCGTCAAAGTCACTCGCCACCACAAACTCAAATCCACAACATTGGTTCAATGGCACCACATGTTTCGACTTCTTACGCCTCAGCACCAATGACTGCTACCCACTCATCTCATTCAGTTTCATCTGGTACACCAGCTTTAACACCTTCCTCGAGTGCCGTTTCATATACTTCTGGCAATTCTCCAATGTCCTCAAGTGGATTGTCTCCCATCTCTAGACACAGTTCTACATCAACTGCATCATATCCCAATCTCCCTGCAGTATCCCTCGGATACTCTCCACATCATTCAGCAACTGCACCAACATCTACACTTGGCACAAACTTTGATAGTGATCCTCGTCGTCGTTACTCTGGTGGTATACTCCAAAGAAGTGCTGGTGGACTCAACTCTAGCCAATATCGCGAGTCTATGGAGACCGCTACTATTAGCTCTCCGTCACCATCTCCCAAAGAAACAACTCCTCGCCCTGAGTCTATTGTTCAAACGGATGTCACAAATAACATCGATCCAGCTCTTTCTGTAACTTCACCTACAGTTAGATCAGTTGATACTCTCGAAAGTGCTCGTGACAGAGCCGAAGAGGCATGGATTGAGAACATTCGTGTCATTGAAGCTTTGCGAAGATATGTCAGTGACCGACTTCAAAATGGAGAGTATGTCAAGGATGAAGAAGATTCTTCTCCGGCCGATGTTGATATGAAAGACATCCCAACAAAGACTGAGGAGAAGCCAGCTGAGAGCTTGTACCCCGTTCTGAAAACAGATGATGATGATGAGTAGTTGATTTTCAAGTATCACAAGGTTGTTTTGATCAGGTGGAGTTTTCTGGGAAGGTTGCTTGCTATATCAAGGGTTGAATGATGCTTCGATACATTATTTCATAGGGATAAGGTGGCGCTGGTATGGATGGAGTATGATGGTCATTCAGCATGTTGGTCGGTTACTTGCTTTGATCAAAATATGGAGAATGATACGATAGGGCAATAGTTTATTTGTTTTGATAAATGGAATAACATTTACATTAAATGAAGTATAGTGTACGGATGAATCAGTATGTGAGAAACCAGGTTTGGGATTTACTCTAAATCATGTCTTTTAGTGTTTGAAGTGATTCTACAATGAGCTTGCAGGTGCAATGAATATTTATGACAAGATGGGATGAGATCTACTCGGGCCCGTAGAGAACCCCACATTTTAATCACAGCTCCCCGAAGCACCCCACCCTGACGGCGTTGACAAAAGATGCACTTGTCATTGCCTTTCTCATCATACACTACACATTGTTTTCAAGCCGCCTCATTGATTCATCATTGTCCCATCATCATCCCATCATCAGAAGTTAGTAAAGATGTCGCAACATTCATATACATCAGAATATCCACAGGGGGTCGAGGCAGATGACGGTATTAGAGAGTTTTTTGAGGCGTTTTATAAATTGAGTGATACGGAGGAAAAGCATGAGGAGTGAGTCGAACCTTTTTTCGTTCTTTTTTTCGTTTGGAGGGTTTCGGAAAGGAGTCAGGTTAGGGATGGGAATGGGAATGGCGAAGAGAGAATAGATGTTTCTTGTGATGAAAGGGGGATCGGAAACTTCGGGTTTCAGAGGCTTGGAATGATTACGATGATGTGGAGGGGTTGGAAATAAAGTTTCGATGGTGGAGATGATTAAATTTGATATTCTAGAATTGACGGACTGAAGGAAAAGCAAGGATCTGGGAGATTGAGAATTCTAAAGATGAAGATGGACGGGTTTGAAGTTGAGGGAGTGAGGCGTGAAGAGGATAAAGCTAATATGTGGATGCATCGGTAGATATGCAAATCAATTTGCTGAAGATGCGGAGGTAGTCATGGGGATTAAGAGGGTTAAGGGGAAAGAAGGTGAGTTTTGACTTTCGTTTTTGTTTTGCATTCTTTGGTGTGGAGGGAGGAAAGATGACGAGGGAGGAGTCGGGGGGCTCACGAGGTTTGAAGGATTAGTTAAAGAGTGCTTTCTTTGGCGAAATGAAGACGAGCGAGAATGGAAGGGAAAGGGAATAGGACTCTAAGGTTTAATAGCGATGAAAACCCGCTAATACAAAGGTCTAGAAATTCTGGCTTTCAGAAAGGGCATGTGGGAAAAGGTAGCAAGTCGCTTGCATACGGCCCACAAGATCTTTCCCTTTGGAAAGGGATCGACGGAGGTTATGCTGTTTGGAGTCGTGGCTGTGAGTTCTTCCTGTCCACTTGGTGTTTTCGTAGTTCAGGGAGTTTGGGTTGGGGCAGCGAGAGTGAGTGGGTGGTGGTGAGGGCAAGATACAGAAGACAAGAAGAGGGGAAATCTGCGAGTTGGGATGCTGATGCTTTACTGATATAGTATGGATTGAAAGATGGAAGAAAGGCCGATGTAAGTGTCACATTCGTTTATCTTGTAGCTGTGAATGAGACTGCGTGGACGTATACTCATATACGAAATAGGTTGAATGGGCCGGACGGGCCAAAATGGTTCAAGAGGGTGGAAAGTGGAAATTAGGATTTTATCAAGTCTATTTGGTGAGTGCATTTCTAGTTGCCATTGATGTATAGCAAGGGAGTGAAGAGAGAGGGGAATTGATGGCTGATGAATATGTGTTAGGATTCGGCTGCTGTGCAGAATGCCAAATAACGTTAGAAATTCACAAATGGAAAGGGCGCGTGGATGGGATCTTCGGATGAATAGGGGGTTTTACATAGATGGATATAAAATATAACCATGGTAGACTTCATATCAAACTATAGTTGGACGAAAGCAATGTGAACTTCTAAAGTTCAAGCTCTATTCCGAGCTTCCAATCTTGTCAACAATATCCCAAAAGCATTACCAATTACCAAATTAAAGTAACTATCGTCGTTGTATCTTGTTTTGTCGACCATGATACTATTAAAACATACAATCACCATCACTCAATTAACTTAATTGCCTCCTCAAAATTCATAATTTCGTCCGCACTCTTCGCCACTCCACCTCCCTTCACGACCCCCTCCTTATCCACAACCCAACTCCCACTCGTCTGCCATCGACTTCCACTCTCCGTGGGTCTGTTCCATATCTGTTCTTCGCGCCCAAGCTTAAAGACGGAAAACATACTCCAGGGATTTAGTACGTGCCAGGCGGAACTCGTGCCTAATCCCCATTGTGCATATATTTCTCGATCAGAATCCACGACTACCTGGATGGGACCGGCGCCACCAAGGGATTCAACCCAAGTGTCGGTCGAGGATGATGTAGAATGGGAGATAGCTATTGTGTTGATATTTGGGTAAGAAGCGGCAAGATTGCGAAGGGTGAGGAAGGTCTTTTCTGCGAACTGAAGAAGGGAGATGGTTAGCTATGGTTTGAATTGTGAAATTGATTTCAGGATAAGGCCGTTGGCTGAAGGGAAATGTAGAGAGCAAGATGCTAAGAGTGTCGTACATGTGTAAAGGGAAAGGCAAAAACTTACCGGGCAGCCGCAATGTCGGAGGAATGTGATAATAGTAGGCTTTCCATTGGGATTTGGGAATGGAAGTTTGGACGATGAAGGTGCTTTGGAGTTGATTTCTGGAGGTGATTGAACGTCAGTTGGAGATGGAGATAGCCATGAATTAAGTTCTTGTTGGAAAGTCATATTAATATTATAGGTATATGTATATGTAGTTGTTGATGCAGCTGTTGATGTTTACGCTCTCAAACAATGGGAGAAATGGAAACGACAGGATGATATCGATGATTTCATAGAGGGGAAAAAGCTTCATGACGTGGGGTAGCTTTATTGTGCAGGGGTCTGTTATCTTATCATGATCCCTGTCATATTGCTTTGTAAGGTTAGTAATGTATCAGTATCAAACAATTTGATCTTGGGAAGATTTTCCATATTCCCTTTCTTTCGAGCATCACCAGATACCTAGGTAGATACCTTCGTTGTATGTTTATCTGACGGTTCCGAAGTTTGACGTTCATATACACTAGGTAAGCCGACTATGCATTGAACGTTATCTTTCATGCGAGTGCTGAGCGATAATCAAAGCATACTCTTTCCGTCGCCACAAGAGGCTGTGACAACTTTGACAGCTGTCAATACTCAGAGCACTGGACACTTTCTCGGGGAAAACCCTGGAAGTAATAGAATATGCATGAAATCATTACCCTCCAGTTGGGTCAAAAGAGTAATTATCTTGCTACCCATTTCTGGAATACTCAGGTAACACCACATCTTTTCCTAGATCTATCAACGTATTTTGACCGGTCAATAGGAATCATACTTTACATATTCGGCAGATCAAGAATCTCCTATTGATCACGATGTTCACTTTAGACCTGGTATTGGAGCCGATGGCACTGAAACCTTCACTCCTAGAACCTTGATTTATGATCTGAAAGGGGGATTTGGTTCTCTAAGGAAGATTAATGCTCTGTATCAAATAGATGAACCGGTTATCACCGATGGATTATGGTGAGAAGTCGGAACAGGTCGATGAGAGCTCAAGAGTTTTGCTGATCTTAACTTTATTTCAGGAATGGTCCAGCTGTAGTTCGACGGCAAACGGCCATCCAACAGAGTCCATATCAACAAAGTTTGGAAGAAGGTCTTGAACCACCAAAGCTCACCTCAGAATCGGTGCGATATTGGTCAGACTTCAATCGCGTTTACTATCATCCAAGGTCAATAGCTCAACTCAATGAGTATGAGTTAAATTCATCTTTAATGCCATTCGAAAATTGGGATGCTGGCGAAGAATTGTTCAGCTCCTTAGATAAAGAGCATGATTTGTTGGATCGCGATCTTCGACCTTTCGCCGAGGAAGCCGATCATATGCAAGGCATACAGATAATGGGAGGCATTGATGATGCTTGGGGTGGCTTTGCTGCTCGATACATGGATCGCTTGAGAGATGAATATGGTAAGACCACGATATGGTTCTGGGGCTTGGAGGACAATATTAAGGGAATACCCCGAGTAAGTTGTGGTGAGCTGAGTTGGAGTTCATATCAGTACTGATTTGAACAGGAAAAACGTTTCTTGAAGTTGTCGAACACGGCGAAGTCAATATCGGAAATCATTCCACAAACGTCCCTTTTCATTCCAATGACCCTACCATCAACACGTTTGCCAAGTTATGTCAAATTGGCCGCGAGTTCTCCATGGGAAGTTTCTGGCTTGTTGTCTTCCGCGATGGAAAGCATGACACTGCCTTCAAGATTGAAGCCTCAAAATGGTACAAGGCAAACTTTGGACCAATTGGCAAGCACATTAAATGTCAATGGCAATCAGAATATTGCGAAATTACGCATGTCTGTTAAACAAAATTCTGAGACAGAAATTAATGATACTGTCCACACAGGGACGAACGGACATTCGCAGGCCACAGATACGAGGGTTACTTCAGCAAAAACTTCAAGTCGTGGTGAGGATGTGCCTGCGGAAAATGATACTGCCAATTTTGATATGGACTTCTTTCCCACAGAAACAGGAGAGCAATTTCGCGGTCCTCGGAAGTCCGGCAAGATTCATGTATTCGGCCAAGTTGAGAATTATAGAGGAAATGAGGAATACGATGAAGAAAACGACAGAAATGATGAGGGTCGTGAACGAGCTCTTAGAATTGCTGCTAGTCTTCCATTACTATCAAAGTTAGTAGTCCTCTAGATTATCTCTTCAATCTTCTTACTTTATTCTCACAGGACATATACACCATTATCTTTTCCACTTCTCGATAGTTTCCCTGGTATCTTTAACCATGAAGATGAGAATATCAGGAATCTCTCAATCAGCACATCTCTTTCGACCGATACGTCTGTGGCCCTGAGAATTAAAAGCCTTCAGCAAATAGTAAATAGAGCTATTGGCATGGATGAACGAGAGGCGCTCAGTAATTCTCTTGGCGAGATCGCGGAATCATATGAAGAAGGTTGGGATAGTGACACCGACGATGATGATGATTAGTCGAGATGTAAGTAATTACGAATAAGGTAAAGATAGCTTGACTCAATACTACCCTAAGCCACCCAAATTTTACCCACACCAGAGTACCTGAACTATATCCCGATATTCGGTGAGTCTGCACGACTCGGTGATTTTCTCATGCGAATTTTGTCAGCTTACATGTCGGGAAGAAAATTTAACGACTCAGAGCTGTTGGGTGGCGTGTTCGGACACGGTATTCAGGCCTATTTACAGCCCAACTTATACCTAGCAACGACTAAGTGACATGTCAACAGTGAAGCTCAAGCGAGAGAACATACCATGAAAAGGCTACCAACAGAAGTCCATCATCGCACAATGTTACCCTTTCGCCACATCCTTGCTTTTCATTGTCTTTCCCGATGAATTCTTAGTTGGATCATCGATGCATCTCCCACGCAAAATTTTGAGTATCTCCTTTGAAGCACAGCGATTGAATCATATTCCAACATATCCTGATATTTTTATTTTTATTTTTACCTTGGACCTCACCCCGCCTCTGTTATGCATGACACAGATTTTCAGCTTATCCATATACAGGATCCTGGTAGGCAACCTTCCCCGCGTTCGCCAGTAGACCCTAATGCACCTTACAGTCAAATACGAAGACGCAAGAAGTCTTTCATATGCATCTCGAGGTTTGCTCTAGTAATAAAAAGAAATCTTCGCTACCCTGCGTAGGAAATCATTTTACCGGAAGAAACGGATGTCAAGATACTTCCTATGCAGGGGAGAATCACTCACCAATATTTAGAGAAAGGTACAAAAATTATTGTGTTACCTGGTATCTCGGTAAAGAAGCTACCCAAGAAAACGACACACCACGTTTTTAATATTTCTGAAGGCCTCGAGAACGGACAGCAGAGAACAAATTTTGTCACCAGGTCTCGCTTTCCCCCGGAAATGTGATTCATGAGGTGGCACCATGTAAGAATACTGTTTATCATGCAAAAGCTCGTGTTCCTTTCTCCTTCATGCATCATAATATTGCTTTCACAGCATTAAGCGACTAGGAACCCATGTTCATTCCAACCTTTTCTCCACGACTGCAGCCTCCGAAATCGTTAGCAGTCAAGTGAATTGACATATGTTTATATACACGAACTCTTCGTATTACTATACTCAGACTTCTTATTTCAAAGCTTGGCTCGAGTTTGAGGGAACTGTTGTTGGCCAGCACTATACTCGTATCCCAAAGCTACGTAGCATACTGGCTGGCCAGTTAGAGGAGACCTTTTCATGTCTTAGTAGACCAGGAAAGATACAGATACTTGCCCGAATTTGCATCGCCAGCATGAAATCATATGCGGCCTTATAAGGTGCACTAAGGTTGACTAGATATCTCTCAAGGTGGGATCAAGATTTCCTTGCCATTCCATAGATAACAGTGCCCTTGTTCCCGCATGTGTTTGTGTTTGTTTTCATTTTCTGATTGTCCCAACCTTCTACCAAATATAAAATTCATCCAACCTCCTCATAAGAAAGGTTTGCTTTCGGACCTCTCTTTCTCTAAAGTACTTAAGTCGGTCGTTATACCTATTCTCTGTGGTGCAAAGTACAGAGTGTGCTATCGTTATACAAGTTTGACGCAGTACAAGCTCAAAACATATCGCTACATATTGCAATCATGAAGACAGCTTTCGCTTTATTGGCTTTGGCCACCTCGACTTTCGCTCAAGGGATTCAGGAAAGATGGTATTCAAGTCCTCCTGGTTATTCGAGCCCTCCTGGGTATCCTGTTGAGACTGATACTACTACTTGGACCACTTATACTTCAACCACTATCTGTCCTGTAAGTAAGATTCATCTCGTTGGCGTGTTGTCTCATTAGGATGGAATTGATGGTGGGATGATCGTGGATATTGTTATTGTTTGATTCCAATTGAAATATTGCTTGAAGTCATCTCTACTTCGTATCTTCCAAATGAACACCATCTTGTCAAAGAGTGATGGGTCAATGTTTAAGGGCTTTTTTACATTTGAAAGGAACTCGTCTTTTCCATTAAATGGAAACTTTCGAGTACATCTAAGAAATATTTGAATGATGATGAAGACCTCACACCACAATGATCACATGCTGTCACGTTTAGAGTCAAAAGCTTACTCATCTCTGATAGGTCACTTCAACTACTACCGAAGAAGTAACAACGAAATGGGTTACAAGTATCGCTACATCAACTGTAGTTGCCACTAGTTGTGTTGGAGGTTGCGGAGGAGTTGTCACTGTGCCTGGTCCAACTGG